>KZ308235.1:447264-491718 GCA_000376725.2 Ladona fulva
GGGAAAAGGATTCCAGGGAAATTCTTTATCTAAAATGGATGTAACAAAAATGAGTAGGGATTCATTTTGTGAACTGCTAGAGTTATGGTAAGATGTGTAAAACAAAAGTTAAGCAGTCTCATTTACTCCTTAGTAATAATGGTTCAAGTTGCACGTTTGAAGTTAAATTCTGGTTTGGTATAGATATTCTCAGGATTCAAATGTTAACTTATATACCAACATATTTGTGAAGAACAATTTTTATGAATCAATGTGCAAGCAATGTTCTCAACTGCATGGTTACAAATATCATGGATCTTCTTTAAGATCATTACTCTTCCTCCATCTTCCATTTCATATCAATAAAATATGTCTTTTAATGCTCAATGAAATTCTTACTGCAAATCTGGATTTTATATTCATTATTTCAGGCTAGATTATCTGAGTGAACATAAACAATCGTTGAAGAAGAAGTTGCCTTCAGTACCTGAAGAATTCGTAGATAATTTGCCACATTTTCTTGAATATGAGAAGATCCTATCTTCAAGTGAATGGGTGATTAAACCTAAAAAGCATGCCAAAAAGAGGAGAGAAAAGGCTACTGTTATTCCAGGAATTCCCTCAGGAGATGGGGAAGAAATGGAAATCGATTAATTAAAATATGTTGAATTTCAAAACAATTCTTGCGGTTATCTTTAATATAAATTTAAGAAGAATTTGTTTATTAATTTACTTTTTGATACTTTCTGCATTGCAAGTTCTGGAAATTTTCTGCGGTCCATACATAAAAGATATGTTACGACTCCAAACTTGAGTTCTTCTGTTAAAGGAATTGCAGAAATACTGGTAGTTGTGATTTTCCTTTGATTACAAGCGATGGATTTATTTCATGCATAAATTTACTGAGAGCTGAAATTTTTATTTAGATAATAGCAATGAACTAATGTATTTATTTATAAATTTTTGTTTCCATCATATTTTAAGTTATTATTGTTATATATTTTGCCTA
Organism: Ladona fulva; assembly: GCA_000376725.2. Classification (NCBI taxonomy): domain Eukaryota; kingdom Metazoa; phylum Arthropoda; class Insecta; order Odonata; family Libellulidae; genus Ladona; species Ladona fulva. Next base: position 448,253 of record KZ308235.1, read on the forward strand.
TGATGGCTCAGAGAGTATATTAACTGATATATTTTTATTTCTCTGTAATAAATATTCCTTCTTATCAAATTTATGTTGTGTCTGTTCTTAAATGTTTTTAGAAAAAATAGCTTTGATGAGAGTCTGAATTGCATACATACAAATATACAAAATGCTGAGGGATGATCTGGAAATCTTATTTTATTGTTGTGTTTCATAAGGTGTTTTTAAGCAGATTCTATGAAGATCATTCCATTTACTTAACACTTGCCTCTAATGATAGTTTGCAAAAAAAATAATTTGCTCATTATTATGGTCATATATTTGCTCAACATAGAAAAATGATAGTGAACATAGACTATGATAGTGAAAGTGAGCATTTAATGAGTAAACTCATATTTCCATTTGGCAGAGAATGAATTTATGAGGCAGAACAGCTGATTATTGATTTCAGCATCATTTAACTCGTAATTAAGCATGTTTTTCGATCAAAACAGATTCTTTTTCAGATATGTCCATTTGAAGGAATTTTTCTCTCCATTTTTATAACCCTGTGGCTGTATTATTTCTATTATCTAACAGTATTACAATTAAAACTGGCTGCAGATATTTACTCTTTGAGAACATTTAACTATTTTATTAAATTTTCACTGGAAAAACCCAACAACATAACAAAATATATGACAAACTTATGAATGTATATAGATGAAAATACATTTTTTTTGCTGATTATTTTGTCCTCAACTTCAGACATCATATAAATAACATTTTCCCCAATATTTTACTTCTTTTAGCAGTAGCAAAGGTGCCATATGAAATATTTACCCCAGTTACTGAGTCAAATTTTATGGTAGCAAATGTTGATATTTCTCAAGGCATTCAGGTTGAGAAACTTTCATGCTTAAAAGACAACAACCATTATGAAGCAGTAAATTAATTATCCCTATTGAAATTTTTCTTTATTGACACAGTGCTATCATGTTCATGTAGGAAAACAATTCATGTTTTTGTTTTTATTTAATATAGAGATATGCAAGAAAAGTGTTAATTGGTAGCTGAAAGGGCTACCCTTAAAACATGAATTTATTTGAAAATACATTAATAATGTGGTATGTTATAATTCCTGTAAAATATATCCCAATTCCTAAATTTATTGGGTTGCCATAGTAACTAATCTTTCTTGCTATGAATCAAATGAAAGCAATTACTATTATTAGAAGGATTGAAAGGGCTTGACAAGTTATATCATCTTCAAGCATCTTCCGAGTGTACATTTAATTTTCTTCTCTTACCTGTATCAGTCAGGTCTGTTCAGATATTATCAGTTTATCACCTTTATTTTCATATCTTTTATACCCTCTGATATTTTTGGGAAATCTTTTCTCTCTCTTGATGCGCAATTTGACTCTAGTGTTGACTTAACAGTCGAGCCATCCTTAAATGGTGCCATGACATTCTTCCAAAAATCCCCCTTTTTATCACAAAGTGTTGCATGGAGCTGTGTGCCTCATGTGATGAAGTGTCTCATATTTCCAGAATCCACCCACTAAGCATGATATCATTTATGAATGACCCCAACAGTGTGTAATAATGTTGCAAAAAGGTATGGATCATCATGTTTATATGGCCAATATAGCGTGGGTTAGTGAAGGTGACTTCCAGATTCCAATGATACACCTTTTGTCGTCCACAAAAAACTAGAAGTAGTTTTTTTACGTATGGTGACCGTGATTTAGAAAGACATTATCTCTCATTAACAGTTATACTTTCAGGTAACTTTTCAATTAGGAGTGAAAGGCTTCTCTGCAATTTCCTCTATTACCTAGGGGTGTTGTAGTCAGGCTTAATTGTTTATAATCTGCCTTTGTGATATGCTCTCTGTCTTTAGTGCACTTACACAGAAATTACATGTACTACTTACTAACATTTTCAAAATCAAAGTTTATACAAGCGATTTTCTTTTAGTGTGTTGCAGAGCAATGCCGTCCTATGGGTGCATCACACCTGGGTGGCGGCAACAGAAGCGTAACCAATCCTTATTATTACTACAAGATCATTATGTGATGTTTTCTGTGTGATATACAAGACTTGGAAATATTATAATGTGAAATTAAAGATTAACGTTAATTAATTAAAGGCAAAAGTTAAGAGGAAAGAATTTGAGATAACTCAAGATGAGAAAAGAATATATTCACAGTAGAATTAATCGAAGAATCGGAATCATTAAAAGATTTTCTAGAACCAAGAATAAATCCTCCTTAGGTTTTCGAATAAATATTTTCTAGATATTTGATCCGAGTTTCTCCTAATTTACAAACAGCTTTTCGTGCTTTATTCACACTTACGGTTGCTATTGCTGCTAAGGTAATGATAATCAAAACTAATGTCAACTGTTAACTAGTAGCTATTAACTTCACTATGTCAGCATACGGGATATGCATAAGTAATTGTTACTGATGTTACATGACCAATGTAAGCTGGGGAACGAAGTCAAAATCGATGATTTTACAGTCTTACAAAGTAATTTTAGCTGCAAATCAGGATATGTCTGGTTTAGGTATTTAATTCTTAGGGACTATCCTAGAGGAATTGTGTTTGCACCTGGGTGACAGATAGGCTGGGCACGGCTCTGGTGTGATGTATTGGGTATTCCTGAAATACCTCTAAAATTTTTAAAACATATCTTTTTCGTAGGCTTAAGTCTCCTCCCCTGTACTTGATTTCCGTTACAGGAAAAGATTATTTCCTGCTTTAAGAGTACTTCAGTGGAGATGGTTTTGGCATCAAAGGTTAATCATAATAAAATATTTAGAATAATACATCATATCGTGGTAGCTGATCAGGAATGATGGAGAGTCGAGTAAATTGAATAATTTATTCACGTTACAGATGGTTTGGAAAACACGATCCTCGTGATAGGCGTTCAGTGGAACTTGTAGCCCAGGGAGACAGCAGGTGCTGCAGCGTATCCAACCTTAGCGAAGGCTGGGGCGTAGGAGACTGCGGGTGCAGCATAAGAAACAGCGGGTGCGGCATAAGAAACAGCGGGTGCGGCATAAGAAACAGCGGGTGCGGCATAAGAGACAGCGGGTGCTGCGTAGGAAATGGCAGGGGCAGCGGCAGCGTAGGTGACAGCGGGTGCAGCTACCTTGGCAATCACGGCCTGTTGTCCAACGTGGATGGAGTTGAAATTGGCGTAAGAGGTGGCAGCGGGAGCGGCGACCTTAGCGATAGCTGGAGCGGCAATGGTCAGTTGTGGTGCGGAGTAGGAAAGCACGGGGCCAGCGGCGTATCCTCCCAGGTAGCCAGCCTCGGTGTAGACGGCGGCGGCGAGGACAGTCAAGACAACCTGGGTACGAAAATAATTCTGTCTTTGTGCACGTTCATTTTTTCATTCTATTTTGAGTATTCGGAATCTGAATCTTTAATTACTCGAAGGAATATTCACGGAAAAAACACGAGACATGGATATTACAATTGAACACAATTTTTTGCTCTTATTCGGTAATTCCTTGTATTTGAACTTGTTGATAATTTGAAATCACATGACAACAAGAAAGCCTGCCTTAACTCTTTAATTCTTTTTCGCGGAAGAGAGAATTAGAATCTTTGTTGCTTTAATAACCATCTGACAATGACTTTTCACGACAATTTGATACAACAGCTGAGACGAAGCGATTTGTTAGCTACCTAAAAATAATTTAGTTTAACTCTTTAATGTCTATTCCAGTCAGCTCGACTTTCTGAAGTGCATCCATTTATAATTTGTATTAAGTACTCCGGTGTTAAATGTACTAAATAAAACGGATTACCTAAGATGATCGTATTCCAAATCTACTATTGTTTACGTAGGTAAAGTGGGAAGAGAACTCCGCTTTTCGCGATCACATAGTTAAATACTGATTTTCAGATAATTTGATCAAGCTATTATCCTCGATTCAGCTTTCCTAGTGTAAAACATGAGAAAAGTGACACATTACCTGTGTTTGTTGCGAAACAAGATGTACAGAAACTGAATAGGTAGTACTCATGAATAAACGACTCTATCTACATTCCCGATACACGACATTTCAGGAAAATCTTAATCCAACATCGTCCTGTAATCTTAGTAAACATCCGAAATCTAAATTCCTGTAGAACTTGTACCATGTTTCACTCACCAAGAACTTCATGATGGAGATGATTGAGTTTTGCGGAGGTGTTTTTGTATGTGATTCTTTGACCGTTAGAAGATCGTTAGGTGACTTACGTACCTAGCTCGGAGCTTATATAGTGACTTCCCTCACTCCGGTACCTCTCTCCGCTTGTTTCCCCTTTCCCCAAGCCGATTCCTCCCCGCGACCCCTTTAAGGGCCGTTCCCAATTTGCACAAGGGATCATGTGTGTCCTCCAGTCCACTATGTGTTTCGCGGCGGCACCTTCTGTCCTGTTCCCCACTGAAAATGCTCGTGAACAAAGCTGCGGTGATAATTGACCGCATCGTTGAGAGTTCGAATCATTGAAATCAAAGCGAGAAAGCCGAAACGTCATGTTCAGCGCGGAGAATGAAATGTTACTCTTCGGAAACATTTTCGACTGTATATTGCGGAAGGTGACTATACCAAGAGAAAACTATAAATTTTCATTGTACGCATAAGAAACTGGAAGAAAAAATGTTCAGCGAACGAAAAATATTTTTTTGTACTCTATAATTTTTGGATCAGTTATACTTTTGGTGCTTATTTTATTCCTAAATTCGCAGAAACGTGTTAAACAAACCCGAATTTGAGAAGTACGGATTTTCTATAGCATCTATTGAGAGGCGATTAAAGTTTTAGAATGACGAGTTAGAGGTGGGTGCCTCACTCGACTATTGTGGGGCAAATTCGTGTAGATACTGACCTTACGTAAATACCTTTCAATTAGTTTTGATGATCTATTTGAAATATAATTGAATTGATACCTATGAAGCATTTCTTGTCGTTGAAATTTCTATTCCAGAATACCAAATACTATTATGGGGTTGTTCAATTGCACACAAATTTGGATAATCAATTTTCAGTAAAAGTTCCAAGCTAAATCTTACGTATAATTTGCTCAACCCAAAATCTGAAGTTCTTTACTATTATTACTTTATATTTTCTCGCAATTTCCTTCAATTCCTTTGAAAACGATCAATCGAATGTTTTCGCTAAAAATATCAAATAGAATAAATTTTGATGAATTTTTAAATGAATACATTCTGCTGCTTCGAGATGTTAGATTTATTGATTTATCTGATTAAAATCGTATGCTTTGGTTGGAAATAACATTAACAGAGGTTTTACACAATTTCCTTGGATTCTCCTTATATAGGTAAACTCAGCGCAAATTGACGCACGCACATTATTGTCCATAATTGTATTCTTACTTAACTATCTTATGTTAAACGTACGTAATTTATATTTTAATTTTTGAGGAACGTGTCTAAGGAAATTTTCCTTAGAAATAGAATTTGATGAAATTTTTTGGATAAAATTATGAAACATGTAAGTAAAATTAATTCATCTATAGGCCTGAAGTACTTAAATAATCGCAGGTAGTATTCATGGCATATTACTAATAAATAATTATAAGTTTGATATTTTAGTTTTATTATGATCAAAGAAATACCGATAATTCACCGAATTTTCTAGGAAACGGAGTGGCGATAGAAGCCGAACTTTCCTAACATTTCGATCCAAAATCAAAGCTAAAATGCGAATAAGAGCTGAGTGTCACTGATATTTGAGGTCCTATTTACCGAAATGTCCGTACCAACGTGAAAAGTTTATATCAGATAATTCCATTTGCAAGTCGAATGTTAGCTAGTTCCTTTTTCATCACATTAATTTTATCTCAGAAAGGGAATCAGCTAAAATTAAATGCCCTGTTATAATTACGATTGAGGGCATTATGGGCGTCCTATCGTTTATCAGAACGTCTTGGTAGACGATGAGAAATTTGAGATAGGTTTCAGTTACAATTTGGATGTGAAGCTGTTGACCGCAAGCGAAATGAATAAAAAGATTAAGTAAAATTTGGTGAAAGGTCTCTTAGTGGTTAAATAACGGATGATGGTCGATATGGAAAGGTGTAATAGAAAGAATCATATAATCGTGTTTTATGTTAGAGAAAAAATTTTTCTACCTTAAAACAGAAAATTCGACCTGAAATCGAGTACAAATCGACCGAATTTTTAAGTATAATGGTTTTACTGAGAAAATCCGTTCCAGCTAGGATGGTCAAAATACGATTATAGCTTTCTCCCTTTTAGGGATGCTTTTGGGAATTACCAGAGCAGAGATATTTTTTCGGCCGCATTAATTTGACTCAGTATTTCGTTGAATGCGCGAATGCTGTAGAGAGTTAAAAACAATATCTAATATCGCTCACGGAAGTGATTCAGCAAAAATATTTTAATTCCTAAAATATGAAAGCTAAAGGCTGCGCTTAAGGTATGTAGGAAGCTTTTTTTCTTTCTTTTTTTGAGAAATTTCCGTATGTTTAAGGTGCATGCATGGAAACAATTGTGTAAAAACTTATAGAACTCGTAAATTTTATGATATGATATGTATAACTCGTCTATTCCCGATTTTTTCTTAAAATCATGTTGTCAATAACAGAATCCTCATTTAGATTAATCAACCAATTGAGAATTATCCATATTGTTTAAAAATACTACGTTATTTTAAGGTTTCTCAGTGATTAAACTTATGTTCAAAATTTATTTTCTCATTAATTAGCTTTCAGAAGGAGCTTTTCAGTGCATGCTACGATATTTTACGACTAGATTTTGCTAGTTCCAGTATTCATGGCATTAAATACGCCCAAGGTAATAGTAAGCCGTTTCTGAGAATATGGAGCAAAAACGATGTTGCTGGGAAGTTGTTTCTTCGGCTGAAGACTTCGTAAGAGACTGCAATTGCTCAATAGTATAGGACGATTATTACGTAATAAGAGGAAATAGTAATTATCGATCGAAAAAGGTACTTTTAAAACTGAAGAGTTAAGTTCTTTGTTAGGTTTCTAAATCTCCAGATTATAAATGCAGATTTATCTGATTGTGTGTTTGGGGTAAATGAGAACGAATTAATAATCTATGCATTAAGGCCAGGTTAGGTCCTAGTTGGCCTCTCTTCCACCTAACCTCAATTGTTTTTTACATTCTTTAAATTTACTCAAATTATTTTTAAGAATTAANCAATGAGTGCTACAGAGAGGAGGAGATTTTATTTTACGGTAGAATGTTTAGAGTAAAGTCACCCTTTAGCTTCTCTACGACAGATTCTCTTGCTTGGTTAATTTATGTTTCAAAATCAAAGTCGTTGGAGATGGAAATCTGTTTTCCCGAAGTTCAAAACATCCGGGATTGATTTTTATTTCATTGTTACCCAATAACAAACCTATGAAATGATAAAATAGATGGATTTTATTTTTCTTTATACAGATCAGTATGTCTTTGGGTGGCTGAAAGCATTTCCATAATCCTCTTGGACGTTTATGATGATAGGACATAGGAATGAATGAACAGTATTTGGTAGCGTGGAAAACAATGCAATCTTCTATATATATATATATATATATATATATATATGTATGTATGTATATCAGTGCTATACATTTATTACCTGTGTATTTTAACACCGACAAAAATAACGGTGGCTCCAATCTATTCCTTTCCGAGGTTAGCTATTTTCCCTCTGATCGAGTTTTATATTATGGAATTTTGTTCGTCATTATTTACCACAGAACCCAGGTCAAGTAATACTGCCATCGAGGAAAACGAGCGATATTTTAGTGGAGGTAGGTATCCTCTAATGTAGAGGTGTTGTGAAAAGAATCGGCTATAAAGGAGATTCAGTATTGAAGTGTCGGCCGCCTCCGTGCAGCTTTCGTCGCATTATCAAAAAACTAAACTTTTGAGAATCATTGAAGCATACATTGTTTACTCACTCCTGCAAACTTTCCCTTAAAATATACCATGATTAATTTTGTCATTTCTTTTCTGGATTTATTTGCTCCATACATCTGCAGACAAGGAAAAATTTAACTTAGACGATTTTTGCAAAGTGAGTACAAGCGTAGTAACATCTAGCAAATGTTGATATGCTTTTTCAGGCTAAAAACAAGGGTGTTATACAGTTCGTAGCTTAACATAAAAGAAAATCTGCCTCTAAGTTAATGATGTTATGAAAAATGTAAAATTGACGTAAAACTTTGTTTTGTTTGAATTGATAGAACTGGATTGACTTCAGGGGAGGAAAACTTACTATTCGGCTTCGGAAAAGCTTATTATTAATATTATTATTATTAGCTTATTATTATTATAACTTAAAATAACAATAAAAATGGATAAAATAACTAGTATAGCAATGATCAATAATATAAAATAGTCATAAACTCGAAATTTTTATCATTTTATTAATTGTAAAAATAGTCAATCGAATAAAGGTTAAAATATTAGACCTATTTATTTTTGTTATTTAATATTAAGTTCACAGGTATACGAAGGTCTGGTTTTCAATCTGTTTTTAAAAAATGATCTTTTAAGAAATGTTGATTTTTTTTCTGAAATCTGGATGTAACATTCGTAATGAAACCTAGAAGGGATCCCTGAACCTTCAGAAACAGTAGACACTTTCCCTTGACCTAATGACTTGAACTTCGTTTTGTTGTTTTAGCTCTTTCCTGAGAATCCGACGCAAGCCTACAACGGTGAAATATCCCGTTTAGTCCTAGAAGGAAAAATTTTCCACTTTCCGTGTAACAGATAGTTAAGCCAGGTAAAGTTTTCAGGGGTTTCTCATTACTTGTTACTGACCTAATATAATCTTAGGGAAAAAATGACCCCCTTAGCTACTCCTGGAAAACTTGTCAGGCCTGTTACGAAAGATACTGAAATAAGAAATTAAAAAATGCTGTTTATTAGCCCAGAAGCTGCTTTTCTTCTGTAGAGCGCCTTTCTCTTAATGTGTTTACTCCTTTTAAAAAGCAAAACAATTACTCGGAAATGGGAATATGGATTCTCCGTCGCCCCTTCTAAAACGCACCGAGAAATTATCAGTGAAATACTCATTTGAAGTATCCTGGCACAGAAGAATCATTTCTGTAAAGAGACCAAAAGTTGAGCGAAATATGCCAATAATAAGCTGAAATGATGGACTTTGAAACAGATTATTGCAAGTCTCTTTTGGTTATCAGTTTCACTACATTATTCTTGTGCAATCATAAATATTGATACTGATATTTTCCCAATCAAGTATGTTTTTGATTAAAGGGAAATTATTCCATAAAAATTATGAAAAGTAACATAAGAGGTGTATTTGAATTTTCCTTCGCTTATTTAATCATCCTTTGAAAGTTAAGGTGAATTAAAACAGTTGTATACACGTTTTTGGCGCAAACTTTACCACTATTTTCGGTCATAATGGTCATTTGCCTAATTGTGCTCGACGAAGTTAAACCAATCACAAATTAGCCAGGTATTTTGGACGAGAAATTTCAGGAGATCTTTCCATTTTGGGGCAAACGAGATCAATGAAAATATATTAACGTATATAACGGATTAAGTGAATCAGTATATTAGAAAAATATGCATTTGTTACTGTTATATTTCTATATTTTTTTATGATGCAGAAAGCGTTTCAAATTTAAGCTGGGAAATTAAAGAGTATTTAACATACGGGTAATTCCATACTTGACTGACCTCTTGAGTATCGGGTATTAATTCCAGTTCTTAGGAGAGAGATTCTTTATGTTATGAATAATGAAAGCAGTGGTATGATAAGCATTGCTCAATAAACACGGAAAATTCATTTATTATTTAGAAAATTGAACTTAGCTAAGATGTTTTTTGAAATTTCCGTAAAATTTGGCAACCCCAGTGTGGATTTTGATTACATGGTTGAGGCATTTGATTGAACTGGTGATAATAACGATCACTGTATGTATTGGGAATGCCAATGTTTGATGCCTCCTTGTATTAAATAAGCCATCAGCACAGTTATTTACATCAAAGGTGTGTAAATCTGTAAATCTTTATTTGGTTTGCAAATGACAAAATATGTCATAATTAAGATACCCGGAGACATGTATTTGCCCATGGCGCGGAAGGCTTACATAGGTTTCCCATTTACTGTGACAAATAATATGAATCCGCAAATATGAATGTCCTCGACAGTTTCTTTAAACCAATTGTGGACTGGACTTAAGCATTTTTTCCCAAATATCGTTTGCGTCCAAAATTTCCATAATCAAGTTGCGTCTTGTATACGAGAGCGTTTTATGTATTTGGGAAAATGTGACAGTTACGTAGGTGAATATCTAAAACTGGCAAAAAATTACAAACTGCGATAGTAGTATTATTAGCTAGCTTTAAAAATCAAGACAAATATTTATAATTAATTTATGGGATTGAAATTACAGATCCATTGCTGGAGCCCATCACATAGTATTTCTGCGCTTTTCCGATTTAATTTTTTGTATTATTTACGATAGAGAACAGGGAAACAGAACGGGGTGTGGTGTATGGCTCACTCCCAGTTATCGATTTTAATTTCCTGGACTATGAACTATGAGTCACACTTTCTTTACTGGACAGTTTAATAAAAGTAGAATCATAATATGAATGAATAAGCCTTTCAAAATATGTTTAGCGGTATGTGAAACGATTTGATTTCTTTTACTGATTTGGGAAATTGTAAAAATAGTAGGTACCATTAAGTCAAAAGAGGCCTTTTCTGCATTTCAGTTTTTATTTCATTGTAGTTCTCTCAATGTTACTCATCATATAACCAACTGTTTCATTTTGATTTCCGCCAGGCCTCTGAAGCATTTTTATGAAATTCAAGATTTTACCTTTTAGTTTAGCATGAAAAATATCCTGACGCAACTCTATTTAGTTTTAGATGCGGCAAATTGAAAGATTAATATTTTACTGACAATGAGTAAGATTAGGCCAAGAGTTGAATCTCATCAAATGGTCCTTTCTAAGAAAATATATCGATTTAATGAAAGCCAGCTCCCTTCACTGAAAGGAAAAATTTTCCACTCGTAAACGTACGAAAAAGAAAGAAATATAGGGCGTTCTTTAGAAGTATCTTAAAACAGAATAAAACTCTGTTCCAACTGGACGTATATATGTTGAAAATTAATTGAAAAATCAATACAATTGAAAATTTATAAATATAAATTATATAATTGAAGATTTTTAGAGAAATGCAAAATGTGGTTTATTTATTTATGACATTAGACTGTCTACTTTCAGATTAGATACAGTGATTGGCCATTCCTTTTCTACCGACTCTTTACTTATTTTGTTGATTATTTAATGATTAGAAGTTAGTAATTTTCTTAGTAAAATAAATTGTCGATTTGAATTTAAGCGTCTACGTTTTTGATAAATGTAAATTATAAATCATCAACGGATATTTTGGAAAAGTAATTTGGTTTTATTAATGATTATTCAAGAGGTAGCTGAATCCTGAGGGTGTTACATTAGCCTTGCTGCAAGGAAAACTTCTTTGCTCATGGAAATTGAGTGGGATGCAGCTCTTAAAGATGTGGACGTGAGAAATAAGGTTCAGTGAAAGGATAGATACGATGGAGAATCGAGGCAAGTACTTCCACGTCCAAGGCGGTGTGACCTTTTAGCTGGAAGGAGTTCGAGGAGGATGGTGTCCGGTCAGTGCGCCCAATCTTGAAAGGGAGGCGTTAAGTGGCCTGTCGGGTCACCATTCTTAGAACAACGGGACCTAAATCCTTGAATGCTTTAGGTCAAGCCTGCATAACGTAAAAGAAGGGAAGGCCGCATAATTAGGGGATAAAATGAACGCAGGCCGCATATGAAGAATTTTCGGAAAACCATTAATGTTACCATTTACTCCAGTAAATTAGCATAACGAATTAATAATATTTATTTAAACGCAAAAGCAATAATAAAGAATTAGTAGGATACAAATATTTTTACAATTTGCAATTCAACGAGTGTACTCCTAAAATTTCTTTTCACGGATCTAATTTTTATTACTTTCTTTCTCTAAACTTTTGAATAGTTACCAGTTTTCCTAGATACGCTTAATTTCCTATAACATTAGTGGATTACGGATTGAACACAAACGGGCTGCATCAGGTCCGCGGGCCATATGTTGCTTTAGTAGGAGCTCGGTATTTGCGGTAGTGGTACTGCTGAAAGTGCTTCGTCAGCTGAGGTAATTCTGCAGACTTGGGCCCCCACCGGGAATCGAATCCGGGTCCGCTGTCACCAAAGGCGAATGCGAAGCCTTCTTGGCTATCCGGAAACCTGTCGGTATATGAATTTATACATTTATCGCGCTTGCCATCGACGGTCACTCAGACGGTTACCAGTTGGAAAACTTAAGGTTTCATGGCATTTTGACGTGTGTTCCGTCTTAAATGTAAGATTTATCTGTAACCACTTTCGATAACTGTCCACTGGAGGTTTTTGAAGGGGTTTTCCTCCCGTCTTTGGGCGAATACCGGACATATCTTATTATTATTTTTCTTACTTCCCCCTGACCGTTGCCACCTGGTCCACCGATCAAATTGTAACGCTTCAGCATTAAATAAATATCAAAGCATTTATTTTTTACCATGGCAACCTTTTTAATTGGTAGAATTTCCATTGAGCCATGCGGAAATAATAAGATTTTTATAGAATTGTAATCATGTCAAAGCGATCTCTACCGTCTGATTTTTAATTGTATGCCTCTGTGCTTAAAATTTACCGCAAGCCTTGTATTCTACGAATGAAAGTGGATCTTACGCAAATTTAAAGATGATTTTTTACCGACGATCTTTCCGTGGTATCATTGTGCTCAGGAAGATTTTCGGCTAAATTAACAGAGAAGAAATATTTGAATCAAGGCATTCCATAATCGGCGCATTCTGCGAGTCACGACTTTTTCGCTATCTATAAAATTCAATGATGAAGAAACGGCACAACTTACGGCAACACACTTGAATTCTGAGCTGCATGTATGCCGAACTTTAGCTATCAACATTTCAATACTACTTGGTGATCATTTATTACAGTTGAACGCCTTATGTTTTTATTCTTCCTAGGGATATCAGCGGGAGTGTACTGCTCTGGATATTAAATTTAGAGTAACGGAACATTAAAATGTCATTGAAATATAACCACTATTGTTCTGATTTTGCGGGGATAACACAAATTGTGCATTAAAATTGTAAGCTCGTCATCTATGCAGGTAAGACTTTGTGAGAATAGCCACTATCTATGTTGGTCAAGATGTTAAGGGAAGATTTCATCGTGATTTCGGCCCTAAAGAATACCTTTTATCTTTTTTGTTGCTTCTGGGTTTGAATGGATGGATTTTCCCATCCATTTCCATTGGAGTAAATTTGATTTTTTTGCACTTTAACTGCCTTGTTGTTGCTCTCTTATAAGCAGTCAGCGTTTCGAGGATATGCACTGAGGATTAGTTTGTATGTACATGAATGAAACTCTACCAAACCCTTATGTTATAGCTGGAGAAGAATTCTTTCTCGGTTAATGGGTTACTGAATGCAATAATTACCCGAAAACGGTTACTCAAATTTACGTTTTTTTGATGTTTTAGGGCTTAGATCCGGAACCTTAAGGTTTCCGGGAAACCCGGGAGAGGGAAGACAGCATTTTCTATTCGGTCACATAAGAAAGCCTGCATGTTACGTCACGAGGCCGCTCTTGAGTTGGGTATTGTCTAAATTCAAATAGTTGAATGTCGAGATTGTACATGAGAAAACGAATTCATTCGCCGAGTGAACCAGAAGAGAAAAGTTTCCATTTTATTCTCATATGGCTTCATTAGCAGGGATGGGAAGTAACATTATGGGCATTTATTTCAGGATATTGCTAAAAGACCGCATTGAACGCCTAGGACAGCACGTCCCTCACTTCTCGACTTGGCGCTAGGATATCAAGAAATAAAATTGTCCCTCGCCAGTATTTATGCTAAAAAAGTTAAGATTAATCTACAATAATAATCACCATCGTCTATATATTTATGCATCCGATCTCCGTAACCCCCAAAGGAAATAATTCAAAAGGTAATATACTGCACTTCCCAATAAGATAAAACTTTTTATTATAGGTTTTATGAGAGGGCCTAACTGGCTATAAAAAATGGTCGTTACTTTTACAAAAGTGTTCGGGGTTAGACTCTAGATACCTTTTAAAATATTCCCATTAGATATGCACGTGAAAATATCTTTTACCTTCTGCAGTATTCATTTAATCTATCAAATTAAATTATAAATAATTATCCTATGAAAACAATTCAATTGCCAAATGAAGGAAAACAAATTTCACAAATTTTTCCTATTCACAATTTTTTTAGCACACGTTTTAATCGCGAATGATGATGAAGTTCCACCAAATATCGCTTGATACCATTAATTTGAATATAGATTCTTATCTTGGTCGTGGAATACTGTTTTTGATTCAAAATTGCGATAATTCGGGCATAATAAAAGAATACTTTTTGAATTTCGTGGTAATGAACAACCTTATACCCTCGATGATCAAGGCGATTGTTACAGCCGAGAATGTACCTTTTCTCATGTGAATACTTTGAGAATGTAGGCACATTTAAAAGTTATGGTAAGAAGATGGTGGTGATAGTGCTAAGGAGAAATATGAAAAATGTTTAGACCTGGAGAAGGCGGGATCAGCACTCATATCTGGAATCTTCCATTTTCCGGGCAGATGTATTATCCATGCTTTACCTGTTCCATTTACATTTTAAGCCTTAAATCTTAACATGATTGATATTTCTTATCATGCTGTACTATGATTATTCTTAAGTAATACCCTGAAAGCCTCCCAAAATGGTATGCCTGAATGTTCTGGCAAGATAGCTTTATTGGTTAGAGTGGCCGCCTGGTAAGAGAAAGATTCGGGCTCAAGCCCCGGTTGCGTCAGACTTTTCTCATTGGGGATTATCCTGGGCGCATGCCTTAGGGTGCCAAGTTATCCTTGTGCATTTTCTTATGTAGGATATTTTTAGTTGTAGAATTTTCAGCAACTACACCGGTTGCTAATGGAATGCTTTAAAAAAAAAAGAGCTGGGTTTTGGACATTTCGGGATACTTTATTAAAGTTTTTGCAATTTAAATCGAAAACATAATTTTATGACAGAAATGAGACCCAAGAAAGAATTCTTTTGATTATGTGGGACCATTATCTCTTATTTAATATTGTAAAAGAAATGAAGTCTGAAAGCGATTAAGAGAAATTTACATGCATTACATAAGGAAGTTTATATCAGTGATCTGTATCGAACCTGAGACTTCGTGTGAGTAGGAAGATGCACATTGTGATAATTAATATTAACTAAGTGATAAAATTTGCGCTTAAATAGTTTAAAAGTTGTTTACCTCTGACTTTGAAAGTTTGATCGTCGCATAAAAAGCATGGAACTCTTTTAAAATCTCTTTCACCCTTGATTATATGTATCTTATCTTTATATGTATATAGGATGTCTCTATAGTCACAATGTATTTTTGAAAGTGATGGGGATCGTAGTAAACTTGCTTGAATATGAATAATATGTTTATTCTTGTAAACTTACTTATTGATTTATTCTTGTAAATTTATATTAAACTTGTTTAAGTATGAATAATGTATTATCTACAAAAAATTGACATGAACAGCCTTGCCTTTATGTCAGTTTTTAAGAAACTTATTTTCTGATTTCTATGCATTTCTTTAATTTTCCATTTTAACGCTAATGATTGTTCTACATCTACATAAGTACCCTGCAAGCCGCCTCCCGGCGTGTGGCAGGGGGTGTAAACACAAAGAGAGAATTTCTTCTTTAATTTATTATTATCGCGTATCGTTCGCGGAAAAAAAGAATCTCTAAAACGACTTGTTCTCGCGTCTATTTCTCTTATTTTACGCTCACCGTCGGATCGGCCAAAGTAGCAGGGGGGTCGCATAATATCAATTACGTCATCCGAAAATGTATTTCCTCTGAATTTATCTAACAATCGCAGCCTAGCTTCTAATCTCCTTTCATTCAAGGATTCCCAACCTGCGTCTGTGAGCAGTCTGTCCAGTCTGTGTGTTCTTCAGTGTTCGTAATCAGTGGCTATTATAAGGCTATCTGAACTAGTGATGCGTCCTTATGATAATTTGGATGGTTTGCAGACATATATGTGTCACAATGAGTGCTACAGAGAGGAGGAGATTTTATTTTACGGTAGAATGTTTAGAGTAAAGTCACCCTTTAGCTTCTCTACGACAGATTCTCTTGCTTGGTTAATTTATGTTTCAAAATCAAAGTCGTTGGAGATGGAAATCTGTTTTCCCGAAGTTCAAAACATCCGGGATTGATTTTTATTTCATTGTTACCCAATAACAAACCTATGAAATGATAAAATAGATGGATTTTATTTTTCTTTATACAGATCAGTATGTCTTTGGGTGGCTGAAAGCATTTCCATAATCCTCTTGGACGTTTATGATGATAGGACATAGGAATGAATGAACAGTATTTGGTAGCGTGGAAAACAATGCAATCTTCTAAAAAACGAATGGAATATTTCGTCGTTAGGAAAACGGCAGTTAAATATCTATAATACGTGCTAAGCTAAATATTCTTAACCTCGTCACTTTTGGATGTATGCATGAAAACTTCAGAGAGTGTGATTATTTGGAGAGAATATTTAGTGGGAAAAATCATGGGACACTTACAGACATTTGCTCTTTGACAATATTTGACTAGCAATTGCTCATCGGAAATGGAAAGCAAATGCCTATATACACTTGATGGCTACTTATTTTTATTGTAAGATTGAAATAATAGTCATTAAGATAGATTTCCGAGTCTCCCTGTAATGTAGTATGTATATATGTATAAAAATTACGGCAAATGTATTTAAAAATGGATAAGAATGTGTCGGGAAAATCATGGGTACTTCTTGAATTACTTGCATAATACGACCCTCCATTCCAGAGGTTTTCGACCCGAACTTCTATCTCCAAGACAAAACATCTTCTGAACAGTGAAAAAAAGTGTCCCACACCGTCTTCGGAAACAAGTCGGCAAGACAACTCCAGAGTGGCGTTCGAATATGGGGCGGCAATATGTTCCACAGAAATGCCGTTCTCTCCTTATCCGGACTCATTATCCCTATATTCCCCGTCACGGAAACTCTTTCTCATGCTTCGGCTCGTTTTCATGCCTTGTCTTCCTCCCACTCCATAGAAAATGATTTGCGCTCAGCTTGTAAAAAGCACGGCCAACTGGAAATTCCTCTGCTTGAATAAAAACTTTGTTTGGATGTCTCTCGTGAACCAAGTCTGAATAAGGAGTGAGAGGGGGCGTTGCCCTCGGGTCAGTCGGTTCCGAAAGATTACCTTACTTATGACACAGGATAGGCGAATGGACTTTCTCCAACCGCAACGAAACTTCCTCATGGTAGCCTCGCCGTTAAAAACAATGAAACAATGCACCAATGACACACAGGACCAAATGACCGAGATTTGAAGTTGCGGGAGGAAAATAAAAACTCGGTCGTAACAAGTTTAGCGATGCTATTTACGTTGTTATTTTTATGTCACGAAAACAATCCGCGAAGCATTATCATTTACTTTCGACGCCTCCTTCTAACGTGTCCGCTGAAACAGTGGCAAGGCCGTTTTAATCGGGACACAGTTGCTCCTGCTGGTTCTCCATCTTGGATGAAGGGGCTGAGAACAGATAAGTTGCATTTCCTGCGTGGTTCGTGCGCATCTTTCGTTCTTGGGAACAACATTTTTCAAAGTGTTAGGGTTTTAAGTCTTTGTTGAGTTTGGTTGACACTCGGAAAGGTGTTGGTATTTACCGTTGGTTTCCAAATTAGCTTAAGTTGCACAAAGCAAAATAAGTTTTCACAAAATATACATCTGTGAAAAGAAATCATCTTGTCGTTGAGGTATCTCAATTTTCAATTCTACCTTATTCTGCATGTATTTCTTTCGGAATTTATCCAATTAATGGCTCTAAACGAAGAGATTTAGGGTTTAAATGTAGAACTAGTTACCTCCTTAATATAAATATTTAGGAGATAAGATACTATAGATAGATAAATAAGAGCAGAATTTTTAGTCTCAATCTCGCCCTGAAGGAAGACGTATTTTATTGTAATAAATATACATTTTGTATGTATTTGAGTCGATTGGTAAGATAACTTTGTACCCACGATAAAACACACACTTAAAGCTTTTGGAGCGCTGGATAATAATCTACTGGACTGGAATAATAATCTAATATGGGTATCGAACTAGATCACCGAAAGATACTGATATGATACTTTACTGATATGAGCGCATGGGGATGCGATTATCTGAAAAATAGTGTATGGAGACACAACATTAAAGAGAAAAGTTACATAGCAATCAATCTTACGAAGAGCAATTCAAATTATGCCTATCAACACAGCCATCAGCCAGAAGGTTGATTAGATACATCAACCCCCACCATTAGATATAATGAGCCTTGAGGAGGATGAGGTGACGAGGCAAGGTGAGGTGTGAGGTAGTTTGCCCCCGTTCTCTTCATTGAGCCAGAATGCTTTGAGTAGATTACCTCCACTTCAATCCAGCACAATCACCCCCTAAACAACGTTTTTCAAAGTTTATAACAAAGATTAACCTGTATTAATGCCATAATCAGCAACACCCGTTCCTCAGTAGCTTTAATTTAATTACAGTTGTGAACAAAACTCACCTACAATAAAATCCATTTATATCCTTAGCCAAGTTTTTCACCCATTCTTTTTTCATTTCCTTTGAGTTGATATTTTTTATGATTATTGAACTTAGAAGTATGATTCCATGAAATATTTTCTTCGTCCTACACCCTTTCTTAGAGCATAATCTCAGCGTCTGATTGTTCAGCAAATTCATTCTAATGATCGTAATTTTCAGAGCATCAGGCGAGGTGTTGTGGAAATCCATCACAGAAATAATAAACGGTAATACTCATAGTTTTGTTATTTCTCGATCGTAATTTTCTTTAATTTTACATACTAATTGAGTGATTCTCTTGATCAATCCAAATTTGTTCTTGAATTACACAGACTATCTTATTATCTTGTTAAATGGTATAATCGTTACCAAATCAACTTTTCGATGTTCATTGCATTGCTTCGACTTTGAAGCGATAGAATTTTTTCTTATTTCTTATTCTTTTACGTAAGAACCATTCTATTTTGTAATTCGACTCTACGATATAACCACAACGCTCGTCTGTTGCTGTAGGATGCAAAGCCGTTGAGTACAGATGTAGAATTTTGTATAGTTACATTTCAACTTCGAAAACTCTCACATAAATTTCTGTGAATCTTGATAGAATGGTAACTTCTCTGTATTTTACTGCCGCAGTTAGTGGACATTCTCTTGATCCAGATTTCTCATTAAAAGCCATAGGCATAAAGACGCTCAGAAAACAGGAGCGAATGCTTTTATGGAAAAGGAAACTGAAATGCGGTCAATGACAATAGAGTGGCTGCAGTCGATCGAGGGTGTGCGAGATAAGGATTTGAGGGGACACTGTATGAATCATAAGCGGCTGACCGTTACAGCTGTTTTCATTGATTTTTATACAGGGTACGATTTATTTAGATATATTAAACGTCGTTGATCTCTTCAAATTTGAAGCAACTGAAACAAAATTAAGTTTGTAAAAAGGAAAGTTCGGGGGTGGGGAACTTATTTTTATTGGAAGTCCGCATTTACCTTTCAGCCATGTTTGAAAATCTTTGGTCGCTCCGGAAAGAGGTATATATTGAAGTAGCGTAAACGTGCAAAGGAAACAACATTTATGTATAAGGAACTCGGGTGTGATTTCGGAAACTACGTTGCCATCTTCAGGTGAGAAGATATCTGAAAATGGCAACTTAGTTGCCGAAATGCGTATTGAGAAACATACTTTGCAAGGCGTGACCACAGAGAACCCTAATCCCCGCTAGTTGGAGTTTCCTTACGGCTGGTTTGCTTGCTAGCTACGGCTTTTTTGTGCTTTTCCCAAAATTCTAATAAACAACTTTCATTCCTAAGTAAACTAAGTAAGTAAAATTTTTTCATGGAAATATGTCAGCATTATGGTACTCAATGGTAATCGAACCCTGGACCGTCGAAGTCGAACCCTACCCACATGGCTATTCGTAGTAGTAGTAGAATTACTTTTATTGGTGCCTCAACAGCTAGGGTCATTTGCACCAGTTACAGATTTCAGATAATTACACTAAAAGCAATATCTTGGTCAATATGTTCACCCATTGTCATATAAAAGGAAATAAAATGCAATAAAATGGAGACTAATAAAATTTTTGAGGGTCATGAAACGATTTAAAATGTGTAACTATAATTAAATTATTAGTCTCACAAGCCTCCTATAAAATTTGCTCCCTTTTACGTGGCTATTCGTGGGGCACTGGACCACGAAGTAATTCCAATTTGTATTTTATAGAAATAACTGAAGAAAAGGCCTCTTCAAACGCCAGAAAAGGCCAGGTTCATCTTCTAGAGGTTTAAATAGTATTGATAATGTATACCATCATTAGCCAATTATTGAATCTCAGGTAATACTGCACAGTATTCATCAATACCTATACTTTTACTTACGTTAGCGCGCACCTATATTTTCTATTAAAAAAATGGAAATTTCTTCCGCATTTTTACCGGATTACTTTTTAACTTATGCCTTCTCTCTTGTTAGCAAACGCTTGATTCTATAATGGCAGAATATGATCGTAGAGCAAAGCCCACCTTCGTGCCTTTCTTCGTGTTATTTGGCCAGAAAACGGTGTTGCGCAAGATGGTGCACACCCAGGAGAACATTTCTCTAAGCCATTCGGGAGACTTTGTGGGAAAGGACTATGCGTCCATTCTTCCTTGGGAATTTTTCTGGGTGCGCACCATCTTGCGCAAAGTCACCCTTACCCGTTTTCCTGTGTTTCCAACCTGAAGGGGGTATCCTTTCCATCACTTTGTGTGGCCTGTGCTTCTATGAAGCCGCGACAGTGAACGATGCCACCATGTGGACGAAATCGCAAAGTCCTGTCCACAAAGTCTCCCGAATGGCTAGAAGAAATGTTCTGCCGGGATAGCTCAACGGACAGAGCACCCGACCGGCAATTGGGAGACCCGGGTTAGATTCCCGGTCCCGTCAGACTTTTTTCAAGTCCATTCTTCCTTGGGAACTTATCATCATACCCAACATCAGGGAACAGCCATAACTTTTTAAGTCGAACAACTCCTGAATCGTGTTTATTAATAAATAATTATTATGAGTTGTTTTTTACCCAAAAAACGCATTTAATTAAACGATGATCAGAATTGGATGGGTTGAGTTGTAAAAATATACCTACGTGCAAACAGATTAGTAAGTAGTGTAGCTGGCAAATTAAAAGTTTAGCTCCTACAAAAATGATTTTAATGGGCGATTAATTCAAGGCTTTCAGTAAGCCTCTCTTAATTTATTTACATATGCAAGATTTTTTGATAGAAATACAAAACTTTAAGAAAGAACGGAGGGGCAGTTTTTCATCACCAGCGGGATCTTTGTTAGACAACCCTGACCAATGAGTTGCTTGAGTGGAAAAGGGCAAAAATCTCATTTGCTGATAAATTAAGTTTCATATCATTACATTACCACGATTTACTCCTGAATCGATATTTCAAACAAATGGGGGAATTTTTTTGGAGGGTATATTTCATAGCGCCCTTTAGCCAATGACTAGCGACGAACGTGTTGTAGCTATCGATTGAGTTTGTTATTTAGGTTCATTGTCAAGAAATAACTAGTGCAACTTCTCAGTATGCTGCGCCACTTCAAAATGTATCGTGTAGTATTACGGAGCTTGGAAACTGCTCTGTGTTGATAACATTTTTTTAGTGGTCATCTTCAGGAAATTAAGCTTATCTATTTTAACTATGAGATTATTATTTGCGGGAATAAAGCTTTTCGTCAGGTAGATTATAGGAAACGTCGGTTGCATAAAAGTTTTATGTAGCGGTTTATTCAGTTTCTGCTGTTGGTTGCTGCATTTGAATAACACTTCTACTTTGAGATTGATTTCCCACGATGATGATTGTATTTTTTATTTTGGAAAAAGATTTCTATTTGACATGGGATTTTAATTAATATTCTCTGAGGGTAATGGTTAACAACTTTTTATGTGTATACAGTAGAAATTTTAAGTCGTAAAGCATCGAACTTCGTATTTAAGAAATCGTCAGTTTGTTAACTTGTAAGACATAAATAGCCGTGTGAAAACTTATCAAAACTTAAAGAACCATGAAATATCATAGTACAGTTTGACTCAAATTTAATTTCACTTTATGAGAAAATAATTTTTAACTCTCAAACAAATGAAAACGAGTTATTTGTATATATGGAACAATCCTGAACTAGTGATGCGTCTTTATGTTAATTTGGATAGCTGGTAGAGATGGATGTGTCACAATGAGTACCAACATATTACAGAGAGAAGGAGACTTTATTTTATAGTAAAATGTTTAGAATAAAGTCATCTTTTAGCTTCTCTACGGTAGATTCTTTTGCTTGATTAATTTACGTTTCAAAATAAAAGTCGTCGGAGATGGGAATCTGCTTTCCCGAAGCCCAAAACATCCGGGATTGATTTTTATTTAATCGCTACCCAATAATAAACCGTATTAAATGATAAAATAGATGGATTTTATTTTTCTTTATACAGATCAGTATGTCTTTGGGTGGCTGAAAGCATTTCCATAATCTTCTTGGACGTTTATGATGACAGAACTTAGGGATGAATGAACAGCATTTGGTAGCATGGACAACACCGCAACCTTCTGGAAAACGAATAAAATATTTCATCGTTAGGGAAACGGAAGATAAATTTCTATTACATAAACTATTACATAAACTATTACATAAACTTTCTAAGATAAACATTCTTAACCATCATCGCTTTTGGTAGTATGCATGAAAATTTTAGAGTGTGATAATTTCAAGATAATGTTGTGAAAAAAGTCATAGGACATTTATGCAATATGTTTATATTGGTGTACTCATACTGTGAGAGTATTGCTTATGTATTATTGGTGATTTGTTTGTGTAGGAGTTGTAAAGTTGTGTTTATCGCGAACAATATGCGAAAGTAATAGATTAGGGAAGTAAAGTCATGGTTCATGTACCCTCTGCCACACGCCCAAAGGCGGTTTACAGGGTAAATAAGTTGATGTAGATGAATAGAATGTTAAATAAATTACTTACCAGTATATAAGCATCTACATCTACCTATATATTCTGTTAACTGCCTTTCGGCGTGTGGCAAGATATGTAACTGTAAGTTCGAACTTTAAAAAATATTTCAATTCGTCTTGAGATTGAATATTGATTGTAATGAAAAGCAGTCTTTATTATTTATTTACTGGCATATTCATTCCAAATTGCTTGTTAAAAAGATGTATTCGGTAGAGCTGTAATTTTATATAAATGATACATTTTAATATTTAATTTGTAATGAAAAAGTTAAAAAGCAACGTTTTGTCGATTTCGGTTATTCTTTTTGTGATCAAATTGCGTAATAAAATGTATGCTGATATTTTAAAATTGTAAGTAATATATATTTAGTCCTGTAACCTTTCATTAGATATTATTGATATTTAGGTATCGCCTTTCATCCTTTGCCTTCTTTTTTCCCGTTAAAAAAATATAGGAAATATTTCGTATCTATTATGAAGTACATTATTGATCCGTAGCGGCGTTTATAATTAGTAAAATTTTGATATTTTTTCTCACTATAAAAATTTGAATTCTTTTCATCGAACGAATCAGTGAATTGTTATCGTCAGTGATTTACGTCCATTTCCTATATTAGATATTTCATTGTTGGATTGCTAGGGAAAGAGCTTTTGTGTGACTGGATGGCAGCTTATAGTTTTCAGGTGGCCCTTCACACACTGATTTCAACTTCAAATTCTTAATAAAATTGAAGAACCATATTTTGGTCCCAGTGACTTGCTGGTAGTTTAAAGGAACAACAATTTATTCTTATCGATCCCCATGTATACGACAGATGTGCTCTCTATCGCCGAAATGATTCTATGTAAACTTGTAATGTTGTAGCTCTTTGTGTGGTGTATGCTACTTATCCTGAGAATATGAGAATCTTCGAATGATTTTACCATTTTATGGTCGGCTGTGGCCATCCGTCGATGGTGCAGATCCAGAAGTCGCATAGGATGGGGCGAAGAAGGGGTAGAGGGGGATGGTGATTACTGAGAGTGGATGATCAGTGGTAGAAAGCACCGCCGTGCAGAGGTGCGGCCACTACGGACTTAGCGAAGGCGAAGGGATGAGACACCGCCACTGGATGTGGGACGCTCACGGGATGTGGCACTGGTACAGGCACTGCGTATGGCTTAGATACAGCTACGGGGTATGGCTTGGCCACTGGCACTGCGTAGGGCTTGTCGACGGCCACTGGGTACGGCCTGTCCACGGGTACGGCGTATGGCTTGTCCACAGCTACTGGGTATGGTCTTGGTACGTAGACGGGGTAGGGCTTGTCAACGGGAACAGCTACGGGGTGTGGGACTGGAACAGGGACTTGATGCTCGACCGGGACTGGGTATGGTTGGGGCACGGCTACTGGAACCTGCTTGGTGAGGGTGTAGGTAGCACCGTGTCCTCCGTAGATGCCACGTTTCTTGTTATTTCCCTCAGCTGATGAGGATGCAACCAGTGCAAGCACCAAAACAGCGACCTGATAGAAAGAAAAACAGCAGAAATTTCTTAGTGACATTCCTCGTTAATTGAAGGGGAAGGATTCATATTTTATAGATGACGAAATCATCAAAATTTCCCAATGGAACCTTGTAATAACGATATTGATCGGTGAATTTCTTTCGAAGAGTAAAAGTGCCCTGTAGAATATCTTGTGATGGAAGGATACTGAATGCTTAACTCGGTTGATTTGACTATAGTGTAATGGAGTTGGAAGCTCTTACACCATTTAATAATAAAACAAAACGGACTCCCAAATTTTCATGCAACATTAATAATAAAAACAACTCTCAATCACATCTAAATCGATCATTACAATTAATCAAGCCTAAATATCAGGATGTTTACTGGTATAAAATCAATGGCAATATTATAAGATGATTTAATCGACCTTAAAAACTGCACACCTTTAGGAGTATGTAATTCCTCGTTTAGAAATAGCTACACAATTTAGAGATGTTGGATGATTTCTGAAGAGGAATTCTATTTATTTCAGTTGCTTCCGGGTTAAGTAATAATAAACGTATTCCCAAGGTTTAATTGATTATTTTTTTTGACGGTTTCACTAGGTTCTTTTCGAAAAAATAAGATCACTCACCGTGTATTTCATGTTGGTTTGATGTTGTGTTTGCCGATCGAGTGTAAGTTAAAGTGAGCGCCTTCTCAAGCTATTTATACTCAATTCCCAGCTCATTCTATCCCTTCTCCATTTTCTTCTCCTCCATTGCCCCCCTCTTTACATAGCCTGCGCCCTCAACACCACTCCCTCGTGGTCTACGCGCTTGCCATATACACCGCTTTCCCTATAACTCACGCAGAGATAGCCATTAAAAGATGCGTATGTATTTGGGCGATGCAAAGAGAATTTTCCTGTATCGAGTAATGCGGTCTTCACGCTCTAATATGGAACGACGCCTCTCCAGTCGTCGAAATCTCCGCGTCATCCAGAAAGATACGACCGCTTCATCCGATTGAGTTTGGGATAAAAATGGTATCACCAAGCCCCGAAACCGAAAATGGAATGATGACAGGCAATCTTTTCCTTGAGATCACTACTTATTTCCATTCAAGAACGACTAGCTAACCTATGCAACATGCAATGCGAAAATAAAAATTATCCTTTTGTAAAAAATTCTTTTCATATATTACTGCTTCAATATTCGTACATGAAAACCATGTATATTCTTAAAGTGATCTCTAACGGTTTAGAGTGATTATTTGCACTTTCTTTATCAATTGTCTTAATATCAAGTGTAAAATTAAGGAAAATAAACATTTGTAGATTTTTATGTAATTTAGCAATAATATGTTTCAAATTGATTTACATTCGACATAGAATATTTTTTCTTGTCTGTTTGCAATTTACCAAATTAAAAGCGGCCTCAATTATTGATATTCATAGTATCTAATTAAGAATACGTTTGACTTGTATCATAAGAGATACATGAATATTTTATTTCACTGTAAATTTTATATTTATATGAGCTTTTTATTGATTTGTGTTCTGGTGGTTAAAAGCAAGATGGAATGAAATGATATTAGTCTACGACGATTACAGCGTTCTGATTTACGTTCAGTATTTGGTAACCGGAAAATAATACGCATGCCTCATCATGGTTTATGATGAAAATAACTCAAAAATTGAGACAATTGATTCTATAAGAGCCATTTAAATTATTTTATAGTTATAGAACAACATTAGTTATTAAAATAAGGTGGTTTTTAAGTAGACGATTTCTACTTTGAGGATGGCGAGGATGTCTATGTGTAACATTTCTTCGAAAACCTAATTTGACACCTCATCCGGGAATCCATCTCTTAGTCGACGGAATTCTATTTCAAGAATTACGAGACAAAATCCACGAATGAATTCATTAGCTTAATACACATTCCCCAAACAGAGTTTGCTACGTTTCTTCAGTCCTCAAGTCATTTCGTAGTCTGAACTAATTTTCATTTGTGGTGTTGAAAATTTCAAACATTTTCTTTCGTATATCTCAGCTGTTAAACATAACGGTTCCACTCGCATTTCCTATAAACGCGCATTTCTCGAGGCAACTCACCTTGGTAGCACAGCCTTTCTTCAAGAAGCGATTGAAATGTCATTGTTCGTTGGGCACATCGCACCAATATTTCTAAGACTTCTAATTTCATACATAATAGGTGAAATTAATCGGTTGGTAAAAGTATAAAAGTATCAATAAATGATGGAAACACGGCTGTGTTAATGTATTGGAATTCCAAAACGCCATAGTTTGCAACAAAAGGAACCGTTGGCGGGCGGGGGTTGGGGTTCTCCGTGGTTGCGTTTTGCAAGGTTGTTATTCCCTATATGTGCTTTGGGAACTAAGTTACCATCTTCAGTGAATGAAGACAAAATTATCTTCAACCCCTGAAGATGGTAACTTCGTTCCCGAAGTACGTATTGGGAATGACAACCTTGCAAAGCGCAGCCGTCGGGAACCCCACCCCCCGCCGTTTGGAAATCCTTACGGATTCTTTGCTTGCAAACTACGGCTTTTTAATGCTTTTAAAACTCGAATATTATCAACGTAGCTAAGTTTTACTTTTAGAAAGGAAAAAATTAAAAGTATTCGAGTTTCACTGACTTTATTCTTGACATTGACTTCACATGGTATTAGTTTACTATTTCCATAATTTTTATTTATACTATGTTCTCTTAGTACAATGATTTCAATTAGAGCTCGTAGATTTTGGTTTTCCTTGTTGTAATCTTCTTTTAAGAAATCGTATTTACTACGAATGGTTATCAGTCTGAAACTCTCCCTGTTATGTCCCTATCATTCACACCTGTTATTTGTTAATACTTGTTTTAATTTTGTGAGGATAAAATATATTGAAGGAAAATTTGAAGAAAAACATACGAATCGATCGTCTTAACGTTGATAGCATTAATTTTTATATGTGACGCTAATATTACGTATTATAGTAATTTAAATACAGTAAAGGTTAGGACAGTGTTCTTGGTGGTAGTGTTTTCTTCATTCGTTTTTTAGAACATTTTCATTATTCGAAAATGTTTTACAGCCCATGGTAGTGGGATTGTTAACTTCGTAGGTCCCGGATTCGAGAAAATAATTATTTGTGTGTTCTAAAATTGTTGCTTTTCCTGTAATTCGTCCGATAAATGTATGTTTCTGGGAGCACCAGGAATTTATTTTGTTTTGTTGGGTTTTCTATTTTGTATTGCTTTCGCAGTTTTCAACCCCCTTCTCTGGATGTGCTTCCCGCAGTGGGGATTTTTTTTCGTTAACCCGAAGTTGCAATCATTAATATCTGTAAATAATTGAACGAATTATGAGGCCAGAAGGGGGAGAGGCTCACATGGACGTAACCTCGTCTATAGGGTTCATCTATTTATCATATAGCGCTGTCGGGGGAATGAGGAAATTGTTACGTTTATGTAAAATTTTACGTTTCTTTGATCCTTGAATGTGATGAAAGTATGCATCAGTAGTGTAATGTATCAAATGAATAAAATGTAATGAATTGTGGAAAAGTGTACATTTCGTTAAAAATAGTAAATGCACTCTCTTTGTATGAAATAGTACCTCAAAAGAGAATCAGAGAAGGGGAAAATCTACCACTATTACCCACATATGCCTTTGTATTTGTCACGCCATTGCTTTTGATGAAATTCTATTGCTTGCTCTGGAATGTGAGATTGTTTAGTAGTCACACGACTTAGCTAGATGTGTAGCTTTCCATACATTCAAAATTATTGCTTATGCTACGGATTGCATACCTAATGCCTTTATGTCGCGTGAATACCACTTATTTTTTATATATGAATTTATCTAAGGAATAAATGAATTTCAATAAGGAAGAATATTTTAACGTAGAACTATGAAATAAAAAAGGAAAATAAAATTATCAAATTTACATTTTGAAATAATCTGGAATAATGTATCCAAATAATGTCGTATACGGATATCTGACTTTTGAGTTATCACTCAATTACACTTGAGTTACACAATCACTCATCAACTCATAGAATCTGTTCTTAGTGCAAAGGTCTGTCGGACAGCATAGTTGCGAGTATGAAATACATATTTGAAGTAGGATGGTTGGAGGAAAATTGTTCGGAGAGTAATGTTTTTCTACATGCTGCGAGGGCCAAGGTTGCATGACATCCTTTGTAGTCACAGCACATTCACTCAAATACTCCGAATCACGATTTTTCCTAAGGGAATAAGTTAGATAATTGCCTTTGCCCGTCAAGGTACTCCTCAGTGCCTTTCTTTTCTAGCGTATAATTACTTATCATACCGGAACAAGCTATGGTGTCTCTTAATATCGTCCGTTCCGCTGCTCCGACTTTTTCGTTCAGTAAAAGAAATCTCTTTATGACTTACACAATAGCTGGACGTACAATTCCTGTTTATTTGGCATTGAAAAAGGCTCCATGCACTTTGAGAAGAGTTGGTTTTCCGAGAGACTTCATTCTCCATATGCCAAGTCGATATTTGTTTGGTTTCTCCGAAATAGGTAGACTTCCAGAAGGTAGTATTTATATTTACTGTGAAAGATAGGAAGGAAATGTATGTGATTCTTAAAAGAAGAATGAAACGATTGGTTTCTATCTAAAAATGTCTTAAAGTGATGGCTACGCCGTCTAATCGATCAAATTAACAGCCATACCTAAAAATTTAACACCTTCTGGTTATAATCCTAAAGAAATTCTTAGAAAATAATGAGATAGGCCTCGATCGATTTACAAGAGGAATGTAGATAAGATTCTATTTTAATTCTAAAGCACAGCTATATTTTACCTATCTAGTTTCTTTTTACTATAAAGTGAAATAAAATGAAATTCTTTATCTTCACTCTATATTTTAATTTCACGAAAAATTTTGCAATTGGAATTGACCTGTATAGTTCTACCCCCAGAAATCGAGCAATTTGTAGAGATGCTGTTGAAGGATCAAACAACAGGAGCCTATTGAAGAGGAAATTAAGGAGGAAACTAATAAACTTAGCGAAGAGACTGAATTAACTATGATTACTAAGAGAATTAAATCTCGACAAAAACACGGAAAAGCACAACCTATTTTTAACATACACAGCTATCGCACATCTTACGAAATAGCCTAATTTAATTTGAATGAAAAGTCCGTGAAATCTTTTCGTTACTTTACAGACAGGTTTGATATAATGTCTCACAGCGTAAATAATTACTTTAAACTTCTAACTTTCAGGGTAAAACAAAAAGGAATCCACGAATCTCTGTTTGAAATTCTCTTGCTGCAATAAGTAAGCCATCGCTTAGCAGGTTATTTATCTGTCGTTTATGAAGTATTTATTTAAATACGTATGAATATAAGGAATCTTTCTATTAGAAATAGTTTAAAGTCAAGTTAATGAGCCTTTTAGTGACCTTAAATTAAATGGTTTACTTTGATAACGCATTGAACGATGACTGTTGCTTTTTCTAATCTGACTAAACATAATATCTTTCAAGTAGTTTATATCTGTATACGTTTTTCAATCTATCTTTTTCTGTTAAATTTTAAATGACGAAGGGTTAGATGTAAGAAGAGACATCAGTATCAATCTAACCCTAATAAAGTCGCTTTATTATTGTTATTGTTAGTATGCTCCCTAAAGGTCCTTTGGGGTTGTTCAATCCATATTTCTGTTATCGGAGCTTTTATTTTTCTCTTTACATCGAAAATGTAAAAATGGAATGAATGGAAGAATGTAAAATTAGGAAATGCGGGCTGAGAAAACGCAGAACATTCTTTGAGAACTGAAGGTAGCTGATGTTTGAGTTGGATTTCCTCACAATTTTGATTTCTCATCGATGACGTCTTGTTCAGAAGTATAAATAAAGCTTGATAGGTCAGCTTTAGGACACAATAGCGATTTTCTTTGATATTTGAGCACAATAGCGATTTTTCTTTGATAACTTGATATTTCACGAAGTCAGAAAACTTCGTAAATCTTTTTTTTTATAATAACGCAATTATAAGATTTAATTGGTAAATTTTAATGCTCATAGCGAGAACGAATGGGGTCATTATAAGAAGGCGTGAATTGAACGCCATAAATGGTAAAAAAGCATTTAAAATCTTTTGGATTCGCTCGACCTGCCTCACTAACGACGTATCATCTTGATTCTCACTTCGATAATGTAACAAGTCGTAAAAATAAAGCTGTAGAAATTAAGAGATTATTTCTTATGTCTAACGAGAAAGAATCATGTGTTTGTTTGTCACTATTTTTACTTTTACATATTATTCTATTGATTTTGTTATTAATAATTTGTACAGGTGTTAATTGGAAAACATATCCATATAGGAATAAATGAGCATTATATCGTAAGCGAGAGAAAGTAATACCTATTTAAATTGCGTCATTAAATGATTAAATCATACTTTAAGAAATATTACGAGGTGACGAGTAAGGTTCAGTATTAAGTATTATTCTATGATGTCAAAACTGATTCCAAAATAATGCAGGTGCCTTTAAAATGAAGAAATTCCTGGTGTTTTATTCAATTGGTAGTATTCCTTGAAGATTCTCCTATTTGATTAATTTATTTTCTAACCATCTTCCATTTGGCTTAAAGGTGCATTGTGCAATTTTTAATCAGGTGATTCAGTCATACAGGCAGTAGTTTCGAGCAAGACATGAATTCAGCTCCTCCAACCAAAGTTTCCCCTTATTTCATTACAGTTTAATAATTAATTTGTTGAAGATATTTATGGGTATTCTAAATATAATTAGCAATAGTCTATAGTTAATTAAAAAAGCAACGAAATTATCGAAGCTAGGTTATTTAATATCAATCAAGGTATTCTTATTTGGATTCTGCAAATTTAATTGGGCTTTTAATTAACGGACAATAAAAAAAATCTGCGGCTCAGATAAAAGGATATTACGAAAATCTCTGATTCCTTGGTCAATAAATTAATTAAACTGCATTTTTGAAGTTCGTACTTTTTTATTGCAAATGCCACTTCATATGAATGTTTTGATATTAGTAAGTAGCCTCTCATGGATACGTCTCAAACCGGTTTAGAATAACTTTGAGCAAAAAATTAACCCTTTTCATCTTTTTTCTTCTAAATCATCATGCTTGGAAATTGCACTTCTAACTTGTTTTATAATTTTAATCAATATCTTGCGGATTATTACTTTTTTTTACTCTTTTATTGTACGAATGGATTTAAATAATAATAAACCAAAAAGTTTATGGCAATATTTATTTAAACTCATAGAAGGCAGATAAAAAGCGTAGCAACCGTTCTTCACGCATCGAAGCCTTAAAATGCTGAACTTGGTTTAATTTACCTTAGAGTATGACAATAATATATGCATCTCATTAAAGTAGGCAATACCAATTTTATAGAAAATAAAACGAGGGAGGAAGAATAACTAAGCACTTGTTGTTGTGTTGTTTGGGGAAAACCCAAAAATAAACAGGTGAAAAAGCCTGACGGGATCGGGAATCGAAGCCGGATCTTCCACTTTACAATCAGGGGCGTTTATGGCGACTGTATCGATAGTGGGTTCTGCTAAGTTGGAGCAACTTTTGCTTGATAAACAAAACATTCCTAAGAAAGAGAGTTGAACCTTTCTGCGACATAGCTTAGTTGCTAAGATATCCGCCTTAGAAGTCCGTGTTTGTTTCTCTGTGTCCTGTCTTTTGGAGACTAATTTATCTCCGTTTATCTATTGGAAAACTGAACCGATTATTTTCACTTAATGTATCTCAAAACAATTTAATGGATTAAAATCGCTCAGGTTTCAATAAATTAATCTAGTGTAGAATACATTTCAAGGCGATGGTGCTCAAGCTGTGTAATTATGGTTGTGTGTTGAAAAAAGGCAATTCAAAATAAATCAAGGAGTTGATATCGTAATTTACTATGGTAACTGAACCCAGCATTAATTATAGACCGATATTGTTTGTGAAGTAGCAGTCGTTTCCAGCCAAGATGACGGAGTACTTAGCGCGCTAGCTTTCCAACCCCACTGTCCTGGGTTCGAGTCCCGGCTGATTTTTTACGGAACGGTTGTATTCTTCGATACAAATTATTTCTAAAATGAACGTAATTTGGGTGTTCCTATTTCCATGAAAGAAATTATTGTCATTCAGTGCGATTTCAAATTGGAAGTCAATAAATACTATGCAAAAATTAAGATATCAAGAAATTGCTTCGTGTGGCGGTTAATCTTAGATTATCTATTTCTGTTAGCAATCAGTCAAGTTGTGCTTAAAGCAGGAAGAGTGTTTTTCCAATTGAGGTATGCCGGAATATGTATGCCGGCATTTCTAGGATGACAGGTGGTCACTTCATCAAAGAATTTCGAATCGAAGATACATCGTACATCGATACATCGTTTTCACGTTCATGTGAAATAAGAAAAACAAGTTAATGAGGCTAAACTGTGACATTCAAATTAACAGCTTCAGTCACCTACATCAAGTACTTTTCCAATTTTTGCTAAATTTGAAAATTTTTTATTATCTTTTTTTTTCTTTAAGTTACCTACTTCTACGCAGATAATTACTAACTTCTTTTTCTCAGATATCACCGAATTCAGTAATATGGGGAGTTTGCAAAATCCATGAATTACCCCTTAGCTAAATATTTCTCTTCCATCGTTAATGGTTTTTATTATTAATAGGTTTCTATTTAAAAGGCCGAAAAGTTGAAAGTAGAGAAAATCATTTAAGTTTCTCAATTTTTACTTTGTGTAAAAACGAAGGAAACTTACTTCTTTTTTTAGCGAAAGGAGGGAATTTTTAACGTATACTCTACAGCGAATAAAAATGAATATCTTAGTGCGGTTTTGTTTATATGTTAAGGTTTTCTCTTTAATTAGCGTTGCATGAAAGATGGTCTATCTAAATTTATTACATAAATCATATGGGAACCTTTTACTCGCTCACATAATACCCTTCAATCACCTTAATGAATTTTATGAGTTTAGTTTGGCTCATTTGCTTCATATCCTCTATTTTGGAGTTCATGAGACTGATACATGATTCAAGGATCGTAATAGTATAAATATTGACCGCAGCGGTTATATCATACCTCTCCTTTCCCACCTTAGTCTGAAATTAATTTCGAAGAAGAAATCATGTTCATTCTTAAATGATTGTCTATGTGAGCTATTCTTGAATTGCTGTCTTCCATATCTTTTTATCTTTCATCATCATTATTGGATATTAAAATTGCTCAGTTTTTGTGAAAATTAACTGAATTACCTTCGTATATGACCTTGAACCGACTAGTGCTGTGCGAACATTACTTAAAACGTTTACAGCTCCAATTAGGAATCGTCAATAACTTTTATTTTATAGTAGAGTTCGTAAAATGATATGTGCTTAACGTATGCATATTTTATTGTACTTTCTCGTAATTTCTACTGGGATATAGATCTTGCAGAAGTGTTTTGTTATGAATACATGTCAAATTGTTCCTGCTACAATTCATTGATAAAAGGATTTTCCATCCTGGTCACTCTTTTTTACATACCATGAGAAGCGTTCATCATAGGATTACTGTACTCATAGTATGTTTCAGATAGGAAACCCAGGGCAAACTACCTCACTCCTCATCTTGCTTAGTATACCCCAGCCTCTCTCAACAGTTTTTGCGACTGATGATAGCAAGGTAGATGTTTTAAACGGACTTTTGGTAAATGACAGTGAAGACTGTATGACATAGACGTCTTGTCAAAGTTAAGTTGACCTAAGCGGGAAAGACGAAAGGTGTTTCATTAAAGCAGCGTTTCCAAAAAAATGCTCTCCTACCTCCCCCTTGGTTCACATTAGCCCGGAACTGTAACTTGTCTACGACCATATCAGTAACGTATCAGAAAAATAACAATTGCTGCATTAAAAACCTTTCCAACAAAACCAAAAAACGATTCGCTGATGTTTTATGATGGAATTTTGAAATGAAGATTTTTGCGTCAATCGCCTCCTAGGTTAGTACAGCGATCTTCTGGAGGCTTTATCGCCCATTTTAGAAATAATGAAATGCATTTTTATTTAAGATGACTTCCCTCTAAAACACTACTTCATTCATGGCCGATTTGCTAATTTTCCTTCATTCCTACATTGTACTCGTATTATTCCCTAGATCAGAGGAGAAGAAGCCATATGCAGCGTCTTTTTTCGATTCTTTAAACAAATGCACGTGTTTCAATAATTTTAATTTCCAATCTCGTTTATCATTTCGAGATAAATTAAAAGGAACGTATTGAATTTATAAATAAGAAATGAAAAACTTTGTAGTTTCCGCGCAAAATTCTAAATTCTCTCTACCTCTTACAGTTAAACAATTCCAACGTGGCCAATACACCACCCAAGTTCGGCGTGATAATTTGACGCGAAATAACATACAATGATGTGATTTGTTCTCACATAATTGTAGGTTATTTTGAAGATGGAGTTCCACCAAATATCGCTTACTAGGATTTATTTCACATGCTTAATGGTTTCTTATGTGGCCGAGCAGTACGTACATAAGGTTTTGCGTTGAAAAAATGAATCCCACCCCAGCTCCACATCAAAGAATTCGCTCACTCGCTCGTTCTCCCTTCGCATACTTAAATCCAATATCCGACGTATTATAAGGTCCGTGAAGCTGGCTCCCGCTCTTTGTTTCAAAAGCGAGCACTGCGTCGGCTTGTTTACTCTGTTTCCTGGCTCTTTCGAGACGAATGTGACGTATCGACCTCCTTCTCGATCACGCGGAACTGATCATCCAAAATGTATAAAAAACCGCTCTGAGAATCGCTAAGCATTTCGAATGAAAAAACGCGCTAGATGCCACGATGTAGTAACGTTTTTACTTCATTCCTTTCTGTTGAAACGCCTCGCTGTGCCGGGATTCGAATAAGTGGCTTTTTGCAGAATAGGCGAGCATTTTGCCGTAAAGGGAGGAGCGGTTGTCGTCGCACCTGTTAAAGGAGATGAAGGAAGGCGGTGGGGTTAGTGGAACGTGGATTCCAGTTGCCTCTGAGATAACGCTCTCTTCCCTTTCGATAGGTTGCTCGAGGAAATAGATCTAGGGCGGGGGCAAGATGGGGGCGATGGGGGTTGGAGGCGAGGCGGGGGCATGATGGGGGAAGGGGGCGTCCCCGCTCCGGTTGCGGCGGACTGCCGCTCCACATTGCGACACCCGCGAGAGAATTTGCCAAACAGAAAGGGAAAAGTATCCTTGGAAAAATAAATGTCCCGGTTGTAAACAGCGATTAAATGTCGGAAACAGCGAACCTGGATCGGAATGCTCGAAGAATGCGATGGAATTATATGCGAATAATCGGATGCCTTTTCAATGCACCTTGAGGTCCGTTTTCTCTACTCCACACTTATTTCGAATACGCTCACTTAGCTAATGATCGTACGTTAAACTCCAAGGCTCATAAACTTCTCTGAAGACTTTAATTGGGTACTTCTGCATTGTGTTTCTAAATCCGTTCAGGGAGCGCTGATACACGGTGGTTTTTCGATTTGCGAATCGCTCTACATTCTAATGTTCCGAGATAGGAGCTTCTTCATGCCATAACTTGGCCTCGAGATACGATGCTGGACTCGAAGACTCCCACAGGCTGCGAAACACTTAACTGTCGTGCTTTTGACCAATTATAGTGCCTTTGGATGGTTGTTGCAGCGAAAATTCAATATATTACTTTGCAGGCGCGTAAGTACGGGGATGACAGATGGGCTTAAGCCCCATCCCCAAAGCTAATGCGAGTATAATCAATGTGATTGGACCATACTTCGTGGAACGCCATTTAATAAATGAGAAACAATGGATTTCGTATTTTCCACACGATTTTATTAACCGACCAGTCTTGGCCTTCCAGCCATCATCAGGTACAATCCACAGAAATACTGAGCATTCAATACTATCAATACATTCAATGCTATCTTTCAGTAAAACTTTCTCTTATTCATAGTTTAAAGATGCCGAATTATGAAATGCCTTTAGGTATAATTAAAATTCGATTTCTTATGTACGTAACATTCGAGAGTAGAGCCGCAGTAGGTAATGAATCAAGTCCCTTAAACACCGCTGATACCACTGTTTTCTAATTTAGAGTCCCAATTGTACTCGTCATTGGTTGCTGCCGGAAAATTGTTTCTTCGAAGTATCCGTGGCACAATAATGTTTAATTGAATGTAGAGGTTTATCAGTTGCCGTATACCATCCTTTATTTTATTCCTCCACATGTGCATATCAGGATATGCCATGGAGTTGGGATTAAAAAAACTAATGCATGAGTCTTTTTCGTTACTTCTGCTTGGCTTCTTGCGGTATTTTAAATCATTTAATACATTGTGAGCTTTTGACATATCTTCCATTACTTCCTTGTAGTAGTGCTTCTCAGCTTTATATTACTTTATAGATTTAGCTCTTCACATGTTTAGTGACGGGTAATAATTAAGGGTTATAGGTAATAAACTGTTTAGGAGTTCATTATTGCAGAAGTTTCTCTCAAAATTCCTCGTATAATAAGTCCCATTTTTCCTCCTGTTTCTAGTTCCACAGAATTATAAATTCTGTGGAAAGTTAATCTTTGATTTTTCTTCGTTTTTTAAAATGAAATTCCACCAGATTTCACTTAGTACTTTTAATTAAGGCAAATTCGTCATACTCATCCTTGTTGAAGGCATCACTTAAAGATAGCAAGTTATGCAGTCCATCAACCAGCATTTTGAATTTAAATGTAATAGCTACTTATTACTAAATTTAAATAATTTGGTTGACATTCCTTATACAGTTAAGTATGGTATAATAAAAAAATATTTAATTAGAACTTGCACTTTTCCACAAAATGTTACATTTTGTGGAAAAGTACAAGTTCTATTTAAATATTGTTTTCTTATATTTTAACTATGTCATTCAACCATGTATCACTGGACACCATTAATTTCAGTTAAGTATGGTTTATTTTAAATATAACTATTGTTTTTTTATTCTACTAGCCACTTTATATAATAAAATTCAAGCTTTATGTAGGTTGAAAAGGATCAAGTAGTAGCAAATGTAAAGGCGAACTTATTTTTAGTCTTATTTATTTATATATAGCGAAGATTTCACTTAAAGTCCACTTTAAGTATACATTATAATAATACTACTACTAGAGATGGAAGTAAACATTCCTTATAATCCGGAGAGAGAAAATTCTTGTAGTAACTATCCGAGTTCGTCATTTTTCAATCCTTTTGATGAGTTGAACGTTGTTTATGCCCTTGAAGTTTTAAACCTGATTTCACAAAAAATGATACATCCTTTGTCACCAAAATCGTAGTATGTTAATATTATCTTGTAGCATGAAGGTAACCTATACATTTATGATGCCATCTCGTACTCAAGTGCGTAATGTTTACAAGAGAAAAAACTTTTTTAAAAGATACTTAAGATGGTGCTTGGCCCTAACATATTTCACGATTGCAGTTCTTTCAATGTGTGTATATTAAATCGGACAGTTCGTTCTTAACTCTCTTTTTCTAATATGAGATTACAGTTGCTGTTGTCTTGCGATTACATATGAAATTATTTCCGGTGGTGCATGACTGTTTCCGGCTGCATTTATGTGTCTTATAAAAGGGAATGCGTTTGCTGTAACTACCTTTAAGGGGATAAGTAATCGCACAGAAGCGGAAATATTAATTAATAACATATGTCCTTAGTATCCGTTAGGTCTTTTTATTCATTAATGCTAAATGGTAAGTAAGAGTTGAGTGTTATTATATTTCTTCTACCTTTTGCTCGGTGCAAGGTCAATTTTAAAGAAATTCTCGCAGAGATTAGCTTCTGATCGGTATTTAGCCAGTCTCATGGAAAAGAGTGATTTTTTACATGTATAGAAATTGAAAAACTTCTCGGTGAATGATCTATCTGCTCTTCATAAAAAAATTCCAGCCGACATTCAACTTGTTTCCGTATCCGGCTAAACATACCAAAGCTAGCTGTACTAAGCTCTGCATTACTAATATCTCTCTCGATTTTCTGCTCAAGTATTATCTCGACGTGGACATAAATCTTAATTAATTGCTAAATGTGGAATTGCGTATCCGTACTTTTCACCACAGGCTTTCATAATGGTAACTATTAGATAGTATATCGTAAGATACTATCGGCACTATTTATTCTTCGCACGGTAACTAAAAGTCTGAATATCTGGACATGAAGCGACTATTTTTAGAGAAAATGGAATTATTCCAACCGGAAATATGCCATTTATATTGCATTTTCATTAAAATAAAGTTGCTTTGTGCTATCAATTTGTTGCTTTCAGCGAAAAAATGTTGCGTTTAATGACAATGAAACTCAAGTACATTTTGTATAGTACATATTCAGATATATTGTAAGACATTTAGTACTCGATAATCGAATAATGGATGAAAAAGTACTTTCGCCAAATAAACGTATTTTACGCCAAATTTTCGATGGCCGATCGGTTTCGGTCTTGCAACCATCATCAAGTGCTTGGCTGAAAAATGCTGACACCTCACGAAGTCAGGTTAACTCCGCTCGATTAATTCGATAATAGAGACTTCCTGTTACAAATATTTTCATTATAACATAGTATCATTCTTGTAATCTTGGAGTGATTTGTGTTTCAAAGGAAGATTTTGGCAAGAGTTAGAGTAAAGTCCCTTAGCGAATGCGCCTTCGGTTTAATTGCCTTTTATTCTTGCTTCGGAGGCGATTTTAGGAAATGCGTAATTACAAAGAAAAATGAGAAATTAAAAAAGAGTAGGGGTGGTAGATTCGGGCTTTAAGCAAATAATTGGCGATCCCTTAGAACAATATCTTCGATTTGTAATTCTAGTTGAAAGGAAGATAAGTAAATTTTTTCTTAGGAATAAAATCGCAATGGAACCAAAAGTTAGGAAAGCGGGCACGTGGGAAAAGTAAGAGATATTAATTCCCGCATAGTTTACTGCTTAACCTTACGCACAACATCTTAAATCGATACGGCATCCAAAGACTGTGATGCAATTGAAGTCTAGCATTACTTTCAGGAGAGGAGGAGGTGCTCCTCTAAAAAGAGTCCTTGAGCAACCATCGCTTTCTAAAGAGTACTTAGTCGGGGATCGACGTATGGACCGAAAGGGAGAACTAGGCGGCCAAAGGCAGGGCAAATAGGCCGACTCGTTGCTCATCGATAGCTTCATTTTTTTTCTGACCAGAGGCTCTCCTGATGATGTCGTTATGGCGAGAGTCGGTGTGTCCCGTTCTTTTGACCATCTAGGGCACCTTTGACTGCTCTACTGCACTGGAAGGTCGTCCGGGATCACTTTCGATATTTGAGAAGAACCCTTAACTAGCGTGTTTGACATCGTTTGTGAGTTGTCTTAGCAACACGTTTGCAATAGTTCATATTTTTTTCTCTCACTTACTGATTCAATTAGGAACCTAAGCCTAGTCCCTAAAATGGCCATGGCTGATCCATGGTGATAGCACCTCCTATGCAAATTAAGCTGCACTTCTCTTGGCCAACCGTAATTTTAAAATCCGTTCTATACTGTCCTCTGCGAGGAAGAGAATATTACTGTTTCTTTAACTGCGTTATCTAACGCAATAACTTGAGATTGGGTGAAATCTTGAAATTCGATTATTTTACATGTTAATAAGGTCACAAATATGGACTATAATTATTGGGTTGGATATGTTTGAAGGTTTTTGAAAGTAGTTGCTCGACAGATGGATTAGGAAATAAACATTGAGACATACACACTAGAAGAAAAATTACGAAAAACATAGTAAAGGAAAACTATTTATTTGGAAGCGCAGAAGAAAATAATGAATTTTGATGGATAATATTGTGAAGGAAGATCTTCTGCCTTAGTGAATTGATATTTGAACGTTCACGTAACACGCGTGAATTCGACTTTGAACGTGAACATTCTGTACAACCGTCTGAAGGAATATGAATTAATTAATGCCTAGGTAGGAGCTTTACATGCCAACAGACTTGGATTGTTTTGCATGTTCACCTGCTAATGGCTGGCGTATAATGTAACACAATAATTAAATTAAAGAGACTATAGCAAAGAAATGAATTTTGCGGTTAACTTTTATCTTAATTAAGCTCCAATGAAAATGTAGATGCGTTCGTTAATATGAGGTTATATTTAAACTCCCTTTATGATGGTGCTTGTGTCGCCAACATTTTCATTCCCATGCCATTGAACATGCTTTCTTTGTTGATTGGAGATCATGATGTTTGCCTGTTAATGTGTTTAGAGTCTGTTGAGAAAGTTTAGGTTTGATTTGAAAAACACAATGCAGAAATAAAAATATTTATTGAAAATATCACGAAAATAAAATTACAGTGCACAACAACGTATCAAAGCGTTCATAGTAACATATCAACAAAATAACAATCTGTATATAATAATCACAAACAAAAATTACTCATTTGATGTTTTCTAGTTTTCAGAATTCGTTATATATTCTAAGAAAACAGCTAAAAGAATCAGATCACATAACACACATATCTTCTATCGCATATTTGTCCAAGAGAAAACTAAACCGATTGACTTTATTCGAGCTTGTTCTCTCCCTATTAGTTTACCTTTTTTAGTCACGTTACACATTGTCCTCTTTTATTGTCTCCAATATTCTCTTCCCGCTTGTATGTAATCGTGCGGGTTTATGTGATCAAAATTCACGTTTCCGGCGAATCGAGGCACGCCATATTGCTGATCTGAGGCTTGCTCGGTATTGTATTGAGGTCCGAGATACTGCAAACTTTTGCCTTGCTCGATATTTGATCGAGAACCGAAATCTTGCTGGTTTTTAAAATGTTCGGTATGGAAGTGAAAATGGCCTGGCTTTATTACATGTTGGGGTGCAGGGATCGGAAAGGGTTGTGGTACCGGGATAGGCAGTGGTTCCGGGACTGGATACGGACTAGGAACCGGCACGGGTACTCCAAATGCTGGCCCTACAGGAATAGGCTTTGGAATTACGATATGAAAAGGCTTCTGGACTGGTATTGCCACCGTTTTCTCCACTGGTATGATAATAGGCTTTTCTACAGTGGCTATCTGAACGGGCGTTGGTACAGGCACTGGAAATGGTCTTTCAATCGGAATCGCCACCGGTTTGGGAATCGGCACTAACCTCTCTACTGGTATAATTATGGGGTGTGGGACAGGAACCGCTATCTTTCTATGAATCTTAATGGTTTTTGTCAACGGTGGTTTGATAATCGTGGTTGTTATGGGCGGAAGACGAACCGGATGGATTGATTGGTGGAATCCATGGAGCCCTCCCAGCCCTCCGAGGCCTAGGCCACCAAAGCCACCAAAGCCACCGTAGTTTCCTAATCCTCCGAAGAGGCCGAACCCTCGGAGAGCTGGGCTCGAGAGACCACCGGCGCCCAAAACTCCGCCACCAAAGGAACCGGCGCCAAGAAGTCTTGATCCGTAGTTTCCTGCACTGAGAGTCCCAAGCGAACTCAAGTTTAGAACGTCTAGTTTCACCGGAGAGACATTCGGCCTCGCGGTTTGCGCTTCCTGTGGACTTTTATCTTCCACGATAATGGGTCCTAGGAGTTTCTCCAGTTCGCTTGGAGGTTTTTCATCTTCTAATGTCTTTTCCGCCGCCCTACACGAGGCGACGTATATTATTATGCTGACCTGTAAGGAGGAAATGGTTCATTAACTCCAACTACACTGAACGTACATTCGACTAGAAAACGATTCCTTACGGTTGTCCACTTCATGTCGGCCTTATCTGGTGTTTCAAGTAAGAGTTCACCGCAGTCACAATGTATGAGCACCAGGGTTATATGAGGAGTAATGCATTGGGAGATGTGCCATCTTTATATATGCAAATGCCACCGCTATACTGACATCCACCGTGGGAAGATCTGCGTGGCTTTCTCTTCGGAAGACATTGGAGCATCATAGGAGAGGCTGCGTAGGAGAGATTAAACATTCCAAACTAGTGGTATTTTTTATTAAGATCATCTCCAGATTGAGATCGTATACCGGCGACACCGATGCGCTCCTCACGGTTCGTTGCGGCTTTCTTGCGTGTCCTCAGCCGCAAGTTGTACCCAAGGTAGACAGCAACACGAAGGAAAAGTGCCTTTCTCTTTCGGCGGATGACCGGGGTTGATATCTTGTTGTCACTGAAGGAGTACGTCTTAGAAAGAAAATATGTGTCGTGTATTCTATTCAATGTTTCAGGGTACCCTGAATTCTCTTTTTCCTATCTTTTGCTATCCTAAAAACGTCCCCTACAGTAGGGAGAGATTCTAAAAATACAGGAGCGGGAATTCAAGAGCTTGAAGAGGTTCAGGAATTTGGATTCTTAGAATAAAACGTTAAGGTT
The DNA here is from genome assembly GCA_000376725.2 of Ladona fulva. Lineage (NCBI taxonomy): Eukaryota > Metazoa > Arthropoda > Insecta > Odonata > Libellulidae > Ladona > Ladona fulva. The sequence continues at coordinate 491,364 of KZ308235.1, forward strand.
CTAAGACATAGAGTGCTGTATTGATTCCTGGAATAGCGTTCACCAAGCTGATGTTCTAATCTCCACTCTATCTTGTGCAAAATAAGGCATTTAGATTTTCAAAATTTACTCATACTGTAATGTATTTTTATACGTGGGATTGATTTTGTGCTTAATTTTGCATGTATTTTTTGTACTTTCACCTATTTTCTCTATTCTCCGAATTATTTTTAGCGTTATAATAGTAACATTAACATTGTTTTTAAGAATAAACAGGAAATTCCAATTATATGTGCTATAATAAATACACACAAAAATAAAAGTTAAGCAAGGTAAACATATATGTTTACCTTGCTTAACTTTTATTTTCGTGTGT
>KZ308235.1:491929-554462 GCA_000376725.2 Ladona fulva
ATATATATATATATATGAAATACAAAATGGAATTGGATGTCAATGACTTATTGGTGAAAGAGGATACAGAATTAAAATTTGAGGCGGAGATGTTGATACTGACCTAAGTTTCAATTAAAATAATTGGGTTGTGGGTTTTCAAAAGTATTTGACCAAGCAGATTTTCGGCTTTGCTTGAAATATATGAAATTAACTTCAGAAAATATTACATTTTAGATTAAAACTCTCTAAAATTTCAACTCCGAAAACTAAGTGACCGATTTCCAGTTTTATAAGGTGTCTTTTCCTTTTTAAGGCATTTATTTGCAGAATATACATTTTCCTAGTAAATCATTTCAGCTCAGCTACACTTTATCGCCTTGATAACTGTAAATAGAAAATAATCCAGAGTGTTGATTACAGAGCAATATGTATATCGGACCATCTGTATGTTCGATTTTTGAAATAATAATCAATAAATTTCAAATTATGTTAAATTTTTAANGGAACTGGGACGGGCCTGTTAATTCGTACGGCTACTGGTTGTGGCACCGCTACCTGAACGGGTTGGGCAATTGTCTGAATGGTGATTGTGGGAGCAGCGGCAACTGCTACAGCGGGAGCAGCTGCGACAGCGGGTGCGGCGGCGAGGGCAACGGCAGGACCGGCAGCAATTGCTGGTGCAGCGGCCACGGCGGTTCCAAGACCAATTCCTCCTCCAACGACAGCTCCTCCAACACCAAGTCCTCCTCCATAACTAAGTCCTCCTCCATAACTAAGTCCTCCCCCATAACTAAGTCCTTGTCCTCCTCCATAACTAAGTACTTGTCCATAACTAAGTCCTTGTCCATAACCAAGTCCTCCTCCAAGGACTGCTCCTCCATGACCGTATCCTGTGTTATATGCGAGACCACTGCCTCCGAGAGCTATGCCATGGCCTAGTCCCAAGCCTAGGACGCCTCTCTTGTCGTGTTTTTTCTCTGTCTCGGCGGTAGCGCCGATCGCCAGTAAAACAATAATCAGCTATAAGTAGAAGATGGACTGGCTATTAGTATAACTACATCATAAAAGTCACAACAAGTATATATAAAGTTCTCACATTATGAGGTTCATATTCGTTAAGACATTGAGATGAAAGTGAGAATTAGGTTTTCTTTCCTCGACAGCTTAGGTAATTTCGCACGTAGGCCCCCACCGGGAATCGAACCCGAGACCGCTTTCACTGAAATCGAACGCGTTGCCCACTTGGCTATCGGGAGCCCCAATACTATTATATTTAAAATTTCAAAATCCTTGATTTTTCATATGATAATTAACAATGATTAAAGTTTTGCGATACTTAAGACAGTGATGTCATTTTTGCAAAACAATCCTTTGCAAGAGATGGAGTCAGTGTTCATAATATCATTATTATGAAATTTATGCTTAAATTATTATGAAATCTATGCTAAAATAGACCAAAGTTTCTCTTGATGGCTAGTTTAAAAAAATCCTGATCTTGCAGTTTATACCTATATAAGCAAAAACCTATTCTTTTAAAACTGTATCCAAATACAACGTAAGACCAGTATCTTCAGTTAATAATTAATGCATGTGAATCGTTCTTCTTTAATATCCGTCTTCACTGGAATGTTTATCGAATTTTCTCAATGAGCATTTGAGGAAATTTGAGAGAATAGAAATATTTATATTTTTATCAGTGGTGTTCTAAATCCTTTCGTGGAAAACAGAGATCACTGCATTACATTAGAGCAAAATCATTTGTTTAATAGCATTACTCTTTTCAGTAGTGTCCCACTAACTTTACGTTCTACTCATCTCCTTTGTTTTAATTTACTTCATTACCTATGGCTGGTGAGATCAAGTTTACGTGAATAAAATTCGTAAAATGTATGTTTGGATACACTATTTGAGAAAAATAAGATTTTGTGTCTGTTTTCAGGATTTAAAACGGCAACATCCTTAAGAGACGAAAGAAATAATGAAAAATTTATAATATTTCGCAAGGTGTTTATTATCATGGCCGGTTTTGGCTACTCAGCCATCTACAGGTGAAAAATATTAGAAATACAAAGTTTTCTTTATTTCTCCAGAAAGTTTTTCCACAAAGTCCGGCCAAATAAGATAGAATTTATTCTTTAGAAGACCTTTATTTTCGGTTATAAATATTTTTTTTACCTGAAGTTACCTGAAGTTTACCTGAGTGAAANGAAAAATATTAGAAATACAAAGTTTTCTTTATTTCTCCAGAAAGTTTTTCCACAAAGTCCGGCCAAATAAGATAGAATTTATTCTTTAGAAGACCTTTATTTTCGGTTATAAATATTTTTTTTACCTGAAGTTACCTGATGTTTACCTGAGTGAAAGTATCGGAGCATTTTATTATTTTAATTATATTCTGACATTCATAGTAGGTTCCAAATGAAATGGCTATGGAAGGTAGCTTCATTTTTCATGTTATTTTTTCTTGAAAATCATGAGTTGTTAACATTATAATTAACGCACTACGAATAGGAATATGATCAATTCATGGTGACGATTTACGTGCTGTAATATTCCTGTCCTGAATATTGAATTTCAGAACACACTAATGCACTTTAAGGTTTGCTATACTTCTATTACAAATGTGTGAATGGAGGAGATTGCTGACATATTGATGTTCACCTTCCTATTTCTTTAGATTAAATTATATCGTTTTCAATATATGTTCAGTACTTCGCGACTCTCTTGAAGTTTTTTCCAACTTTATCCTCCTTTGTAACAATTACTCGTCTTTCATTTTATATTAAGAAGTACTTTTTAATTAACGGACACTTTTATGTATAAGAATAATTCTTATTAAAGAATTGTATGACAAAATGTGCTTTTATCGATATCATAGGATAGTTTACATAAGAAAAAAGCGTCATTGGAATGAATAAAATGCATTTTGGTTTTAATAATGAAATTTCTTACAGATGAGTACATTGATATGATCTCACAAGAGTTATTTTTACATGTTGTACTTATGTTACTCTCCGTTTCGATGACAAGATTGGATAGACGAGACTTAGTTTTGGTTGAAGGTAGCAGGGTCATCATTCATTCAGGGTGACTCGATGAATATGGCGGCTTAATATCTATGCTGGAGAAATTTGATGTCGTTGGTTTGGATCGTATCTTTATGATTACCTTTCTAATTAATAACCAAAGAGCACTGGGTTTTGACATCCAAGCACATTTATGCCTGTTCCAGATTCCAGGAAGATGAACTAGAGATAGGTCGGGCATCCCGAGGAATTGTTTATTAATCTAAATCAAGTAGAACGAATAATTCATGCGCCACCCATGGAATAAGAATGTCTGTTACTGAGCATCTTTATGGGAGGAAGGAGAAGACACGATGCCTTTGATGAGCTTTGGAGATCTAGCGGAAGACGCTCAATGCTGTTGAAGAATTTGTGGTCATGCCATAAGCGCATCCTCCGCGATCTAAACTGAAGAAGATGAGCGATACCTTTGACCATTCCCGCGAGTACCTCTGGAGTAACTCTTCCCTCTTTAGTGTTTGTAGGCGTAGCTGGCGTAGGATGGGTGAGCCGAATAAGCTGGAAGAGCGAGAGATCCGTGGTATGATCCTCCATAAGAGATAGCTGGAGCGCCCAGTTTCAGGGCTGATCCATATACACCTCCATATCCTATTCCGGACGCAATGCCCACGGCGGGTCCGGCGGCAATGCCTACAGCTGGCGCAGCAGCAAAACGTACAGCAGGTCCGGCAGCAATACCTATAGCTTGGGCACCTGCGAAACCCACTGCTGGTCCGGCGGCAATGCCTACAGCTGGCGCGGCAGCAATACCTATAGCTTGGCCACCTGCGAAACCCACTGCTGGTCCGGCGGCAATGCCTACAGCGGGAGCGGCAGCCACGGCTACAGGTTGTGGAACGGGCACGGCAATGGGTTGGGCGACTGGATAGGGTCGTGGTACGGCGACAGGAACTGCCTGTGGCACGGCAACTGGCACTGGCCTGGGTACGGCAACTGGAACGGGTCTAGGGACGGCAACAGGGACGGGCCTAGGCACGGCTACTGGTACAGCCTGAGGAACTGAGACGGGAACGGGTCTTGGTACAGGGACGGCGACTGGTTGTGGTACTGGAACTGGGACGGGCCTGTTAATTCGTACGGCTACTGGTTGTGGCACCGCTACCTGAACGGGTTGGGCAATTGTCTGAATGGTGATTGTGGGAGCAGCGGCAACTGCTACAGCGGGAGCAGCTGCGACAGCGGGTGCGGCGGCGAGGGCAACGGCAGGACCGGCAGCAATTGCTGGTGCAGCGGCCACGGCGGTTCCAAGACCAATTCCTCCTCCAACGACAGCTCCTCCAACACCAAGTCCTCCTCCATAACTAAGTCCTCCTCCATAACTAAGTCCTCCCCCATAACTAAGTCCTTGTCCTCCTCCATAACTAAGTACTTGTCCATAACTAAGTCCTTGTCCATAACCAAGTCCTCCTCCAAGGACTGCTCCTCCATGACCGTATCCTGTGTTATATGCGAGACCACTGCCTCCGAGAGCTACGCCATGGCCTAGTCCCAAGCCTAGGACGCCTCTCTTGTCGTGTTTTTTCTCTGTCTCGGCGGTAGCGCCGATCGCCAGTAAAACAATAATCAGCTATAAGTAGAAGATGGACTGGCTATTAGTATAACTACATCATAAAAGTCACAACAAGTATATATAAAGTTCTCACATTATGAGGTTCATATTCGTTAAGACATTGAGATGAAAGTGAGAATTAGGTTTTCTTTCCTTGGAATACATTTTATACTTAGAGGGATGACATTAATCGAAAGAAAGTTAATTAATTTAATATCCTAAGATGTATTTTCTGTTTAGACAGTGTGAAATAATAAAATGGTAGAATATAATTATCGAAAAGTAACACTTCTTTAACACAAATTTATGATAAATTGCCCACTTGGCTATCGGGAGCCCCAATACTATTATATTTAAACTTTCAAAATCCTTGATTTTTCATATGATAAGTAACAACAATTAAAGTTTTGCGATACTTAAGACAGTGATGTCATTTTTGCAAAACAATCCTTTGCAAGAGATGGAGTCAGTGTTCATAATATCATTATTATGAAATTTATGCTTAAATTATTATGAAATCTATGCTAAAATAGACCAAAGTTTCTCTTGATGGCTAGTTTAAAAAAATCCTGATCTTGCAGTTTTTACCTATATAAGCAAAAACCTATTCTTTTAAAACTGTATCCAAAGACAACGTAAGACCAGCATCTTCAGTTAATAATTAATGCATGTGAATCGTTCTTCTTTAATATCCGTCTTCACTGGAATGTTTATCGAATTTTCTCAATGAGCATTTGAGGAAATTNTATATAAATTTAGCTCTGCAGTTCATTGCCCGTGAACCCAATTGAAATCGAATAGAGAGAATATTTCACGGGGGATGCCGTCGTTCTGTGGAACTGCATCACAGTTTGTGAACGTAGTACTCTTCTGCCTTCTTTTTATTTTAGTGAGAGAACATTTGTAAAATCTCCATTAATGATACGTCTATAATGATTTTCTATCAAAAATTCTTTTACTTTACAAATTTAGTCTTGATACAACTTGATGAAATCAATATATTCTTCTATATTTGCTGATACGAAAGAATATTTACTTATGTTACCATTAGTGCATAACATCCCAGCATGATTTTGTTTCGCAAAATACGGAGGAGAAAGAAATTCACAAATAAGTCTTTTAATGAATTTTTGGAAGTTATTTTTGATCTGGTGTTCAAGAAATTCGTTAGTAGTATTTAACAAGTCTCCCGAGGGAATTTTCGAATATTAATTAGAGCGTATCGATTTAAGAAGCGAATTACTGGGTTTTCTTCTATGATAACCATAAATGCAAGACATTTAGAACAAAAATGGAAAGGATTAAACTCCTGTTTCACAATCAAGGAATAATACAGATTAACCAGAGGATAATTAAAGTCATTCGAAAAATTCATTAAAATTCAACTGATGAGGGAAGTAAAAATAAATAGTCGGACGAGTGATATTTTAGGCGACAATTTTTTAGGCTAACATATGGTAAGCACGTACGACTGCTGTAAAATCTTATTAAAAGCCCTTAAATGCATCGCTTGAAAATGTAGTTGAAAAATTATAAATTTGAAGAATGTAATTCAAACTTCGGATGATCGGATGTGAATTAGATTTACCTGAAGGTTATGCAGTCACGAGAGAATAAATGGTTTTGAAGTTGATGGATTGGTAATGGATGGATGATAATTCTGCTGATAGTGCCGAGTTGTCGTGGAAATCAATTACAATCCAAGGAATATTCAGTGCTTTTCCATGAAAATACTGTATTCCTCGATAGATTTAGATGAATGACGTCATCAAATGAGTGACATCATCAAATGGAAGAACTAAATCTGTTCATCCGAAAACAAAATGAATGTTGTGGAGGATTAATTTCAGAAAGTTTGTGGAAGCTCCCTTTAGATGCTATCATTTAATCGCTAATTGCTTTATTTGATATCATTTAATCGCTTTACAGTGGTATATATAAGAAGAATTAAAGAATGATTGTAATCTGTAATTTATGGTGTCTCACCAGGGAAGGTGATAATAATATAAATGTAGTTAATAAATGCTTTTCCTTTTGAAGCACAGGAAGTAGGACTAAGTCTTTGTGTATGGTGATTACACTGCACTCGAGATCAAAAAACGCATTATAGCGTGTGAATTTCATTCTTTTAATGTTGTGTAACCATGCGTGTCAGTTCTAGGGTCTCTTTAATTTAGTTATTTAATTAATTTAGATTAATGAGAACGAATTGAATAACGGCGCGCCAGAAAAATATTGAAATAGAAGTTTATTTTCCTTTGCAAAAATTATAATTTGAACCATCAGTTACTATTTCATTGCCAATAATTTTTATTAAAATCGATTTTTATTATGTGTTTGGGCGTGTCGACGTTCTATTTTCTCTAAAAAAGGTAATATTTTTCTGTTGATGTACGTTTCTTAAAATTATTCACGCGGATAGAAATAATTTTTTAATTGCTACTTATGCAGTTCACAAGTTTGTTAAGCTAAACAAAATTTTGCGATTCCAGAAATATTATTTTCGGTTTCTGAAATAGGATTAACGTACTCAATATATTCCTAATTTTCTTCAGTATTAAAAAATCATTGCTGTATATTCGAGAATTTTTTTCTCCCGTCTGGAATTTTTCGAAATTTCAAATTTCCCTGACCGCTCTTTCCGGCGGAAGAAAAAAGGGATTGGTCCAGCAAATCCTCCCATCGCTTTCCACAACGTGATTATCACTCGTAACCTTAGAGCATCTGCCGGAATGCCGTAAGAAGAAAGCGAACTGGAAATGTGAGACTTCCTACCCACAACCCTTTCTCTCCCTTCTTCCCTCGCTGCATTTCACTCTCTCTCTACCGCTTTCCAGACCACGCCTTTTTCTTAAACTCACCAGCGTCTTCATGGTCCCGGGGATGTGTTTGCACGCCTTCGGCCGCTACGATCGGAAGTTCTCTGCTTAGAAGTTAGGCGGACACTTGTTGACTGCCTATCGTTAGACTAGCTTTTATAGGCCTCTCAGTCCCTTGGTAAATGTATATATAGATGGGGGAACACGTGCTTTACTATCCTTCCTAGCCAGTATTCCGCACGGGCTCCCTCCCTCCCAGACCCCCTCCACCCTATCCTTCGGAGACGAATCTCACCATCGCTCACCGCAACGCGGGGATTGCGTTTTGGTGCGACAATGGACTCGTGGGAGGGGTGGGGGCGGGTCTTGGACTGGTAGGGGGTGTGAGCAGGGGTCAGTAAGACATTTCATGTAATCTTACTTTCACCTGATGACTGGATTCGGTTCGGACATTGGCGATGCCTCGACAGGAATCCTACCCGTCCCGCAAACGGTAGCCTCCCTCCTCCTTCCCCCCTTCTCACCAAAGAGGGAAGAGAACTGGTCTTGCGTCGATGGCTGCCCCAGCTGCTGTCCCCACACTGCGAATAAAAACGGGCACACCTCCGCTACAGTTTCACTCGGAGGACCGTTATCCAGACTGGGAGTTTGATTGGCCGCCGCTTCCTCTCTCTTGTTTGTTTCCTCGAAGGTCTGATCTAGCGGATTTTTCCCGTCGGGATTTTGCGCGAGCTTTGGAATAATTTGTTATCTGTTCAAGGTCGCTGTTTACTCTCTTGTCGACCTTAGAAATTCCTCTATGAGAGTGTGGTAATTGGACTACGGAGAGGTCCGAGTAATTAATTGGCGTCTTCCGAAGACTGAAGCGTTGAGGTCGAGCGTTGAAGTCTCCAGGGGAAAAAGCTTTCATACATGGAATTTAGAATTTTTTTATTGTGATAAAGTCCGTAATACTCCTAATCATTCAGTAGGGATGGATTTCGGTGAGAAAACTGGGTTAAAAATTATTCATTTAGCACCCGTAGTATGTATGAACAGGAGTAAAATTTATATGAACAGGAGTAAATATTCCGCGATGTACTTTGATTGCACTACAAGGGGTGTTTGGGAAGCGAAAGTAAATACTTAATCAATCAGATTTTCAAAGAAGTCTAAAGTAGGTTTTGATTAATTTGAAATCGAAGCCCGCAAACGTGCACAACACGATTTGTTAATCAACGTTAGGTTTTTCATTCAAGGGCGCTTTGGTTTCTAATAAGCACATATCAAGCCTTAAATTAAAAGGGTTCCTAAGATTTTGGGCTTTTCTACTACCCAAAACCGTACCTCGGAATACACGATCATAGAAACATGTAAGATAGGAAAATAATATAAATTATAATATTTAATAATAATTTAAGATACACTGACGTACATTGGTATGTGGATCTAAAGACATTGGGTTGTTATTGAATATTATTTTGTTAATCATGTGTTTTGTACGCGTAATTAAATTCATAGGACGTATTGCAGACTAATGTTTTAAACAAAATCAATGGAATAATTTTATTTTGGTGTCAGATTTGGATCATGCGGCATAAAAGCTTATTGGGAAGTCGGCATGGTTACATGTATCGTATAGCACATCCCTACAGCGTATCTTACTAATGTATAAACTCACAAGTTAATGATTACAAAAATAATTTTTACGACTAGAGACGATTTTTGTTAGTGGTATATCTTAAAGTGAGCAGGAGCTATCAATTGTCTTCAGTATTGTTTCTATTGGACAATTAATTACTCTCTCAATTAGTTTCCAATTTCGAACGTGCAAATAGAGGGAAGTAACGAAAAGAAAAATTAATTGTTTGAAGGCGATCACAAAATTGTTTGACTTTGTCCTAGTTCTGACTTCATCATACCATTGATAAATTATTTGTCATTCGTATGCCAAAAATTCTTGTCTGTACTTTAAGAGCAACGTATTCCTAATTTGATGATGTTTAAATGGGCTGGGTAGAATAACGTAAAGATGGAATCCTCACATTAATTTTTTCATATTTGATTGACATCCGGAATTCAATTTTGCTACCTCATATGTAGTGATTAGACTTTTTCTGTTCTTAAATGTTATATAATTCCATATTACCTATGCTGTATATATCCTGACTGTACCACCAAAAAAGGCTTTATGAAAATCTTTCTTTCTGCGGAAGGTAGGCGAGGCAGCAAAATTTCTCAGAGCGAAGCGAATTCTATGCGAATAAAGGCGTTCCATGTTTAGTAGATGTGTATAACAATTTATAAAATCTTCTTAGTGTCCAACTTCAAATGTTAGTAAAATCGTATCCAGTCGTGGGTATGGTATGTGACCTTACGTATCATCACATTATTAATGCAATTTTTTCTTTTGCAAGACTCTAAGTATACTATTTAACAATTATCTCACCTATTTTCATATTTGCAAGATAACTGATTGCGACTCTTATTTCTGATCAGTTTATAGGTTAATTGTTAGTGTATCACATTTCCTTTCGTGGGCAAGGAACCTGGCAACTATCTCAGCCGAAAGAGAACCATGTCTTGTCATACATTTTTAATTGAGTCTTGCTAATAAGAAGCAAGGTGATTCTCTAGCATCTTCATTTTTGCTGATGCAATTATTGTTCTTCGCTTTAAAAAAATGGAGTTTTAGGCACAACCAAGGAAGACGGCAATAAAGGTCTTCAAGCCGGAACTAATGCTGAAATCAAAAAGATGTTGCGTCATTTTTGTTTTATATTCTCTCTCGACAACTTACTCTTGAAGTGATTTGTAAGAGAATTGAATCAAGGTCTCCCTATGTCGCATTGTCCGAGGGAAGTCGAAAACAAGAATAGAAAAACGACGGACATCTTACTTCCTTCTTACATAAAAGAAGTCTAATTTTCCCAGTTTTGCTTCGCATTTCTTTCTTATCTCTTGAATAAAACAGCGCAGAGCCATATCATGGTATGTTCATACTTGAAAATATCGTGGAAAAGTAAAGTGTTTGAAAGATTTCAAAAATTAATTGTTTTAGCTATGCTGTTAAATATTTACTCTAATATCTTGATGTTATCTCTGTTGATAGTTGTTTAAAATATTCCTTTAATATATACATGTATAATACGATAAAATTTGCTTAGGGTGTAATCAAAATATCAAAGAATTACTGTTTTACTTAATTCGTGAAGCGAGATCATTGCGAGGGATATAATTGTTTTTTATGAACGTCTTATGAATATTCTTCCTGACATTTTCATTAAAACATTCCAGTTGTGTTACGTGCATAAGTTTATTGCTTTTGTACTCGTGTTATCAATAACGTTGACTATACTTGATTACTTTTCATTGATTCCTTCATTAAAAAGGTGCGATGTCTTTAGAAAACATTTTGATCGATTTCAACGGAGTTCTTAAATGCAATAATAAAAGGGTATTTTCGTAATAGAAATTTTATAGCAACTTTTGAAAATAATATGACTATCAAACAAGGTTTATTCATAAAAGTTAGTCAAGAAGTTCATAAAATAAGTGTTATTATTATTAGTAATGCTATATTCTTCTTTATTATTTCGGAAATAATCTTTTACTAATCGAGAAAGGATAGGAAAGGAGAATAGAAAGGCCTACCCTTGCTTCGGCCGTTTTCCCTTTGATATTTTGTTTGGAAAAAAACAGTGAGCTGAACGAATGAACGTACTTTAAAATTTAGAAGAAAATTATTACTATAGTATTTTATTTTTAATGAAGTTTTAATTTCAAGTATATGAATTCGAAAGTTCAGAGAAATCAGGTTGGAAATGTTCCTCATATCTTCCTTAAGCTNTTATTATAAATATATATTTAATATATCATAATAAACAATTGATTGATTTAAGGTTTTGTTTCTAGTCACAAATAATATGGATTATCCTAGTTTGACTGCGGTCATTCGCTTTGGCAGAAGCATGATGTTACCAAAAACCTAATTTTGCCTAAATTTGGACTATCTATGCTTATCATTACTTTGAGTAGGCATTTATTGCCATTTTCGACTGCATAACTCATCGATTGGGAGAGTTAAAAAAAATCTCTACGCAAACCTTTTCGCTTACCTTCGTTGAATATAACTCAAAAGGACTGTAAGTAAGTCTTGTTTTACTGGAATATGCTATATCATCTTCATCTGCACCATCGAGATAGACGCATTTCTTTCGACGATCTCTATTAATAGGGGTGATCCATCTCTTTGACCGCTGATCCTTATTAGACATCTGACCAAGCTAAGGAAATTAGCTGCTGAAGGAATAAAGAAAACTTTGTAATTACCATAAGTTTTTTATCATCACACGACCGTCACGCTCACGTGCCTGTGTAGCCGAAACTGGTAGTGATAATAAACAATTTATGGATATTACAAAGTTTTCTTTATTCCTTCCGAATGTCTTTCCACGAAATCCGACCAAATAAGATTTTAATTAGCTCTATCCGGGCAAGTTAATGCCTCTAAACTAGATAACCTTTCTTTCGTGTAAAATACTTATGCTACTTTCGCATAATTATTTTAATGCATATTACTTACGTCGACAAGCGCATGCACACCCAAAATATTAATTATGTCTTTTAAATTGTTCAAAAAACAGAAGAAAAATTTCTTATCAGGTGATGAGGATGTTATGCATCAAAACCCGGGTCGTGTGTATTCTGTTTTTCGTGGTATTATATGAATTGAAATTGCTAGTATTCACTAATTTTCTTAATTCTAAAAATGAAGAAAATTAGCGGATCGGTTTTCCACGTATAGCGACGTTGATTACGGCTTGCGATCCATAAGTTGGACCATTCTGATTTAGGATTTACGCATAACCTTCAGTCTTACGCACCGGCAAAAGGCCGAGTGATTTGAGGTTTATGAAGGCAATCAAATGTGAAACGATTGGCATACTTATCGGAACGGCATTTCAATTCGAAACTTTTTCTTCGCTTTTCTTACTTTAAACTTTCGGTGAAATATGTTTCCAGGTTGAGTTCCCTGTTTTTATTTCGAAAAAGGAATCGATAATTTAAATTTAGAATGGTATCGAAATAAAGCTGAACCAAGAACCGGAAGCGGGAAAGCTGAATATTTTGCTTGGAATAATGCTTAACCTGGGCGTGAACACACAAATTTACGTTTCCGATCAATCAGTAGGAAAACAGCTCTGATTTCTGCGATGATAAAGAAATATGATTGATGAGACACATGAACGCTCCCTCGGAGGTAACGTAACGTAAGGAAATGTCTTGCAAAAGTATAAATTCTAACGAATGAGGTGGAAATACCCATTCTTGTTCATCAGATCAAGTTGGTTTGTTGTTGTCATTTATCGTAGTTAACTATCTAATTTTCGTTACCCTAATTATTTACGTCGCGCCCAGTTTTGTCGAATGAGATTTCCGTTTTTCTTTTTTTCACGGATTTTTTTCTAGAAATTTATGATTACATTTCATATGCTTTTTCACACAAAAGAAAAGCAAATCTAGGGGTCAGAAAGATTTAGATTGCAAAATATGTAGAACATGCATGTTGGTAAGTTGAGTTGAGTGATCGTATTAGTCGATACAGGTCGCCTTTTATTTTGTTCGTGGAATGTGACCCAATTGCATTCCGTGCTTCAGTAAGCAACTCGGCTGATTTTGTGTTGAGAAAATAAAGAACTTTGATCTCTAAATCTACGTCTACATTAGTGCCCTGAAAGCCGCGATTCGGCGTACGACAGTGTGTGTAAGCACCCAGCTACATCGTTAGCACATTATTGTCGCTTATCGCTCGCGGAAAGTGCAAATCCTTAAAACTACTTGTCTTATCATCTATTTATCTTATCTACGGTCATTGCCGGATCGGCCGTAGTAGTAAGGGGTCGCATAACACCAATTACATTTTCCGAAAATATACCTTCTTTGAATTTGTCAGCAATTGCAGCTTCTTATATCCTTTCTTTCAATGATTCCTAATCTACGCCTGAAAACATTTCCGTGATGCTTGCTTTGCTATTGTAGCATTTTTAAACAAACGCATTACCTTGCGCTGCAGTTCCTCGAGTTCTCGAGTACACCTTTCATCCATTGGATCCCAATATTCGCCGCATATTTCAGATGTGGCCTGGATGAGGTGAAATAACATCGCTATCTGACATTTTCATCGCATATACCGACAATGCGCTTTATACAACCGAGCTTTACTTTGCTTTACCGTAGATTTTTCCGAATATGTGTGCTCCAGTTTAAGTTATTCGTAAGAGTGAACTGATCCGGCTACAGTTATATTCATTCCGCTAATTTTGTACTGGTAGTTCTGACGTAATTGTTTATTTTCGAAGAAATTTGCTACAAAGAATTTATTTACATTAAGATATTGCTGCCAATGAACGTCTTATGAATATTCTCCTTGACATTATCATTAAAACATTCCAGTTATGTGCCATAAATCCGAGATATGTTACATGCATAAGTATATTGCTTTTGTACTCGTGTTATCAATAACGTTGACTATACTTGATTATTTTTCATTGATTCCTTCATTAAAAAGGTGCGATGTCTTTAGAAAACATTTTGATCGATTTCAACGGAGTTCTTAAATGCAATAATAAAAGGGTATTTTCGTAATAGAAATGTTATAGCAACTTTTGAAAATAATATGACTATCAAACAAGGTTTATTCATAAAAGTTAGTCAAGAAGTTCATAAAATAAGTGTTATTATTATTAGTAATGCTATATTCTTCTTTATTATTTCGGAAATAATCTTTTACTAATCGAGAAAGGATAGGAAAGGAGAATAGAAAGGCCTACCCTAGTTTCACTCGGAGGACCGTTATNGATTATCCTAGTTTGACTGCGGTCATTCGCTTTGGCAGAAGCATGATGTTACCAAAAACCTAATTTTGCCTAAATTTGGACTATCTATGCTTATCATTACTTTGAGTAGGCATTTATTGCCATTTTCGACTGCATAACTCATCGATTGGGAGAGTTAAAAAAAATCTCTACGCAAACCTTTTCGCTTACCTTCGTTGAATATAACTCAAAAGGACTAAGTAAGTCTTGTTTTACTGGAATATGCTATATCATCTTCATCTGCACCATCGAGATAGACGCATTTCTTTCGACGATCTCTATTAATAGGGGTGATCCATCTCTTTGACCGCTGATCCTTATTAGACATCTGACCAAGCTAAGGAAATTAGCTACCGAAGGAATAAAGAAAACTTTGTAATTACCATAAGTTTTTTATCATCACACGACCGTCACGCTCACGTGCCTGTGTAGCCGAAACTGGTAGTGATAATAAACAATTTATGGATATTACAAAGTTTTCTTTATTCCTTCCGAATGTCTTTCCACGAAATCCGACCAAATAAGATTTTAATTAGCTCTATCCGGGCAAGTTAATGCCTCTAAACTAGATAACCTTTCTTTCGTGTAAAATACTTATGCTACTTTCGCATAATTATTTTAATGCATATTACTTACGTCGACAAGCGCATGCACACCCAAAATATTAATTATGTCTTTTAAATTGTTCAAAAAACAGAAGAAAAATTTCTTATCAGGTGATGAGGATGTTATGCATCAAAACCCGGGTCGTGTGTATTCTGTTTTTCGTGGTATTATATGAATTGAAATTGCTAGTATTCATTAATTTTCTTAATTCTAAACACGAAGAAAATTAGTGGATCGGTTTTCCACGTATAGCGACGTTGATTACGGCTTGCGATCCATAAGTTGGACCATTCTGATTTAGGATTTACGCATAACCTTAAATCTTACGCACCGGCAAAAGGCCGAGTGATTTGAGGTTTATGAAGGCAATCAAATGTGAAACGATTGACATACTTATCGGAACGGTATTTCAATTCGAAAATTTCTTTTTCGCTTTTCTTACTATAAAATTTCGGTGAAATATGTTTCCAGGTTGAGTTCCCTGTTTTTATTTCGAAAAAGGAGTCGATAATTTAAATTTAGAATGGTATCGAAATAAAGCTGAACCAAGAACCGGAAGCGGGAAAGCTGAATATTTTGCTTGGAATAATGCTTAACCTGGGCGTGAACACATAAATTCACTTTTCCGATCAATCAGTAGGAAAACAGCTCTGATTTCTGCGATGATAAAGAAATATGATTGATGAGACACATGAACGCTCCCTCGGAGGTAACGTAACGTAAGGAAATGTCTTGCAAAAGTATAAATTCTAACGAATGAGGTGGAAATAGCCATTCTTGTTCATCAGATCAAGTTGGTTTGTTGTTGTCATTTATCGTAGTTAATTATCTAATTTTCGTTACCCTAATTATTTACGTCGCGCCCAGTTTTGTCGAATGAGATTTCCGTTTTTCTTTTTTTTTTCACCGATTTTTTTCTATAAATTTATGATTACATTTCATATGCTTTTTCACACAAAAGAAAAGCAAATCTAGGGGTCAGAAAGATTTAGATTGCAAAATATGTAGAACATGCATGTTGGTAAGTTGAGTTGAGTGATCGTATTAGTCGATACAGGTCGCCTTTTATTTTGTTCGTGGAATGTGACCCAATTGCATTCCGTGCTTCAGTGAGCAACTCGGCTGATTTTGTGTTGAGAAAATAAAGAACTTTGATCTCTAAATCTGCGTCTACATTAGTGCCCTGAAAGCCGCGATTCGGCGTACGACAGTGTGTGTAAGCACTAAGCTACATCTTTAGCTTATTATTGTCGCTTATTGCTCGCGGAAAGTGCAAATCCTTAAAACTACTTGTCTTGTCATCTATTTCTCTTATCTACGGTCATTGCCGGATCGGCCGTAGTAGTAAGGGGTCGCATATTACATTTTCCGAAAATATACCTTCTTTGAATTTTTCAGCAATTGCAGCTTCTTATCGCCTTTCTTTCAGTGATTCCTAATCTACGCCTGAAAACATTTCCGTGATGCTTGCTTTACCTTGCGCTGCAGTTTCTCGAGTTCTCGAGTAAACGTTTCTTCCATTGGATCCCAATATTCGCCGCATATTTCAGATGTGGCCTGGACGAGGTGAAATAACATCGCTATCTAACATTTTAATCGCATATACCGACAATGCGATTTATACAACCGAGCTTTACTTTGCTTTAACGTAGATTTTTCCGAATATGTGTGCTCCAGTTTAAGTTATTCGTAAGAGTGAACTGATCCGGCTATAATTATATTAATTCCGTTAATTTTGTACTGGTAGTTCTGAGGTAGTTGTTTATTTTCGAAGAAATTTGCTACAAAGAATTTATTTACATTAAGATATTGCTGCCATTTTAACACCACCTTTGAATGTTAACTATATCGTTTGATAGTGAAATGCTATCTTCGTCGCTTTATATTTCTCTATATATTACTGAGTCATCCGCAAATACTCTTATATTGCTGTCAATTTCGTCGCTCAGGTCATTGATATAAATCAGGAAGAATAGAGGTCCGATTACGCTGCCTTAAAGTATGCCCAAAATAACTTTGGCTTAATCCGAACTAACGCCATCAAGTACTACTTGTTCTCTTTCGTAGAGGAAATCCTTGATTCAGTCAATTACTTCCTAATAAATACCTGCTAATTTTAATTTGCTAATTAATTTGTAGTGAGGTACCCTGTCGAAATCTTTCTTGAAGTCAAGGAAAATAGCATCCTCTTGCTTTTTACTCTCAGTAGACTTTAAGATATCGTGGGAAAATAAGACTAATTGGGTTTCGCATGATTCTAAATCCGTGTTGGTTCTTACTTATNACTGCGGTCATTCGCTTTGGCAGAAGCATGATGTTACCAAAAACCTAATTTTGCCTAAATTTGGACTATCTATGCTTATCATTACTTTGAGTAGGCATTTATTGCCATTTTCGACTGCATAACTCATCGATTGGGAGAGTTAAAAAAAATCTCTACGCAAACCTTTTCGCTTACCTTCGTTGAATATAACTCAAAAGGACTAAGTAAGTCTTGTTTTACTGGAATATGCTATATCATCTTCATCTGCACCATCGAGATAGACGCATTTCTTTCGACGATCTCTATTAATAGGGGTGATCCATCTCTTTGACCGCTGATCCTTATTAGACATCTGACCAAGCTAAGGAAATTAGCTACCGAAGGAATAAAGAAAACTTTGTAATTACCATAAGTTTTTTATCATCACACGACCGTCACGCTCACGTGCCTGTGTAGCCGAAACTGGTAGTGATAATAAACAATTTATGGATATTACAAAGTTTTCTTTATTCCTTCCGAATGTCTTTCCACGAAATCCGACCAAATAAGATTTTAATTAGCTCTATCCGGGCAAGTTAATGCCTCTAAACTAGATAACCTTTCTTTCGTGTAAAATACTTATGCTACTTTCGCATAATTATTTTAATGCATATTACTTACGTCGACAAGCGCATGCACACCCAAAATATTAATTATGTCTTTTAAATTGTTCAAAAAACAGAAGAAAAATTTCTTATCAGGTGATGAGGATGTTATGCATCAAAACCCGGGTCGTGTGTATTCTGTTTTTCGTGGTATTATATGAATTGAAATTGCTAGTATTCATTAATTTTCTTAATTCTAAACACGAAGAAAATTAGTGGATCGGTTTTCCACGTATAGCGACGTTGATTACGGCTTGCGATCCATAAGTTGGACCATTCTGATTTAGGATTTACGCATAACCTTAAATCTTACGCACCGGCAAAAGGCCGAGTGATTTGAGGTTTATGAAGGCAATCAAATGTGAAACGATTGACATACTTATCGGAACGGTATTTCAATTCGAAAATTTCTTTTTCGCTTTTCTTACTATAAAATTTCGGTGAAATATGTTTCCAGGTTGAGTTCCCTGTTTTTATTTCGAAAAAGGAGTCGATAATTTAAATTTAGAATGGTATCGAAATAAAGCTGAACCAAGAACCGGAAGCGGGAAAGCTGAATATTTTGCTTGGAATAATGCTTAACCTGGGCGTGAACACATAAATTCACTTTTCCGATCAATCAGTAGGAAAACAGCTCTGATTTCTGCGATGATAAAGAAATATGATTGATGAGACACATGAACGCTCCCTCGGAGGTAACGTAACGTAAGGAAATGTCTTGCAAAAGTATAAATTCTAACGAATGAGGTGGAAATAGCCATTCTTGTTCATCAGATCAAGTTGGTTTGTTGTTGTCATTTATCGTAGTTAATTATCTAATTTTCGTTACCCTAATTATTTACGTCGCGCCCAGTTTTGTCGAATGAGATTTCCGTTTTTCTTTTTTTCACGGATTTTTTTCTAGAAATTTATGATTACATTTCATATGCTTTTTCACACAAAAGAAAAGCAAATCTAGGGGTCAGAAAGATTTAGATTGCAAAATATGTAGAACATGCATGTTGGTAAGTTGAGTTGAGTGATCGTATTAGTCGATACAGGTCGCCTTTTATTTTGTTCGTGGAATGTGACCCAATTGCATTCCGTGCTTCAGTAAGCAACTCGGCTGATTTTGTGTTGAGAAAATAAAGAACTTTGATCTCTAAATCTACGTCTACATTAGTGCCCTGAAAGCCGCGATTCGGCGTACGACAGTGTGTGTAAGCACCCAGCTACATCGTTAGCACATTATTGTCGCTTATCGCTCGCGGAAAGTGCAAATCCTTAAAACTACTTGTCTTATCATCTATTTATCTTATCTACGGTCATTGCCGGATCGGCCGTAGTAGTAAGGGGTCGCATAACACCAATTACATTTTCCGAAAATATACCTTCTTTGAATTTGTCAGCAATTGCAGCTTCTTATATCCTTTCTTTCAATGATTCCTAATCTACGCCTGAAAACATTTCCGTGATGCTTGCTTTGCTATTGTAGCATTTTTAAACAAACGCATTACCTTGCGCTGCAGTTCCTCGAGTTCTCGAGTACACCTTTCATCCATTGGATCCCAATATTCGCCGCATATTTCAGATGTGGCCTGGATGAGGTGAAATAACATCGCTATCTGACATTTTCATCGCATATACCGACAATGCGCTTTATACAACCGAGCTTTACTTTGCTTTACCGTAGATTTTTCCGAATATGTGTGCTCCAGTTTAAGTTATTCGTAAGAGTGAACTGATCCGGCTACAGTTATATTCATTCCGCTAATTTTGTACTGGTAGTTCTGACGTAATTGTTTATTTTCGAAGAAATTTGCTACAAAGAATTTATTTACATTAAGATATTGCTGCCATTTTAACACCACCTTTGAATGTTAACTATATCGTTTGATAGTGAAATGCTATCTTCGTCGCTTTATATTTCTCTATATATTACTGAGTCATCCGCAAATACTCTTATATTGCTGTCAATTTCGTCGCTCAGGTCATTGATATAAATCAGGAAGAATAGAGGTCCGATTACGCTGCCTTAAGGTATGTCCGAAATAACTTTGGCTTAATCCGAACTAACGCCATCAAGTACTACTTGTTCTATTTCGTAGAGGAAATCCTTGATTCAGTCAATTACTTCCTAATGAATACCTGCTAATTTAATTTTAAAATTAATTTGTAGTGAGGTACCCTGTCAAAATCTTTATTGAAGTCGAGGAAAATAGCATCCTCTTGCTTTTTACTCTCAGTAGACTTTAAGATATCGTGGAAAAATAAGACTAATTGGGTTTCGCATGATTTTAAATCCGTGTTGCTTCTTACTTACAGCATTCCTTGTGATAAGTTGATGAAATGGATGTCATTATTTATTTATGAAAATTTGCATTGCAATTTGGCCATTTGGCCAGGTGGCAACGCTGAGGATATTTTAGTAAAAACTCTGACAGTTGACATGTTGAAATCTTGATAAAGCCCGTAGAAGCTGAAAATATAGTAGCAAAAGGTAAGAAGATCAAACCACACGGTGGGTGATGCGGTTGTCACATTTGTGGAGGGACTGCTTGCTCTAAGATTTATGGAAGTTTAGGAATTTGACGTCGGATGAAGGGAAAAATTGAATATGTTTGAGATGAATTTTCTAAAAGCATAGAAAAATTATTGTAACAGCCTGGAGAATTTTACTGTGAAAACAATGTGTGAGCAAGATATAGCTCATTTCTGATAAACTGAACACAATTGATTCCACACAAATGTTTGCCATGCCTTTCACAAAAGCTCCGGAAGGCAAAGTTTTATGGCAAGAAAAGAGTCCAGCTGCATCAGAACATCATTCAACCTTTAGAAATACTTTCCAAGTTATTGAAGCGATTAAATTTGACAGAATTATTACTGCCCCGTCATGCCCAGCGCAACTTATTTCCACTGAAAGTACAGATGAAACCGCTAAGGAAATTAAAAATATTGAAGCGCGTTTTTTTTTCCAAGAAATATTTTATTTTAATTATATCCAGGGACTTATACAAGCAAATTTCCTCACTCTTCTAGCGACAAAGTTTTCTTTTGTGGAGACTTTTGAATGTGATTGAGTATTTGAGTGATGAAACTTTGCATAATTCCGCATTTTTCCCTTCCTATGAAAATCGTTTTATGAATTATTTATTGGGGTAATTCAACTGATTCCCTCAATGTTAAATTTCACACACACTCCCATTACCTCAATTGATGCTGCAAATACTTAAGGATATGTACTGTTATGTCTTAAACTCCTATATACAATTGGGTAACGGTGTCTTAGAATCGGATGAGTTCCCAACCGGTGTGCCAAGGTTAAGCTTTTGGTAACACTTAATAATTGGTATCAATTAATATAGTGATGTTCTATGAATTTTGTATTTTAATGCGTTTTATTTTGTGGAATATTTTGTCATTTTGTGGAAAAGTATAATGGTGGTATAAAACTGTTTATCCAGCACATGGTATTTACCATTTTTTTTAATTTGAAGTCAAGGCGAAGAAAAAACGTACTGTACTGAATTTCTACTGTGATGTTAAAGTTAATGCTCAAAAGTGGCAGAGAAAAAAAGGTTTGCGAAGCGCTTCAACGGTATAGTTTATTNTTTGAAACGAAATATATTTTGGTTTACACTTACGGTGGCCATTGTTCTTGTCGAATTATAAAAACAAAGGAACAATGTGAATATAGGATAGGCATAAAAAAGGACTAGTATGAAGGTTAATAAAGATGTTTATGTTAATTTTCAATTTTAAGGAGGAAACTTCAAAATCATAAACTCGAGAACCTCACAGAAAATTACGGAAACATTATCTCGAAATAATTCGAAGAAATTTTTACTTGCATTACGATTGAAATTAATTTACATCGGAATAACAAGTGTGAAAAATAAGGAAGTGACTGGGACTCGAACCTAGGTCTCCCACTTTCCGGCAGGTATTCCAACCACTGAACTACCATACCGTGACGTTTCCAGGCCGCTATTTTTCTCACTTGTTATTCACTTGAGATCAGCCGCACGACTTCGTCGTGCAAAGATGTTCTCCTCAATCCTTAATTTACATCATTTATCTCGTGTAATTTTGAAATTAAATGATTATGAAGTTTCATATTTGAGATTTCAATTTAATCCATTTAGAAATTTCAATCTTATATCTCATAGAACAAGAAAAAATTGATTCTTAAGAGGGAATTCCGATAGAAATAAATTACGTGGTGAATTATCGATGTTGTTATCTCTCAACGAAGATGGACTGGACCTCAACGAAATGTAGAAAAATGTGCGTCTCAAAATTCAATCACAACGGTTCACCACCTCCTTTTCTGTTTCCTCTTTCTTATGTTTTAATTTTTAATAGACCACAATGGTCATGAATATTTAAACGCAATATCTCAATATGATTTTGAAAAATAATTTATTAGAACATCTTCCTATTGCATCCTTGCGACTAGAAATATCCTAGATCAGAATCTTTTCATGGAGGAACACAATTGAAAAGGATCACGTTACAGAAGAAATCTGACGTATCATTAACTCCCTATAAATTTATTTTGATTCTTCGTTTCAAGTGCTTTTATGCGGTGTTGTCCAATGAATTCTGTCGCGCTCACAGACTTTCTACAATCTTATTATCAGTCACAAAGAAAGGTTACGTATGATTCTCTTACTCAAAATTCTGGTCTGAAATCGCCGCTATAGATGCTGATAATCAGTGAACAAATGCGAATCAATGAGTGCCTAATATGTGTGTAATTTCGATAAGATTTACCTGTTCTTATTAGAAGTATATTTTGCCGTTATTGCAGATGTAACACATCCACCAAATAAATGAGAAACAATGGACTTCGTATTTTTTGCTTGATTTTATTAATCTCCCGTTTTCGACCTTATAGCCATCATTAGGTTCAACAATACTAGTATTTCTGTGAGTATTTCCATAGTACTTGAGTATCTCCATGGTTTGTACCTGATGATGGCTGGAAGGCCGAAAATAGTCAATTAATAAAGTGGTTCGTATAATACGGAGTCCATCGTTTCTCATTTCTTAAATGGCGTTCCACGAATGTCCAAAATTTTAACATCTATTAAACTAAACGGCTCATCATATCACCCGCTTACTATACGTTAAAGTTCATACGTAGAGCTGTAAGCTGAGGTGCCACTGTATTGGTAATTTAATTTAGTATCTTTCCTTAACCTACTTAAATAGCGGAATACAAGAACAAAGAATAGAAAACTTAATCAGACATGAAATTTGATTTGCACTAAATTTTTCAACCCCAAGGTCCCGGGTTCGAATCCCGGCTAGTCGGATTTATCCAGTTAAGGGATGGTCGTGTGTGTTCGCTCGCTGTTACAGTTTTAGCACACCAGTGTAATTGTCCAGTGGATGGATGTTTGTGAAGACATTAGGAAATAAAATAAATAAAATATTTAAATTCTATCTCTGATTTGTACATGCAGTATCATTTTACATTTTAATTTGGTATAAACTGAATCACTTTTAATGAAACAATTTCCAGAATTCCAAAGATTACATTCAAAATACATAGAAAAATACATTATGAAGATTTTAGGAAATAGAATAAAATACTGCCGATATTTGTCAAATAAAATGAAAATCAGAAATCCTTATTTGCAGTCATGTAGGTGCTCATATTTATGTACCATTTACATACACCTGTCGTAACTCATAGATCGTTTATAATTATTGAAACAAGCCCAAGAGCTGGTGTTATAGTTTTACAGGACACAATCTCTAATCGTTGATATACTCGTAAGGGGTGCCTTCTGATAAATGCAAAAAATATATGATGAATATTTAAAAATTGAGATGATTAAGGAAATAGATTGGTCGTTCTCTTTCTTAGTAGCCCCGAAATCTTGTATTTCTTTACGTTAATTATAACGTTTCTTGGAATAAGCTAAGTGGCAGTTTATTTAGTAAATCTGGCATAATATACCCCAAAGCTTGTTTGGAATGACTTTTGGGATTTCCCAACGTGTCCTAAGATAACCTTAAAGTGAGTAAACTGCCTTTTTATGTTATTCTCTAAGACATAACATACAATGATTATATTTGTTACCAAGATTAATTTCATCTAGGAAAGTTTTCCATTTTTTCATATTTGCATTTCTCAATTACGTTTAGGGGCATCCGGATAGACATTTGAGTAACGCGTTCGATTTCGGTGAAAGGAATTATGAGTTCGATTCCCGGCTGGGGCTCATGCGCAAAATGACCTTATCTGTCGTAATAATTTTAAAAATTACTACAAGTCACGTTTACGTGTACCTTGATTTGCTAATTGCCACTTTGGTGGCAATGTTCTAACGACGCGTCGGTATATAGTAAGGAATTTCGGAAAAACACACATTAAAAATTTTTCATCGTAAGATTCTAGAGCAACGTATTAGAAGAATCTCTTGATGTATGGAGAGGAACAAACAACTTAAGGTTTATCATTCCACAAAAAATGAGCTGATTTCCTTTTACGAGTACTGTTTGAGAAATGAGGCCTTGTTCACAAATGAGACGAAGCTTTTCTTTTTATATAGGTCGCACATAGGGACAGGCTAAGTTAAGCACCCAAGAGGTGGCAAGGTGTGGATACGCCAGCCGATTTCGACCCTAAACTCAGCCCAAGGATATCAGGATGTATGCCAAGGCACGCAAGGGCACGTGGAAGGGCCACGGAAGCTATTCCATCTGCGGGAAATGCACGTTGCGAAGTCGTTGCGTGCAACTCCGCGGATTGCAATTAGAGTTTTCGTAAACTTGAAAATGTTTGGCAATGATAGGAATTCACGCGGAACAACACATGGCTTCCCGGTTCGTTGACCCGCAGAATCTCGCAACTTAGAACGTAGAGATGTGCATCTCTTCCGGAAGCAGTTGATGCTCTTGAGTTATAATATAGAGATGACTGTGTCACGTCTCGTAAAATTTGAATTTAAGCGTCAATAAAGGTGAAAATTAGCTTGAAAAACACAGGAAATGGAATTTAATGTAAAATATTATTATAAATGTCAAAATAAGAGGAGAAAGNGCGGGAAGTAACTGTTGTAAGGCAGACTGGAACTCGGATGGAATCCGCTGCGGCTCGGCCTTGGAGGCTCGGAATATGCAAAGGCGAAGATGCCTAGCAAGATGAAAGGCGTCTGAAAAATAAGAGAAAAGTTAGAGCGTGCTGTGATTACGAAGCGGATGACGATGCGAAATACTCAGTGAAATTGAAAGGGAAGCGGAAGAGAGGTACTCACGAGACTGTTCATTTTGGAATATTAGTCCTCTGGAAGAATCGCCCACCGGAAAGGAAATGATATCGGAAGGAAGGAAGGAGATCTCTTTTATATGAATAATGTAGGCGAGGAGGGGAAAACAGCCCAGAAAAAAAAACTTTCACTGATGACTGGAAACACCACTACGTTTTCAGCTTCTCTAGGCTTCGTCTCCCTGAATGAACGAAAATTTGCAAGTGAAACTCAAATGCCTAATTTCTGGGCGAGGACGAGCATTCCAAGGACGCTCTTCTTTCGATCGAATGAAAGTGAAGCGAACATCTGTCCCCACCACACGTGATAAAATACCCGTCTACAACACTAGGTCGAGGGAAAAATTATACCCCAAATAGAAATCTTCGGATGGAAATTAATATCAGGGCGACTTTCTCCTTCCGAAGCTTGTCGCTTGGGGCCTTATCGCGTCCCTTAGGGCCTTTTGTGGCTACTTCCGACGGAACTATCTCGTTCTCGAAGCATTGGCGGCTCTTACAAAATGACACCTTCCGTTAACCCCGCCCATCCAACCGCTCTCTCGAGATGCAAATATTCCACGCTCCCTCTGTGGAATAAACAGGTGCTCCATTCTGAGTAACATTTTTCCCGCTTGAAGTTTGTTTGTTTGAGATTCACACATAAACCTGACAGAGATTTCCTCGCATCTTCTTAACTTCAAGATTATTTCCATATCTTTTACTAAAGATTTTTGTTTCTCTTCGGTCCCTGAATATTATTCAAGGTGAAGGAAACAACATTTTATGTTCTCCTCAATCCTTAATTTACATCATTTATCTCGTGTAATTTTGAAATTAAATGATTATGAAGTTTCATATTTGAGATTTCAATTTATTTCTAAGGGGTACTGGCTGGTGAAATTATGTAATAATAAATAAATTTACTCAGGAATCAGTTATCGGATTCATCAATTTTGCAGTAGCGTATATTATAACTGCCCATCTTATGCTCTGGGTGTTATTATGCTACCCTAAGAGTAAGTTTATAAAATTGATTAGGCACAAGTTTAAATATGTCTTGTCTTCATTCATTGCCTCTTATCATTGTTAGTTTATCTTGCTCATTAACTTAATTTATTTTTATTGCCTGATGGAAGGGTAAAACATTCCGGTGATACGCAAAGAGTAAGAAGGTACGATGTTGAAAATGAGTGTATATTTCTTTTATTAGAACGTATACATTTACATACAAATTACGTAACAAATTACGAACGTATACATTTTGGTTAATTATTTATAAAACTAGTAAATGCCCCCGTCAAGCATGACGGGACTTAATTTAGCTTCAAAATGTATCTTTTATCGTATATATCTGGTCCTCCTAAGTACAAAATAATTTTGCCGTAAGATCATAATAACTCAATATAATTCTCATCATATAAATTATTTATAATATTTATTCTACTGTTTTCAAGTCATGAAAGCCTACTCTANGCACTTGTCTCAATTTCGTAGGACCATGGCTTCTAATTTAATTTAGTATAAAAAAAGACCTCTGCAAGTCCTGGAAACGTAATTTACGTACATCTCTTATGGAAACGTATTTTGTGCTCCTGGGTTCGAACCCGGGCCTTTACAGAGATGAGAATAGTTTTCCTGGTGGTTTCGGCATCGTAGAAACACAATGCCGTTTGTTTAAGATCTCTAAGTCAAGCCGTTTCTTCGATAAATATGGGGACGGACGGACGGACAGACATTTTATGTATGATATTATGTGTATTTGAACTTAATCTAGGAAAGACTTGAGGATTATTCTTTCAGAAAAACGCAACGTATCGTGTATTACTTTGTTTATGGAAATGGAGATGAGAGAAAATTTTCATTAAGAATGAAAGAGTGACAGTTTTACATGTATAAAAAGCATCTTAAATTTAAATTTACTTCAGGGAGACGAAAATTTGTGCCAACTAACAATATTTTATTTATAAAGTCACAGAATCATATGAAACGCGATCCGGGTTTTAATGCATGGCATCATCATCAGGTGAAAAAATCAGTTAATTTCACTCATATTCTGGTTGTTTCAGAAGAGAAATAAAATATATGCTCATATCATAATCAGGAACAATTAAAAAAAAAGTTAGCAGTAACAATTTCTCTAGCTGAATTCTTCTGCGGAGTTGCCGTAACATTCTTAGGATTTTAAGACTAGGTGGATGAAAAAATGTCGGCATGCGATCGGAATTTCAATTGACATTGTCATTCCTTGCAGTTCTTCAATTCAGCTACTTTTATTTACCCATTCTTGGAGAGTGAGAGTCGCTGAGAAACATCGCTCAAACTGGAGGTGCTATCGGTTTGTTTGGTGAGGGGAATGAAGCCTGGTGTTAGGGGAGCAAGGCCGTTCAATTAGAGGCCGTAGAACGTGTCTGAAAGTGTAGCATCTAGACAAAAAAGAAGGGCTGCTCTATTCTTTTCCGCAGAGTTTATAGGAATGAAGATAAATAAAGCTAAGGTTACGGTCAATTCATGTTTATCGATAGATGTTCGTCCTCGTTAATTTTCTGCATGTAAGTCGCCGGTGTTGTTTTGTATCGAGTCAAAGGTAACTCACAGTTTTCTGTTGTTCTGTATGTATGTCATGATGAACTTCTTGATGGCTTCCAACTCAATGAATAACCCATATTGCAAATTCCTCTCGCATCAACAGATTCGAGCATGTTTGTGTCCCCTAATTCTGTTCTAATCAATCTTCTATCTGGAATAAGGATAGGAAAAGCTTTGCACATATAACACATATTACACATATTTCTGTTTAAACATGCAGCAGTACCCCGGAGTTATGCGATAGATGGGGCCGAAGTAAATTGCGTGCTTCGAATTCTCACAAGTAGGGTTACAATTTTGTGAATAAATATAGATTCTATCGTATTTGGCCGGGTTTTGTGAAACGACCTTAAAAGGAAATAGAAAAGAACTTTGTGATTTCCACATTTTAAATGTATAATTGTCCACCGGTCTCGGCTACATCGTCATCATCAATTGCAAAGTCCTTTTATATTTTCCTAGAGTAAATATTTTGAAATTGGGACAGGGCCAAGAAAAACTCTGGTTTAGAAGAAAACTATTTTATAAATATCGCATAACTCTACAAAGACTAGAACAAGATATCAAAATTTGAGTTACGTAATAAAAAGTTATTTTTATATCCGTGGCTTCACAGAATACAACGAAGGTCTGAAGACTCAAAGTCTTCTTTTTTCACTCAGAATTTTCGTAGTAAGCAATTACTTTTATTTAATGACTTTTTGCTGATAAACTCGTTTTTCGTCGAAGTCCTTGTTTTCTAATATTTATTCGTTTTTACCTTTCCTTTCTCGAAGTTTCTCATGATTTGTTTCCGATTCTTCATCTCACAATTTAGTACTCCTAATACATGACTCAAAATTGACATAATAATACAGAGAAACCTTAAAAACTACTATTTTTTTGGTTTTAAAGAGCAACATTAGTAATTCTTTCTACAGTGAGGAGGTAGAAACCGAAAACTGCCTGTAAACCATTTCACCCAGGGGTTTTTAAACTACCCAATTCGGTAATGGGAACAAGGAAAGTTGCAGGAACTGGGCAGAAATATCGAGGGTATGAATTGCTTTCTTATAAAGACATGGTTACGTCAATGTAGGTGATGCGTGGCCCAATTTTTTGCAAGATTACAGAAGAGAGTGGAGCCAACGGCTTTAATAAAACCTTTGAAATTGGTGGGAGATGGTAAGAGATTCGGCTATATCGACCGTATTTCGATTCGTTCACTTCAAAATTGCTGCAATTATTCTTAGAAAATGCTTCCAAAAATTGATTCGTTTTCTAAACCGCATAACATCACGAAGAAATAATCTGTAGAACGAGTTTAAAATATTTTCTGGATCATAAATGGTAGGAAAACAGGTAGGGATTACTCGATCCGTGAGAAAATTCAAAAACAATGAAAACAGTACTACTCCCATTGAAAATATGAGGCTGATACACCCGCTATAAAGATATTCCCCAATCCACTACAGATAAGTTACCTTCAGTTATCGGGCTTGTTTACCTTTTTAGTGTCTCGAGCAGGGTTGTTCAACATACGGCCCACAGTCCAGGATGCGGCCCGCTAAATATTTTGATCCGGACCGCTTTCTAAATAAAGGGGATAGTTTACGTAAATCCCTCTAAATAATTTTAATCTCATCTCCTTAACTTTACCTCGTAGATTAAGTTGGAGTAAACTTTAGAAATCATATTATAATCATTAGTTAAAAATTTTCTTTTTTTGGCAAAATTAACTTGATTTGTGTTAGAGTTCGAGGAAAGCTCCAAAAAGCCGATGTTTGCGAGCTAACTAACCGTTGAAAAATTCTAACCAGTGGGGATTATAGTTCTCCGTAGTCGCAATTTGCAAGTGTATTCATCAATACGTATTTCGGAAACTACGTTGCCATTTTCAGTTATCTTCTTACTTTAAAATGGCAATGCAGTTGCCGAAATCACAGCCGAGTTCCTTTTTCCTCATGTATTATATGAACGTTTACGCCACTTCAATAATTGAATTAATTCATAATTTATTTGTGTTGTAATTTTATATTTGCATACTAAATGGGATTTTTGGCACAAACAACTTACACAGAAATAGTTATGCTAAATTGCGAAACTAGAGAATGGTGTTCTATTTTGGGGGCTCTAGTTGGGTCACGTATTTGATAAGATTTTACATTTGGTCCACTACACAAATAGATTGGATAACCTTGGTCTTAAGATTACTTAATTAAGCTTAAAAGACTTTAGTAATGTATTTGGTCGCTTATTAGAAGGTAAAATGCTGTAATACCGCATTTCCTGGTCCCGGGCGATTTTTGCCGATTCGCAAAAACTCGATGCCGAGTGTTATCTCACTTCTTCATGTTTGAATGATTTGAGGTAATCTTACGGGAAACCATTTAATGGAATCCTTACTATTGCACTTTAAAGTGCAGTTTGATTTTAGGTTACATATTTTGGAAAAATGGACGGGGATATCGGTATATATAAGATGGATAAGGATCAATTCTATTAGTATTCCAAACAAAATTCGTATCAAAAATGCTGTGTCAATAGGATCAGGTCTAACTTTGTGATGAACACAAAACGGTTCCATGGTAGAAAGTGATTACTAAATCACCCTTCCTGTGGTTTAATAAACTGTTTCATTAATAGAACCTTTATGGAAACTATCTTAACACAGTGAATGAAGGAAAGGACATTTCTATGTAAGAGAAAACTTGTTATCCTAAAAATTAAGCACGAGCTTAAATAGAAGAAGTTATACATGACAAATAGTGGGATTGAAATTTTGAAATTTGAAAAGGAATTATATTTAGTTCTTAACTATCAACAAAATCGAATCTAAGATAATTATCTTTGATATACTTAACAGAGAGACGGTTTAGATAATTAAGGAGGGTTAAATTCTTATGCAAAGCAAAAAACTTTTTCCCTAATGGGAAGAATTTTCATCTCACAATCAGTCGGAAGGACCCGAGAGGAAAATGCTAATTTCAGATAATCTAGCCTTCGCGGGGTTTTCATTTTGTTCCCTAACAGCCATCGCCATCCCAGGAATGCAAGAAGATCTAGTTATGTAGCGTTTCATATGGGAACAACCGGTCGACCTGTTCGTAGGCAACTGAGAAATGATGGTTGTGGCGATCGTATTTATAATGAGAGAGCGCTGCCCCAGTTCAATAGCCTTTCTCTCATCGGATGAGAGGCGGTCGTTGGATGGGCAGGCGCGAGAGGGGAATCATCGGGGGATTGTGGGTTAAGTTGTGTTTAAGCCAGTGGACATATAAGACGCAAGAGATTAACTAGGTCACCAGACCAGTTACCTTGTACACCTTTTTATCTATGTATTATGTGTGTATATAAAGAAGATCGCTTGTCGCAGAGTGTCAGTGCTACTGTGTATGTTGCGGTCAGCGTGCGATGAAACGTTGATCGATAATTGATTAAGAGAATGTCGTGAATACATTGAGAAACGGCGTCAATACACATGTATTTGCCCAACAGATAGGGATTTCATGACCATAGATGAAAGAAACGAGTTTCCGAGCGATTTAAATTACAAATTGCTACGGAAAATCAAGAGTTGCTGGTTTTCCGTGTAATATACAAAGATGGCTTGAAAAATCAGCACAAGAAGTCGTGCCACCTACAGTTATCTCCGGGGAAAATTTTATGCTCCGAGTAATTGTTTGATATTAGCGTGATCACTGATTTTTGACTCGAGGCCTTGCCTGAAAATATCCGCGATTTTCCACTGAGATTACTTTATCGTTTCTTTCGGAGATCTTTATAAAGATACAGTGAACTTCAGAGGGTAATAATCAAGGTCGGATACCCGAGGCACTTCCTTTACAGGGATCGTCAATCTAAATATATGTATGAAAAAGAATGATCTAGATAAAATATACTCCACGTAATTGTTGTCTCAACAGTGTACCTCATCTCATATGTAATTAAAAAGTATATTTCGGAACAAATAACAATGTTATATAATGAAATCATTTTGATAACTTTGGTTTAAGGTGATCTTCATTGTTCCAATTTCACTGAAAAGAGTTATGAAATGTTTGACAATTTTCCAATGGATGGATAATTAGAAAATATTGCTCAGCATAAACACTAAATGTTTGCTCTCAGTGGCTGTAAGTTCAACCCTTGTATGGCGTCATTTTAAGTGAATTTTTGACGAAGTCTCAATGGATGGATACATTTAGTAGGATTCTTAAAATTATCTTCAACAAACACACCAAATATTTACGTTATAAGGCTAATAGATGTATTGAAATTCATTCGTAGACTCGATCTGAATGAGCCAAGAAACAAATAGGCGCTCTGTTTTGTTTCCTCATCCTTTAGCTTACCTTACTTTCCAAGCAGAAATTCAATGCTTAAGTAACAGAGATTTTTAAGAATGGCTTAAATATACGTGTCTAAGAATTTCAGTTATTGACAGGAGAAAGGATTAACCAAGACTTCAGTTCTTGGAAAAACTATTGTGTACTGCTCATTTTAGGTTTGTAAAAGTTGTAAATTTCTTTAGCTTCTAAAATTTGCGTATAACGCAAATTTTAGAAGCAAAGAAGCAAAGCTTGCATACCTCTATACGTCTAATGGACGTATAGAGGTATGCAAGTTAATAACGGTTACATGTTTGAGATCTAACTCATATGCCGTAATTTTGTAGCAGAAGTGCTCGACTATGGTAATACGATGGCGGAGATGCAGATAAAAGAGAGAAAGTAGTATGAAAAAGAAAACGAGTAATGCAAATCGTAACCATTCTCAAGGAGATTTCACATATCTCAAGCAACGGAATCAATTGCAGTTTAACACAATTTCGCGTTTCTTTAAAATACTTAATCTTATCAATGGAAAATACATTAAAGAATTTTAATTTTTGGAATTACAGCCTTTGAAATTAACTGTAAAATCAAATCATTCTCTCTATTGCGGCTCACCAACAAGGCAATAAAACAAGTATCCAAGCCAATACTTCATGAAAATATGAAATGTCGTTCGAGCATGCTAAAATCGTTTCCATCATTAAAGCTCTGTATAATCCGAACTACATATAACGAATGAACACAAACGAACAAAAAAATGAACAAAAATATTATTCGCTGATCTTTTGGCAATATATTCCGGATCATTGTCTTATTTCTAGTTTTCATTTCGTTTTCTTTCATCTTTTAATTATCTGTACGATATTTTCCCTACAGTAGTTACGTAAGATGCGTTTCCTATAGAAAATGAGTAACTTTTCTATCACATGATATATTATCATTGTATGCTATTATCATTCCCATAATCTTATATTTCATTATCTTGGCGGATTTATTTTGCAGTGAAAAGACGGAAATTCATTTTCGATTATAATTTATTTAAAAAAATATGAAAACCTAAAACATAAAAGAACAATCACATTCATGCACGAATACAAAACAACAAACTTTGTACAACATCATTCTGCGATGGCAGCTCTCACAGTTTTTCTATTCGTTCCTTCTTAACCAAATTGATTTCTGACCACACGGAACAGCACCTTTAGCAGTCTACGAGCGATTTGTAGGACGACCCTTGATACAGAGCCGCCGCCCGATTGCCGACGTACCCTTGATTGGTGATAACAAGGTTCTCCAAGGGGGCCGTAGACAGCGCAGCGTACTGGGCCCCGGACGATAACGGGACCCCCACCAAGTTTCCCTGAATCGTTTGAGTGGAAGTTGGTACCGCGGAGGTGGCCAGCGTAGTCACGGGTGCAGACACCGGAATAGCTACTGGCTGGCTAACGGGAACTGGATAGGGGCTTGGGACGGCGTACGGGCTCGGCACTGGAACGGGAACGGGTTGCGGTACGGAGATGGGGACTGGTTGAGGAACTGAGACGGGAACGATGCTCGGGATGCTCACTGGGTATGGTCTGTGCACTGCTACGGGCACTGGCCTTGGGACCTCAACGGGTACGGGATGAGGCACGGGGACGGGTACAGGTCTGGGAACTTGAACTGCATAAGGCTGAGCCACAGCATATGGGACCGGTCTTGTGACCGTGAAAGGTACTGGATGTGGTACTGGAACGGGCACGGGCTGATTTATGGTGATCTGGGTATCCGTGGTTATTGGAGGGAGAATAGGGCCGGAATAACCAAAGCCTGATGCGTACCCTAAGCCAGCAGAAAGAGCTGCGTTACTCTGTTGAAGGGCACCGAGAGAGAACGCTGAATTTCCCAGAGGTAGGAAGGCAGGAGAAGAAGCCAAGCCTCCCTGTGAATAGAAGGCCGATGAAGCAGCTGAGTTGCGAAGTGCAGAAGATGCAGCTACGGATTTACTCGCAGGATAGGGACCAGAGGAATATGCACCTCCACGCTGCGGGAAGTAACTGTTGTAAGGCAGACTGGAACTCGGATGGAATCCGCTGCGGCTCGGCCTTGGAGGCTCGGAATATGCAAAGGCGAAGATGCCTAGCAAGATGAAAGGCGTCTGAAAAATAAGAGAAAAGTTAGAGCGTGCTGTGATTACGAAGCGGATGACGATGCGAAATACTCAGTGAAATTGAAAGGGAAGCGGAAGAGAGGTACTCACGAGACTGTTCATTTTGGAATATTAGTCCTCTGGAAGAATCGCCCACCGGAAAGGAAATGATATCGGAAGGAAGGAAGGAGATCTCTTTTATATGAATAATGTAGGCGAGGAGGGGAAAACAGCCCAGAAAAAAAAACTTTCACTGATGACTGGAAACACCACTACGTTTTCAGCTTCTCTAGGCTTCGTCTCCCTGAATGAACGAAAATTTGCAAGTGAAACTCAAATGCCTAATTTCTGGGCGAGGACGAGCATTCCAAGGACGCTCTTCTTTCGATCGAATGAAAGTGAAGCGAACATCTGTCCCCACCACACGTGATAAAATACCCGTCTACAACACTAGGTCGAGGGAAAAATTATACCCCAAATAGAAATCTTCGGATGGAAATTAATATCAGGGCGACTTTCTCCTTCCGAAGCTTGTCGCTTGGGGCCTTATCGCGTCCCTTAGGGCCTTTTGTGGCTACTTCCGACGGAACTATCTCGTTCTCGAAGCATTGGCGGCTCTTACAAAATGACACCTTCCGTTAACCCCGCCCATCCAACCGCTCTCTCGAGCTGCAAATATTCCACGCTCCCTCTGTGGAATAAACAGGTGCTCCATTCTGAGTAACATTTTTCCCGCTTGAAGTTTGTTTGTTTGAGATTCACACATAAACCTGACAGAGATTTCCTCGCATCTTCTTAACTTCAAGATTATTTCCATATCTTTTACTAAAGATTTTTGTTTCTCTTCGGTCCCTGAATATTATTCAAGGTGAAGGAAACAACATTTTAATCGATCCTACTCATTTTCCCGTTCATTCATTTGAATGAAGGTAAAAATGGCTCACTTAACATATATGCAACATTAACTATGATTGATCGGTTATTAAATGTTATTATATAGATTGTAAGTGGTTGATCCTTATGGTAGTAAAAATAAGTGATGAGCTTGAAGTAACATAACATGAAAGGAATGTCGATAGGCTACGATATCTGAAATATAAAGTTGTATGTAGCCTGTTACAATAAAAGTAAAAGTTCAGTGATCTTT
This sequence comes from Ladona fulva, assembly GCA_000376725.2. Lineage (NCBI taxonomy): Eukaryota > Metazoa > Arthropoda > Insecta > Odonata > Libellulidae > Ladona > Ladona fulva. Next base: position 527,159 of record KZ308235.1, read on the forward strand.
TTTAAAAATAATTCATACAAAGATTACAAGAAACTATGGATTACGTTCTTTCATGGACATGATGTTTCAAAGAATTATTTACACCAAAGAATTACTTGTAATTCTTCCAATTTTCATGTTTTATTGTAGTGGTGTTTATTAAATATTGACGTGTTAGCCTATCTATTTTGATAAAAACCATCCGTTTAAAGGAAGTAATCATTCACTTAATCCACTTTTTCAGTAGAAAGAAAGGAAGCAATCATTCACTTAATCTACTTTTTCAGTAGGAAGACAGGAAATAATCATTCACATTATCCTCATCACATCTTTTTAACAATGGTCACGATATATTATACCTTAATATTATCTCAGAGAACATAATGCTGAGAAGTTTCTATCTGATAATGACGTCAGCGAATGGAGTAGTTTTGACGACAGGAAGATTTCTCCAAATTATGTTTTTCTTTAGCTTTAATGAAAAAAATTGAAAGTTTGGCATCCCGGATAGCCAATTGGATTGCGAGTTCGCATTTGGTGGAAGTGGTTCCGGGTTCGATTCCCAGTGGGGGGCCTCGTATTACATTAGTCGTCGATTCACTTTTAACAATACTACTACTGAAAAAATTTAGAAGCTGTTGAAAGGCTATCGAGAACAATTTTGCCATTTTTCGCTATAAATTCCGTGTAAGATAATACGAAGAAAGGACCTTAGAAATTTGATATTTAAATAAACACAGAAATACGAAAAAAATGTAAGTAATTAATGTGAATATTGAAAAATGTTTCTTATTTTCTACCAGAGATGTTACCCACTGATATCTGTCTAGATTCATGTGTAGCCTCTCCCACTTTGAATATTCTGGGAAACTTACTAAGCCAATGCGAGCTAACTCTTTTAAGTTTTATTCCTTATATGCAGCTAAAAACACAAAAATTATTGGGTTTATCGCTGTCTGTTTTTTAAAATTATTTTATTTTCAAATCTAGCCATAACTTTAAATTGAAGTTGTTCCCTTGAATTATCGGTGGTATGGATTTTGAATATTGTACGAAGATTTTATTGTTTGAGAAAGATCGATTCACTTAAAACATTTACCTTCTTTGTTTGAAACTGACTCCTGAAACTGACACTGCTCAGAAATTTGATGAACGAGGAGTAACGGGCATGGATTACATTTAAACAACTTTATAATCTCTGCGGAGATTCGTTTATTCAAATTTTTAGAGCAGAGTTTTTTGTTTAAAAATAATGCAATTAGGAAAATTTTCGCAAAAATTGACAGTAAAAACATCTCGTTCAGTTGCTAGCTTATGTTCTTGTGACCGATTGAATTTTATTTTCCTAGTGAACACTTGTCTGCTTAGATTTTGCATTAGAAGCATTTTCCGACCAGACGGAGAATTTGTTGATTGATTCCCCTCCTGAATATATCCAACCTGTCAAATTCAATGGAAAGGGAGATGAGAAACGACTTCTATAAATACCAAACGAATGGATTTTTCAAGGATTCGGTATGCATTTATCGAAGTAGATCGACTTAAGAGATACGGTGAAAAAGAGGCATATTCGAGAATAACTTCGCTAATAAAGGATTAGGTCGATCAATTTATCATATATCGGTGCACTTAGCTTTCCTGGATTTAATTTGTTTGCATTATATGTAAGCTCTGACGACTTCCATAACTTTCTAACTAATAACCTCATTCTGAAACACGGGGCGCATTTCCGTTTTCGTCTATTTAATTAGTAATTTTCTCCTAATCTCCGTTTCCTGTTTGAATCCAACCGATCGATATTTTTAGCTTCCCAATTTAGGCCCATTATTTTTTTGCCCTCCAAGCCCACTGCATATTCTATATCATGTGTTTTATTCATAACTTTTACTGATAACTCTCACTAGCTGATGTTCTTATTTTTTTCTTTTTTTGAATTCCCACATTTATATAGCATTGCCATACTCACGATGCCAAGTGCTTACTTATGTGACATTATGTGGTGAGTCAGAGCGAAATACTAAAAATCGTACAGTCAGAGCACATAAAAGAGGAAAAATAATTCAATGCATTATCCCAGAAATAGATTGAAATTGTAAGAAACTAGTCCCCAATATGTATGCAGAAGGGTATATATTTAAATAACAATTGTTATGCAACAAATACTGTGAAAACTGAGGTACATTTAAAAAAATCAAGAACCTTTTTAGTAAATTTTAGTGTTACTACTCGGTGAGGAAGTTCTTGGAACATTTTGATATATAATATAATATGAAATGATATGATCATATGATATGATATGAATTGATATGATATGATATGATATAATATATATAATATGATATAAAATGTATGATATATGATATGATAAGATAACATAACATAATATAACATATCATAGCATAGCATAACGATCCACTTAGTTGATGATTGTTATGCTGCGCACATTTTCCTTTTTAATATATTATGCTACCAATATGCCACGTCTATTTTCAAAATTTCTAATGGGAAATATGTAATGTTAAATTGTTTTTACAATGTAATCATGTTTAATGAAGCAGCAGTAGACAAGATATCATTTCACAAACAAATTATTCTTTAGGGAAAGGGTCACTTTGCACGTAAACGCTTGCACCATGGACAATTCCCAAGCGGAACGGAACATGAAAAAGTCTTGGACTCGAACCCCTTGCGAAGATTCTTCCTTGTTTCTGGTAGTGATGCAATATTATTAATTTATTATCAATATAAGTATCTATTGAATTGTTAGAATACAACCTTAATAATTCCATACTTTCACCGGTGGTGTCTTCAGTCTAAACGGAACGAGAGCGGTATTACTGTAAAGTTCCTTATTTAGTTCGTTGATCATAATTGTATACTTATTATATAAAACTGATTTCGTAGGAAGCTATTTCGTTGGAGTAAGCATTTTTCATACTTGAGAAAGAGTAAAGAATGAACAATAGTTTCTATGAAATTACGAAAATGTTTGATGGCAGTAGATGGAATTTCTCCGAGTTCAGTTTGGAACAAATATTGAAAGACCTACTCATAATGTAAGATGGTTACAAAGCAATATGATGTAAAGAAGAATAGGAACCATATGAAATGCGAGGTTAGAAATCGATTGAATTCTTAATGTTCTAAAAGGATGTTTAAGTTAAACAGTTTTGCTAAAAGTTTAACTAAAAGGATGTTTAACAGTTTAACTAAAAGGATGTTTAAGTTAAACAGTTTTACCCAATTCGTTTCAATAGATCAGTCGGGACGCTTGTAAAGAATCTTTCCTCTACAAGAAATAAATCACTGTCTTCTAAATTCCGTTGTTGATTTCCTTAGTACTCTACGGGAAACAAAAACTTGTAGAGAATTTCCCCTCCAATGAGATGGAGAAGACTCAGCTTTCAGGCTTCTAAAAGTAGTAGCTGTCGGGTTCTATTTTTGTTTATAGGTCAATATTTTTGTCGCATATTACTTAAACATAGTTTGACAATTTACAGCTTTGTAGTCTACAAAGAAACAGTTTTGTTCTCTCTGTTATTTGTTATAAAGTATGGTGAAAATTATTCCCTTCCCTGTAATATATTTATAATTTATAATCGAGGATGAGAGGCGTCTCTCTTTTTTTAATGGAATTTGATTCAAACCCGACATATATCCTCTACGATTTCATACTATTTATTTCATTGAGCATCATTGGGCAATGCCGATGTACGTGTTAATTATTTTGCCATTTTTTTTCACTAATTCTTATTCTAAATAATAAAGATAGAACACTTCTACCGTTACCACCAAAAATATTTTTTCCACGACCATGGTTTCGACCCTTCGTGTCATCTTCAGGTGACAAGACATTTTCAGGTAAGTGTATATATATTAAAAGGGAGGATGGAGTGGTATGGAAGGGTGGGAGTGGAGGGTGGGTGGACATATGATTTTCACTGCGGCGGATAGGATCGGGGAATGGGAGGGGAAAAGGTTGTCGTTGATGGTGAGGATGTTAGGATGGGAGAGGGATTTTAGAATTTCCTACTGTTTAAGGGAATTCAAGGAATACCCTTCCACACCACCTCCCCTCCATCCTCCTTTTTAATATATATATACTTACCTGAAAATATCTTTTCACCTGAAGATGACCCGAAGGGTCGAAACCATGGTCGTGGAATAAATAGTTTTGGTGGTAACGGTAGAAGTGTTCTATCTTTATTATTTATAATGGAGAACTACCACAAAGTCGAGGCAGAATTAGTAGATTCTATCATTCTTATTCATCAAATGTACATGCATACCCTATAGGCCGCCTCTCGACCTCTCCAAGGGTGGTGTTAACACAGTTTACACCCCACCGTTCGAATTTTTTTTTAGATTAATGTCATAGTAGATCGTTTACGTAAAAATTTAACGAAAATAAAATATAAAAAATAACACAAAAACATTCATATATCTATTCGTTTGATTCGATTTTCTTCTCCTTTTTGCATTATTTTATATTCTTATAGGTTATATTTTCTTTTATATAGATTATACCTTACTGAGAATTCTTTAATTGTGATGAAAATTGAAAAAGGTTGAAGAATTTATTATGTTAAATTATATATATTAGTTAGCAGTAATATCGATTAAACTGCTACACATTATTAATTTTTCTCTCCTTAATGGACTGTAGCGCCAGAGACAGAAGAAGACTTGTATCCCTGTACGGCGGAGCGATGCATCGAAGTATTATTTTGATTAAATAGAATTCTGTGTTATTAAAGAAATATTATTTATATCATCTGAATGTTGATTAAATTTCATCTAAAAATTTGCGTTGTTGCGTCAGTTCAGAGGTGATCTCCTTGCAATAAATAATTTGCGTTCGAGTTTGAATTTATAGCTCCAACGAATTTGATACAACGATGACCGAGAAAGTTAATCGTTGTGTCCTACAATATTCGAGAACATAGCGTGCCTAGGGCTAATGTGGTGCCAAAAGAGGTTGAACTAGAATTACAAGAGCGATTTTCAATCGTGACCAATTGAACTCCAGGGTAATTTCATGGTTGTTCGTGAATCGTAACTCAGTTTCTAAGCCTTACAAAATCTTTATTACAACAACTTTGAACTTTGGTTATACATATATACACACTCACAAAATTCGTGGGGTTTCGGAGAAGTAAATGTCTTATTTTCGGAATGTCAGTGAATTTGTACGACGAACGTCACAGAACACAGAGCTTCCAAGGATAGTGGAAACGAGCACCCATCACAAAAGAACTGGAAAATGACTGTCAACTATGGCCGTGAAACAACCCTCTTGATTCAGACTGCATGTGTAACGTCCGCAAGGAACTGCTCTCCGTTTTATCCGTGGTGGTACTTTCCGTATCCGTGGTAGTATTTTCCGTATCCAAGTCCGTATCCGTGTCCGTATCCATGTCCATATCCTTGGTAGAAGGGTTTGTAATGGCCCCCATATCCTCCGTGGTAGAACGGATACCCATAGTGTCCGTAACCTCCGTAGTGACCATAGCCGCCGCCGTATCCGCCACCGTGTCCGCCGCCGTATTTTCCACTGTATCCGCCGCCGTATCCGCCGCCGTATCCGCCACCGTGTCCGCCGCCGTATCCACCGCCGTGTCCGCTCCCGTATCCGCCACCGTATCCGCCACCGTATCCGCCACCGTAACCGCCCCCGTATCCGCCCCCGTATCCGCCACCGTATCCACCGTAACCTCCCACGAACACTGGCTGCGGCACCACTACCGGCTGAGGAACTGGCACTGGCCTAGGCACTGGGACTACTACCGGATATGGCTGCGGAACGGGCACTGCTTTCGGGACTGGGACGGGAACTGGCACGGGACGGGGAACTGCCACTGGGACGGGTCTAGGGACTGGAACCGGCACCGGTCGTGGAATGGGCACAGGAACCGGCTGGGGAACTGGGACGGGAACGGGTCTTGGAATCGAAACGGGTACAGGGACGGGATGTGGAATCGGTACGGGGCGATTCACAGGCACCGGCACCGGTTGTGGAACGGGTACTGGTCTTGGTACGATTACGGTTCGAACGGATGCGGTGCCTCCGTAGAATCCACCATTCCCGGGATAACCGTAACCAAAGCCTCCTCCATAACCATGACCGTGTCCGTAACCACCGTGGAAGAAGCCTCCATGGCCATAACCTCCATGGCCGTACCCTCCGTGGCCGTACCCTCCGTAGCCGTAGCCTCGATGGAAGCCTCCGTAAAGACCTCTCTTCTCTTTCTTGACCTCCTCAGTAGCGAGGGCAGAAGCCAAACCCACCAGCAGGACGATGAACGACTGTGAAGAAACAGGATTAAACGATCAGCTGCGAGTTAAGTATTGGTATCCTTAAATTATAGAGGAAGTATTATCACCGTAAGCCGCATCTCGAGGGATCCTTGGTGGTCTCTGATGTCAGTGCAAAGGAAGTGTGGCGGCATAGCTGCTCCCTTGCACTTTTATATGCATTGCAATCGCTTTCACTAGCGCGGGGGATGAGCGGACGCTACCACTGAGGTCCGTCGTACATCTTACCTATTCCGTTCTTCACTTCCTCAAATGTTCTTCCGCTTCTTAGCCGGAGCTAAAAAGGAGCGAATCTAGTTTCATTTCCTCGTTCCAGAACACTATTTTTTTTTTCGTTCTCGGAGCAGGGTTTTACATGATCGACTTAATGAAAATGGCGTCGTAGATTTAATTAAATCCCACTTTAAGATTTTATTCAATTCCGCGCGATTGCTGCCGACGAATGTTCTCACACTTCTCTTTTTACCCTTTTTACATTACGACTTCATCAAGAGCAATAATTCAATTATGATTCATTATTTTTATGAGCGTGGTGTGGGATTGATATGATTAAAAACAGTTTAAAGGGGTAATCTCGTATTTATGCATCCGATTTCAACATTCTTTTGAAAAAGATCCGATAATTTCATTGACAGAAAAAATCTTTGCGGCATGTCGTTACAAAGAAGCAGCTATTTCATGGTATAGGAATTTAAAATAGACCATCTTAATTCAGAATGCAGTGAATAACAGTAAGGGATATTATCCCCATTTCATATCAGTACCCTATAACTTTTCAAGTCAGAGGGAAATTAATGCCTTAGGGAACCCAATTTTACATTGTATTTTCAGTGATTTCATAGGAAAATTATTGAAAACGTCTTCACCTATAGCTCCCTTTATTTTACTTATCTTTAGATGGTAAGAAAATTACTACGGGAGGTTATTTTACAGAGGTGCGCAACTATTGCCAATATAGAGTTTAAAGTTGCGATTTTTCTGATTTTTTCATTTAAATGACGAAATGAAACATGGAATTCCTATATATAATTCGTAATACGCGAAATCGTTCATGCATTTGTGAAAGCTAAAGGCTTTCAAAAATTTCAATACATAGTGGGCGCTTGACAAATTAGTTGGGCTGCTCTTAGAAAAGTATAGCGCGGCCGTCCAAACTTAGAGGGAACCATATCTAAAACTAGTTATACATGATACAGTTTATTATATCATTAAAAAATCGAACTTTAGGTTTTAAATAAAGAAGGATTTCAGCGTCAATACCGGTAGATATTTTTCTCTATTAACATTCTGTTAATGACGCAAATTTTGGGTATATGGGTACAGAGAATTTAACATTTAATTACTTTTCGTTTCCGCTTTCATAGATCTATAAATTTATTATTATATTATTGATCCGAAGTCGACCGTTAGAGCCACAATGAGTCATTGAGTAATTAGGGATTCGAAAACATTGGTTTGGAGTGGAATGAACATCTTTGGGATTTTTCCCAAGTTTCTTATTTCTTGAAAGGATCAGAAACAATCATTATGTTTAAATAAAACTTATAATTAGTACCCAAACATGTTTCTCAGACTATAAGACATGTAAGACTCAAACGGCTTGTTTTCGTTTCAATTTAATCGTCACATCATTCGGGTATTTTATTGTTGAATCACTGAAACTTTAACGAGGCTCATTGTCTTTGATTACCAGCCTATGTACACACAACGTATAATATTATTTTCCTCAATCAGAAAACTCAGGTTACTAATACTCTATTGAGACCCGAAATGTAAAGGTTGAATTGATAAAATTAATAGTTTCAGGCGTTACTTTGTGGAAGTTCTTCATGGTAGCAGAGAAAAGAACACACATTGTAACTTCCGCATAAATTTATTAACAACGACCCTGATGATGTTGCACTGCAACGAAACCCGGGTCGTTGTTAATAAATTTATGTGGAAGTTACAAAGTGTGTTCTTTTCTCTGCTACCTTGAATTGATAAGGTCTGTCTAACAACAGGAAACACCAATTATACCATGAAAGTTTTATGTAGCACACATTTTATATATACGTTGCATTCAATAGCATATTAACGGTGTTAATTATACCATTTTAATACCAGTACATTACATAAACCTTTTGCTCTCATTTACCCTTTTAAACGAACTTGTATTCCTTTATATAAAGTTGGAAACGAGAATGGGTAAACGGGAAGTACAGCTTCACCGTTCTCAGAAATAGAGCCTTGCGGTATCATTTTTCTTCCTGAAATTTTAGAAAATAAAGAGCCACAAACTTATATTATTATTGTATGAATATTTATATAACGGAAACATTTGTTAGGTTTACTCTTGTATTATAAATAATTATTGGATATTTTTCTATATTATAATATATTTAAGATGCATTTTCGTGGCTGGCAAAAAATAATTTTACCGTCGTATTCAGTGGTACTTGAAAAATTGACACTAAATTTGCAGATAAATGAATGGTTATTAAATTAGATATTAATTACTGAGGGCAATGATTACAATCAATCTCCATTCACGCATATCCGATGTGGTGTGCAATGAAGGTTATGGGATTTCCGATGAACTTTTTAAGTTGTAGCTGATGCATTAATAAAACTCATATATCACATCAGATTCACGATTTGGCGACATGATGATTTTCTGCTGCCCACAATAAGTTTGACAAATCAGAAAATATCAAAGTTATAGTTATATTATTATAAATAACGATTTGTATATGGTACGTATTTGTGAGTGTATTTGGTAAAGAAAGAAGCTACCGTGGAGCACGTATATCAAATATTGCTATTGATTTACATGTTCGCAAATTAAACTTCCGAACAATGAAATTTTCGATGCATCTTAATGTCTGAGACGGCTTACTTGATTTCCTTACTTAAGCTCAAACTTGAGTAAAAAGAAATATCACCTTTTTGTTACATAAAGGTAAAAAATCGGTTTTAACGGAAAATCACGACAAATCAAAAGATACTCGTATTAGAATAAAGCGTCGTCATTTAAATCAGCAGTTTCTCTAATGTCCCTCTTCATGAAAACGAATTTGTTTGTGTTATAAAATTGTATGTATATACTCGTAGTTGGTACTCAGATAGGCTAGCACGGGACACAAATATCTGGTATTGATTTGCATAATCTTAAACTTAACATGTAAACGACGAAGATTTTGGTTTGGTGAGTCTTAATGTTATAGACAGATCAATCCATTTCTCTGATAAAAGTATTCAAGTGTCTCACAGGAAATCTAAGATATAGCAATTCTGGAACGCCACTTTGGACCACACATTCCTCTCTGAATGACTTCATTAATATAATAAGTTTTATTGACTGAGATTGTGGCTCCAGGTGGCATATAAGTAGGCTGACTATATATCATCTAGTTGAAAACGGGACATTTCCATCTAGTATAATGGGACAAAACGGGATTCTTTTCGTCTGGTTTTTCTCGATGGATATCTTCAATACTTAATCGCAGGTACTATTGAGAGAATATTAGCATTCTGTCAAAGTAACTTCTACCTTAGTTAGAGATAAGGTACCCAAGTTCCTGTGCGTAACTAAACCGTAAAGATCGTAACACATTAATTAATTATAAAGTTGGAAAAGTGTCATATTTGGAAGGTAACGTTTTCCTTCGCAACCTCAAATTGGATTTTTTTGTCGATTTAATAATCCCAATGACAGTTAAATTTACTAAGGGAATGTTAGATTATTTTTCAGATTTAAATATTCTATATCGTAGAACTTTCATCATGCCTAAAAGTTAAATTCTTTGTATTTTGCTATTGAATTTCATAAAAAAATTGCAATTTTTGGCGGATGATTTATCAGGACAAAGTACACTTTTTGATGATGTGGACAGGGCCGTAAACAGGACTGTACCAGCAACATGAGACGTAGGAACAGCGTAGATATAAGAATTAGGTAATGCAATCAATAAAATCGTGTGAAAAATACGAAGTTCAATTTTCTCTTTATTTTAGAATTAGGTAGTAATAGGGACATATCAGTGATCTTTTTCGTCTTGCCATCTCTTACGGAATAATAAAGGGAAATGAGATAAACAGAAAAGTATATACCCTTAAATGATAGGTCAATTTATAACAAAGAGAAAGGGAGGGGGGAAAGGGACAGGTGAGTAAGCGGGGCGAGTAACTATTTTCAAGTGAAAAGTATTTCCCGTAGAATTTAAAACTTCAATCCTCTTCCTATTATCCTATGATTATAATTCATACAGTGCTATGTTTTGTGATTTAGATATTTTATGTTAACTTTCTCATGTTTAGGTATTTAAACTATTTTCGGAAAAAAATAACACTCTCCGCGTGGTATGACTCAAGATTTTCTCATGCCCTTTCTTTCTTTGAAATCAACACAACTCTTATTCAGTGTCAAGTAGGATATGATCACCATCGCTTCCTTTCGTAATCATATACTAATCATCCATATCAAAAGTATATATAATGACCCTTACTGTCATTCTATGTAGTTTTAAGGAATCAGTTTATGTACGTGTGTAGTTATGTAAAGAATGCTGTCTTTTCGATGATTCGAATGATCACAGTAACGCACGTAAGGTTTCTTGTAATATTGAAAGAAGTATTGTCCATTAGATCAGTGTCCCAAACGTTGACACGAACCTATTACGTGAGACTCGACCAGGTTGATGTTTTATTTTATTTGTATTTATTTTTATTTCTTTGATATATTGCATAAAAACCTTCGAATAGTTCCACTGCTACTAATATAAAGCTAGGTACTCCAAAAATACTAAAGTGCTTCAATTAGTAAAACGATCACTTTGCACGTTGGTATGTAACGGCCTCGATGGAGGAGTGGTCAGAGTGTTAGCCTAGCAACGCTGGGGTCCCGGGTTTGAAACCTGGGCATGCTTGTTTGTGTATGTGACTAGAAAGTGATTAATTGTAATTGTTGGTTTTTTAAGACAAAAAATCATTTAATCAAACCGTTAATATTGGTTGTTGATTGCCCGTTAATTACCGTTAATATTGGGAGTTGATTGCCTTGAGGACACGGCAAGTGGGACTCATAAAGACTGGAAAACGTTACTTTAGGTCTCTCACTGTACAATGTGAGATGAGAATTCCTGTCGGTTTCAAGAGGTACCTTTATATCTCGGATACATAAAATTATACGAGAACTAAGGCAGCGGTGCCTCGACTTACGAACTTAATTCTTTCCAGACCGGAGTTCATATCTCAGAAGGTTCGTATCTCCTCACCCAGTTTTCCAGGTTTTCCATTGAATCATACGGCAATGCAATGTTCTCTCTTGGAAATTTTGGATAGAAACGTCATTGAAGCATCTTCAGTTTATAATATAATCCTGAGGAACGGGAGAAAAAAGAATTTGAATGTAATAATTTAAATCATTTGGTTATATTTGCTATATATATTTTGGTTCGCCAGTAACATCCGCTTAAAGCATGATTACTAATTTTATTTTATTGGTCGGAAGAACTTTCTACTTCCGGGATATTTTTTATCGATATATTTCTTAATGAGTATGGGGTCTTCTTTACCTCTAGTATCTGTTCTGTGGTAACGGAAGACACGCCTGTCGCTTATTCTTACAAGCTTTCACTTTTCTTCTTTATGCCACTAGAATATTCTAAATTAGGCTTCTTACTTCCTCTGTCAGCTATTCTAGCCCACAGGTAAAAGTTAGGAAAATAGAAATAAGAAAAATCCGGAGATGCTGAAGTTTTAAAGTCAATTTTTAAGAAATTTATCTAATTGGATGACTGATAGTTAAATTGTAGATATATACTACGCAAATAATTTCCATTACTTCAAGATTTGATCTTATAAAGGGATATTTATTCTTGGAAAGTGGAAATTTTTGTTATCTATAGGGTGAAATTGCAGTTACAACATTCAGAGAATCGCCCAATGGGCCAAGAATGAAATATCGTTCCAAAAAGGAGTGATTGTTACGGTTTCTTACGGATATTTCGATAAAAAGTTTTGTGGTGGTGCAGGAAATGAAATAATGTAAAAGTGTCACGGGCTTTTCGTTGATGAGTTTTACGACAATAATTAACTGATAATTGACAATCGGAGAACACAATTTTGCTAACCGAGTATGAAGGGAGCAAACCGCTGTTTGCGTATATTTATTATCTTATTTTCATTCTCTTTTTTTGTAATTTTTCCTTGTTACCCCCTGATGGACTCAAAGACATTATTATTATTCTCGTATCGGATATCCGATCTATTAATCTTATTTCAACGAAAAGCGGAGATTACGGAGAGCTTTATTGAAAGTATGGTGAAGGACGGTTTTCAACATAGCTTTCGGCTATCCCTCGGTATTCATTAGTATTAGTAATTAAATTAGCTGTCCTTTTTTACGTGATGGTAGTGCCACAAATTAATCTTCGCAATCGCTAACTTTTCATTCAAGGCAGTTAATAACTATCCTAAAATGCGAGAGGAACTTGCGTTCGACTGCTTTAGGGTTCCCAAATCAGATATATCGGCTGCTTTCCAAAATTTAATAAAAATGCCATTAACTAGGTTCTTCATAGTTGTTGACTGGATAATAAAAAATTAGCTCCAACTACGTACGTGCAGGTAAATCCCTGGTTAATGGGAAATTTTCCAGATCTACAATATTACTCGACATCACCTCTGCTCTTGAACGTAACTCAACTCTTATCTCATTTTCAATTATTTCTACGTAGGACACTCGCATTTGAAAATTTATCATGGCTTATAACAATTACCTATTATTCAGAAAGGACATTTTAAAGTTATTTTTAAATCTACCAATTGTAAGTTGAATCGGTCCACGATGATATCGAAACAGTCCCGATCTTGTCAAACGTTTTTCATGTCCGTTTCTCCTTGGGAGTAACTATTTTCTGGGTTTGCAACTATTATTTTATTTTCCGCGCTGCACTCTGGGTGTCCTTCTTAGCGATATGTGTGGAATTAACACCGAGGCAAGCTAACTAATTTCACCATAAAATTTATTGAAAACTTATGCAAAATGGTTGAAATAAAAGTTGGTAGTCACTAGAATACTTCATTATATCTTCATCATGATAATATAGAAGAGTACTGCAATTATAGAGATTTACTCGGCAAAATGAGTAGTGCAGTAGTTCGCCTTCGCGTTTTTGCTGAACAAGAAGTGAAAAAACCCAACTTAAGTGCGTTACGAATATTTGAGTTACATTTTTCAAACATTACACAAGGATGATGCTAGGATACATTTCATTATGAAACCTCAATTACATACAGACGATTTTCAAATTATGTTATCAATGAGCTAGTCCAGGAGTGGGGAACTTTTTTCCATTGGAAGGGCATATTTCCATTCTTCGGTCGCATAAGAAAGGTCGAATGTGAAACAAATCTGGCCGCTCTTTTAATGCGCGTTGCCTTCATTAAAACAGGCATAAACTATTATGTGAGAAACAAATTCATTCCTCAGTACAAAGATTTCGCTTAGTAGAAAATTTTCCAATACATTTTTCAGTTGGAGTCATCTGCAATATTGGATGCAAACTTATTTTAACACCGATATTTCTGTAATAAAGTGACAAAAAGGCTCCTCACCTCCAGGGGCAGACTCAACTTAACAATAACTTAAATAGGGAAGGAACATTCAAAAAGTTTGCGGTATAGCAACTCCTTGAATATCCCTTTAATTACCCCGATATCTTAAGAATAAAATAAATTGTGTGTGTGTATCTTCTCCTAAAATTCCACCAAGAAAAAATTGCACAACTTTCAAAATTTAAGGATTGCACAATGTTTTCCCTGCACAGATAATATGTTACTTTTTATTCCCCTAACCGTCCCCCACTCGACACTAGACGAGTCAAAGCGTTTCAATAAAAAATGCACTTATAGTTCACCTCTATTTCTTACAGGCTGATTTCTCTTGCAAAATTAAATAATAAAAAAACATCCGTACGAAATCGAGACAAGCGCCGAATGAAAGGAAATTCTATCAAAATTCTCATTGTGGTCGACGTGACCTTCACAACTCAACAGATAAACCGAACACAAGCCAACGAAAGTGAACGTGATTGGTGGCTTGTGTTCGGTTTATCTGTTGAGTTGTGAAGGTTGGGTTGGGTTGGGTTGTAGTAACTTTTTAGAATTCCTATTGGTTAATATGAGCTATCTAAACTATTCCTGTTTCTTTCTTAAGCCATTACTATTGGACCAATCGATTCTCTGAACAATTTTTATTCCTTTTTTTTGGCTTTCAAAAACCATTTTTGTTTCCTAGTGCTTTATTAAAAGATCTTATTGGTTCCTATTTGTTTTCTTCACAACTGGTTTCCAAGCCAAACAAAACATCGAGGTACAGAAAGTAACCTAAATTGATTTACGTAAATAAGTTTCTGAATCTGCTATAAGTACATATTTCGTGAAAATAAGAAGTATGGAAATGATAAAGCAAATAATGCAAAATCGTATCATTTCAACTATCAGGCTGATGAACGACATTTCGGGTTTCTCTGAGGTTAAGCTGTACTCCGCAGTAAGTTTAGGTGAGATTTCAAAAGAATAACTTATGTCCTTCAAGGATTACATGTGTTATACATCGAAATTTAACAAATAGTTCTTACATTTAGCAAATAGTATAGTGCATTTAAAAATATTATAGTTTAATAATGAATAAGCAAGAGAATAACTCTGGAATGCAACGCACCCTCAATTAAAATTAATGTGATCAAACGTTACTTCATGGAATTTCGTACACATTTCCAAAGAAAGAACACTTAGTACATTCCACCAAAGGTTTATTTCCACGACCGGTTTCGTCAGAAGATGTCATCTCGATGACGAAACCGATTGTGGAAGTAAACCTTTGGTGGAATATACTCACTCTTCTTTCTTTGGAAATGTACCCCCAATTAATTCTTCGTTTACCTCCACTTTTATGTAAAGTAAAAACTTCCTTTTCCTAGCTGCTGTAGAATTCAGTACATTCTTACTATATAAATATACAAAATATAGAATATATCATGATAAAAGTTAGCAATTTAATAATGATATTAGATTGTTATAGATAGTAAATGAATCTAAACCTTTTCAATAGATTCTATAGTCACTTCAAACCATTACGTGGTAAAAAGAGGCTCGTCTTTTACCAAATATTTTCCTTATTTTCGCTCAAATCTTGTTGGGGGTGATTTTAAGGGGTTATTTTTCCACCGACATAAAACTGCGAAAATTCAACTTTGAAAACAAATTCCATGACGAGTCAAAAGATTAGCATTCCTGTTAGTATAATACATCTGTATTTTTCCCAGTGGTTTCTCTAAGTGGCTGGGGGGTGATACACTGGATGTGTGGGTGGGTACGCTAAGGGTGTGAATTAAGAAATAATAATATAGGTAATTGATTGGATTAGAACCAGTTTGTTGATAAGAAGAATTGCCATTCGTTATTCAGAGCTTAAAATTTTGTGGTGTCGAAAAATTGGTATTTAAAGGCGTATTTCAGATACATACCCTTTGAGGGAAGCCCTATACCATTGGGTCCTCCTAAGCTAGAAGGTGTCAGTTATAAGTCTACGTATAAGTATTTAAGGAATAACAAGTGTGAAAAATAAAGACATGACTGGGACTCGAACCCAGGTCTTCCACTTCCTGGGTTAATATTCTAACCACATGATGCGGCATGGTAGTTCAATGGTTAGAATATCTGCATGGAAAGTGTACATGGGTTCGAGTCCCAATCATGTCACTATTTTTCACACTTCTTATTCCTTTGGGATCAGCCTCACGACTTCATCGTGCAAAGTATTACACCTTTCCTTAATCCTAATAAGAATTTAATATATTTTGTCATCTGTTGATGGTTAAATTGATGGTGGGTGAATTTAGAATAAATTTGCTCTTAGGTAAATGTATGAATTAATATTTTGTCAGTTATAAAAATCAACAGTCATAAAACTGTAGTGTTTTACCACATTTAGATATACAATTAGTTAGAAAAAAACTTCTATCTTCTAACCGTTAATTCTACTTTTAAATTCTAAGCGTAGTTTTATAAAATTCCAAGTTGAAAGTGGCATCAGTAATCGAGTTTGGTAAACTCCCCCGTCGAGCAAGATGGAACTAAATACTAATACATTCAAAAGCAGTTTATGAGGAATTTACAACAGAATTTCTTATTTCATCAATATGAAAGAATTCCATAAAGATACTCCAGAGACTGTATCTTTCATTAAAGTCAAGAGACGAATTAAATACCCGCAATTCATATATATACGAGAAAATTGGTGAAAAATATTTATTTTCGAAGGTCATAAAAAAATTCTTTTCTATATTGCCTGAGTTAGATATCTTGTAGATTTACTTGTCGTATTGGAGACATTTAAGCATTCAATTACAAAGAAAAGATAGATAAAGCTTTCTTTTACTTCAGGTGCGAATATGATGCAGGATTTCGTGAAAAGAGAGAAAAAGAGAGACTTTACGCCGTTTCTCCTGAAATTTATTGCACGACATAGGTTTCGATGCGTCGCGTCATCATCGATAAAAGAGTTCGCAAAAAAACCCACTCTTCCTGTTTCCTTGACCTAACTCCCTTCGCATCCCCATCCTGCCCTTCCTTTCCTTTTTTCTTCATTCCTCTAGATTTTTCTGAAGTTTGCAGTAAATCTTATTCAGAACGGCGTAAACGTGTCTTGTTGTCTTACTCTCTCTCTCGGAAAAATTGCTTTCCTTAAGAAGAGCGGAAACTCATATCTCTTTCTTCTTGTACGAAAACTAATCAGTAAAGGCTGACAGCTAATAATGACCACAAAAGCATAACTAGATGAAATACAGAATCTAGTCAGCAAGAGCTTATGGGTATATTGGCATCGTGCTTATTAATTCTTTGGAATTTTGAAGTTCTATTTCGTCTTTAATGATAATACATATGTATTTTACGATATTACTTGAAAGTTGAGCGTTCTTTAATCAGTTTAAGTGTTGAAATTGAAGTGGGTAATCATTGAAGTGGCTAGAAACGGCATCCTTTATGAAATCCTTTACTGCTTCCCACATGAAACTGTGAGTGCAATGGTAATGTATGGAAATTTATGGATGGAAATAAAAGCTAGCGAGTTTAGCGTTACATAGAGTGCAACACTGATTCAAATAGGAATTATTACGTAATATTTATCATCCAGGATAAAGATATCATAGATAGACAAGTATTTAGAATTTAACTTAATTAGGATTCACGGAAGTCTTATGCTAACATAAAAATACTTCATTGATTTTTCAGTACCTGACATTCAGGGCATTGTCCAACGAAGAATTATCACGTGTTCATCAGCACTTGACCAAAACACTGTTTCCCTTCGAATATCAAAGCAGTTGTATAGTATGTATATTCGATGTTTATAAACGCGGGGCTGATACAACGTTTCCCCCTTGAATACGGCACTAAAAGATGATGTGCTTCTAAAATAGTGAGGAGGTGTAAATTGATGGTCATAATTTTGGAAAAGTAAAAACAGAGGCCAAAGTTCGTTTTAAAATAACTTTACTAAAATTGTGAAGAGTACGATAATATGAATGATTTATACATCAACGAAAAACAGATATCAGGATTAGGATCCTCCTTTGGTAAACAGCAGGTTTCTCATTCGATTAGTGATGTACTACGAATCCATGGCCACCTCCACTCTTTCCTCCGAAACCGCCACCGTATCCTCCGCCAAGGCCTCCACCAAGTCCTCCAAGTCCAGCTTTTCCTCCGAATCCACCGCTGTATCCTCCTCCGTATCCACCGCCAAGGCCTCCACCAAATCCTCCAAGTCCAGCTTTTCCTCCGAATCCACCGCTGTATCCTCCTCCGTATCCACCGCCAAGGCCTCCACCAAATCCTCCAAGTCCAGCTTTTCCTCCGAATCCACCGCTGTATCCTCCTCCGTATCCACCGCCAAGGCCTCCACCAAATCCTCCAAGTCCAACCTTTCCTCCGAATCCACCGCTGTATCCTCCTCCGTATCCACCGCCAAGGCCTCCACCAAATCCTCCAAGTCCAACCTTTCCTCCGGCACCACCGCTGTATCCTCCGGCACCACCGCCGTATCCTCCGGCACCACCGCCGTATCCTCCAGCACCAGCGCCGTAACCACCGCTAAGGCCTCCACCGAATCCTCCAAATCCACCTCCAAGAGCTCCTCCTCCGATGCCTCCAGCCCCCGCTCCAAAACCACCGGCACCTCCAGATACTCCCACTACGACTGGCTGCGGTACAACCACAGGCTGAGCGACAGGAACAGCCACAGGTCTAGGAACCGCTACGGGGACTGGTTGTGGGACGGGCACCGGCCTAGGGACAGCAACAGGAACTGCGACCGGCTGTGCTACAGGAACGGGATAAGGACGTTGAACGATCACGGGAACGGGACGGGGAACGGCAACGGGAACTGGACGAGGAACTGCGACCGGAACTGGTCGGGGGACGGCGACTGGGACGGGAAACGGCTGTGGGACAGGAACTGGGCGGTTGACGGTCACTGGATATGGCTGAGGGACTGGAACTGGTTGAGGGATGGTTACGGTCCGGACTGAGGCCACGCCACTTCCAATGCCTCCTCCAAGTCCGCCTCCACCGATTCCACCACCGATGCCTCCGAATCCTCCTCCTCCTCCGAGACCACCTCCGAATCCTCCTCCGAGACCGCCTCCGAATCCTCCTCCGAGACCGCCTCCGTAGCCACCCCCGAAGCCTCCACCATGACCGTAGCCTCCGCTACTACCCAATCCAATTCCCCCTCCTGCACCATGACCTCCGCCATAATTAAGACCCAGAAGGCCTCGTTTTTCCTGTTTCTTCTCCTCTTCAGCAAACGATGAACAGGCAAGTGCCAAGACAGCAAGGCAAACCTAGAGGGAGATTTTCGTATTAAAAATGAGAGCAATTTCTCAGTAAATTTTTAAGAGATAGTGTGCTACTGGGACTGGATACCCCAGAAGCTTCCGTATATCTTAGCCATCTTAAAACTTGCCTTAGATATAACACATGTGTAATAAGTCCTGCCAATCATACCTTTTATAAAGAACTTGGGCATATTTTCATCGGGAACATTTCCATGCTCCCTTTCATTCAATGATATTTTAGTTCTCCATTGATCTTTCAATTCAGCTCTTCATTTTGCATCGGTGAATTGCATTTCATAAGCAATCATTCCTGACATCTTTATTGTATTGAACTGCGGTGAAAGGTATTCGTAGCGTGATGAATGATCTTCACAATACGATTGACATTTGTAAGAAACAGTTTTCCCTCATCGCCGTTAATCTATCGAAAGACAACTATCACACAGTCATTTACCTTTGTATTTTCGAGGTATAGGTTTATTTGCTGAGAATATTTTCTTAATTCTTTTACAATCTCTGGGATAGGGATAGAATGGAATTGTTGATGAAGGTACGGATGGTAATTTTAAGATAATTTAAATTGTGAGAATATAAAGAGGAAAATTCTATCGCTTATAATCTTACCCAGAGGTACATTATTAATTTTGCTTATGGGGAAATATATTACTTTCGTGAGTTGCGGTAATAATTTGTATCGTTCTCTTTTTTTGTAAATATCATTTGATTTAAGAGAGGATAAAATCTATCAAGGGATTAGATATTGACTGTTTTATTCTAGTATTTGACTTACATAATAGAATGTGCTTCGCTGTCATTTAGATCCTAAACCTTGTGCTACCCATAGACCCAGTATCATATAAAATTATGCATCAATAAATGTGTTATATTCATAAAGTAAGATCATATGAGAATAAGTAAACATCTAAATAAAATATTTAAAAGCAAAAAAGTATTTTGAATATTTAAATCCAATCGTCAAATTTTTCTTGAGAAGAAAATTCAGGTATTGACATTTCATTATTCTTATCATTCCCTATTCCCTTAAAACACGATTGATTTTATATAGTAACATTTAGCAAAACTCCTGCATGAATTAGACGAATAATAATTTCTCAATTTTGACGGAAAGTAAAAATAGTTTTCACAGATGATGAAAAATGTAGGTGATTGATTGAGGAAAATGTCTTCTCAGGTATGATAATCTATGATTATTTTTCCTTCAGAACTACGTATTGAAAAGTTACAAATACAAAAATAAATTTAAGTTAAAATCTAAACGTCTTTCGATTAAAATCTTTAAAACCTCTATACCACAAATCAACGATTTACTTTTAACGATTTAAAAGTAATTGTTCCAGGAAGAACAAAGCGATACCGCAAGTTGTATTAAAATGACATTGACATGACTGTATTGCACTTCCTGTACACAATTTAGGAACTACTTTTTAATGCAGTCTCAGTGGCGAAGATAAAATTAAGAACTTAGTAAAAGGTATGCTCACCAAAGTCTTCATGGCGGATGCTCCTAGTGCTTGCTATGAGGTGATCTCCGGAGAGGAAATTGGTTGTATGTGCCGAAAATCCTTTTGCGCGGCTTTATATACGATCTCTCACGCTTGCTCAAGTAGCGGAAACAAAAAGAATGCAATCAAAGGAATGGAAGTGGTTTCTTCAGTACTTTCGCCTTCTCCGGGAAGCCACGGTGGGTAACCCACGAGAACACCTCTCCCTCTCAAAGTGCCATCTCACGCCTTCATCCATAGACGCAATTCCCGTAGCACCTTTTCCCACCCGATGCACATTTTCGCGTGAATTTAATAATGCTATGGCAAATGGCCTTCCAGAATTCCTCCGTAATAGCTGCAGCCGTTCACGTCCGATATTTAACGTCTATCAATTAGCGTAATGGAGTTTCTGTTGAGTTAACTGAAACGGAAATCCAATTTATCCCTAACGTCAAGAATAACCCCGCATTATCGTGAAAGGTAGTTATTATTTTGGTCTAGTTAGGAGCACTGTGAGTGTTGCCCGATCTCCATCATGCCGTCTAATTTTTCTTCGAAAATGGCCTTGTCTCTGATTGTTTTCTATCCTAAAGGAATTGTTCTCGTGCAGTCATAATATTTAGAGCTATAACATTAGAATGGGTGAATACTATATAAGGAATAGGATGGGGAAAGAAAGATATTAAGTATAAAGTCTTTGAAACACAAATTTACCTTCTTCGTTAATTTAGGGCATCAATTCAGCTATCTTTTAGTTGACAGATCAGAATGAGGATCAGTTTATCAGAATTCATAAGCAAAAGATAAAATTGAAACGCAGACTCAGAGGTCCTATTTTATTGATAATGAAGTATCTGCGTGACAAGAAGAAACAGAAGCGAAGAACCTCGAAATCTCCCATTTTCAGGGAAGGTATTCTAAAATACCATGTCTATATTTATGTTTACTACCCCAACTATATTTTTCGAAACCGTTCTTCCTTGGATTTCCAGCCGCATGGCGATCCGTGCTTAATTTAATGCTTTCACCTCATCCTTATCTGTGCGACTTATTAATTATTAATAAAGTGAAAGCGAATTTCAAGTATTTTTTCAGAAATAACGAATCCGAATACAAATCCAAATTTACGGTTCCACGAAATGCAGCAAAAATATATATTAATATTCACATGTGAAATTTGCTCGTAAATAGTGCAATACATAATATTAAAAGTTAAGGCCTTGTTAACAGGATTAGTTAATTCAGAGGATATATTTGTCTTAATATATTAATTTGGCATATTTCACTCCGATAAAATGAAATAAAAACGAGCTAAAGTATTCAAACCTCTTACTGCCCGAGTTTTTGTTACGGTGAACTAGAAAATGCTGCAGAAAGGTGACCCATTTTTTAAGGAAAAAGAAAATCTGAAAATGTGTTTTTACGAACCCAAAAAGGTACGACTTGTCGCATTTAGCATTACCAAAAATGTACTTGTATAATAAGAGTGAAATGCATGTAGACCTTTAGAAGTTCAACTCCATTCAATAATTTTTCAAAGCAGCTGTCATAACCTAGCATATTGCATTGAAAGTTTTCCTTGAAAGGTCACCTATTCTTTGAAAACACCCTTCACTAACCAACTAGTTTCAGGTAATAACGGAAGCGGTGTGTTTTCTCTTGAGATACATTTCAAATTGACAGGGTTGAGTGGCGGTATCAATTGGTCGAGATGGATCTCGGATCCTATCCACTCTTTTACTTTTTTTTTTGCTTTTCGTTCCGAAAGGAAAAATCGTTGCACCGCGTATAGAGTGGCAGTTTCCCCTTGAACAATTTCCGGATAATTCTGCAATCCTCTCAGCTTTTGTTTACGCATAATATTGAAATTTTTGAATGATGAACGTTTGGAAATTACATCCGTTGGCATTATAACTGGCACTGCCTGTCACGAGAAAACATTTTCTCATTGTGAAAGGAAGCAAGGGTAGCAAAGTAAACTTTCCATTAAATGAGTAAACATTTGATTTATTTCATAAATAAGGAGTAATACAAACATTTTAAAACATTAAAAGCAATATTGATTGGTTGATCTCATTATATTTTAATTTAATTAAGTTTTCGTGTTAATTTGGGGTTAAAAGGAAATTAATACATTAAATGTAGTTCCGATTAATCGGGAATGTTTCCTGTAGACGTGAAATCATACGATATTGTACACATCTGTCTGTAAAGTATTCAGCCCGAAGGCCGGTGGGACATCATCCTCTCTACCTCCTAGCTACGAATAGCTAGGAGAGGATAATGAGGCCTACTATGCAAGATGAGGAGTGAGGCAGTTTGTGCTTGCTTTACTCACTGAGCCAGAATGCTGTAATCAGAACAAGCCCACGTTAGTTAAGCAAAAGTACTCTAAGAGTAACACTTTTCGTAACAATGGATAAGGAGAATCCCTAATTACTGCCATTATTCAGCATGGCTCATACCTCATTAGCTTTCATATCATCACAGCAATGAACAATACTAACACAAAAGTGTATAAAAGATACATTTTTCTTAATACCGTACCAAAAGACAAATGATAAATATTTCATTCATCAAGGTACGGCATTGAACCGTTGTACACATAAAAAACTTAAATTCCTACGAGAATTAACAGCAAAAGTCGAAAAGGAAAAATTGATTGTAAGTATGAGATTTGTGTTACGGTGAAATATTTCCAATAAATTAGGCATTGATTCCGTTCATAAGAGGGAAACTCTTACTGCAGAAAAATTTATTAAGAAGAATGCATAATATAAAACTAGTGGTATCATATTTTTAAATAGCTGAAAATTGTAATATATTTCGTTTATCATATGTTTATAAATACAGTTATCGGGTTTCTTTTAATTTTGAAATAAAAAAAATAAGTTTTTCTCATTATTTTATATCCTGCAAACTAATTGTATTATTTGGTAACATTAAATGATTTGGAATGACATTAGCAGTATCATAGTTGGCTGGGAGATTTACTCTAAATTTGCTATTTATACCAAAAGGACGCGATCTGCCAGGAATGCCATACGTCAACAATATCTGACCAGACTAGAGCCAGCGGCTGACTTGAGTCATAGCAGTTAGATTGCGGAATTTCTTGAGTGCTTTCCTTAGTCTAATCGTTAGATTTCCTTTTATGAGATAAATTATTAGATTTCCTTATATGAGACGGAGCTCCTCCCACATGTTTTAGTGCACTAGTAAGTAGTAGTAAAATTTTATCAAATTTCTTGATAGATATTTTGTTTGAATTGCTAAAAATACTCTTAATGATTGGAATTTTTGAAAGTATGATTTCTCATTATTTGTAGATGTATAAAGTACAGATGAATTTCATACCGCGGAAAGACTTCGCAACGAGAAACAAAATATCGCGAAATGCGGACCTCTTCATACTGTACTGAATTTTTTAGTTCAATTAGCAATTTAATTACATAACTTTCTCCCTTTTAGGGATGCTTTTGGGAATTACCAGAGCAGAGATTTTTTTCTGCCGCATTAATTTGACTCAGTATTACGTTGAATGCGCGAATGTTGTGGAAAGTTAAAACAATATCTGAATATCGCTCACGGAAGTGATTCAGCAAAAATATTTTAATTCCTAAAGTATGAAAGCTAAAGGCTGCGCTTAAGGTATGAAGGAAGCTTAACATTTTCTTAAGAAATTTCCGTATGTTTAAGGTGCATGCGGTGCATGCATGGAAACAATTGAGTACATTACTTGTAAAACTCGTAAATTTTATGATATGATATGTATAACTCGTCTATTCCCGATTTTTTCTTAAAATCCCGTTGTCAATAACAGAATCTTCTCATAATATTAAGCAACCAAATCAATCAATATTGTTTCAAAAATATTACTCTGTTTCAAGATTTCCTAGTAATTAAGCTTATGTTAAAAATTTATGTACTCTTTAAATAGCCTCATACGGATCTTTTTAATGCATCTTATATGTATTTAATGCATGTTGTATATTTGCATAATGGGTTCAATATTTTCATGAATTGAAAAGATAATAACCTTAGAGCATGTTTTCATATAATGCTGTGATGAACTAGTAGTTACCACATTTAGCATTTACTTTACAATATTTTCTGCTCTCCCCTGAAATTACAAATGCTGTCACCATGTTCACGTCTTAACTACTTCTTCAGCTCAATGACGTCAACCTCCCTGGAAGCTGAATCAACAATTCCAACAGTCTAACGTTATAAACAGAAATCATATGGTTGCCCTTCTAAAAACCCAGAACAACAAATTATCCAACCTCCATCATAATCAAAATTATTGCACTCCGTCAATAGACAAATCCGGAATCAATGAAATATCCCCTTAAGAATGTGTTCAAGTCAACAGTGTACAAGGTATATGAAAATTAGAAAGCAGATTCAAAGAACACTATATCTCCCTTTAGAAACGAGCTGATTACCGAATGAAGCGTTGCATAACTCATACAAAAGCCATGTCAAAGAATTAATGTACGCAACTTAAAGAAATCCGTACGGAAAAAATCCAACCTAGATGCTTATGAAAGCATTTTTGTACACCAAAAGAAAGACCGGCTAATGAATACCGACTTTGGTCCGTTTCCAAATTCCTCTCTATACTTACTCATAGATCGCCCTCTGAAAAGAAGGAAGTCATTCTCTCTCTTATACTCTTTCCCAACATCACAGCTGAAGAACCCCACCTGCTCATCCACCCAACACTCAGTCGAAAGGTTAAAAACTCGACCATTCACTTTTCTCTTTCAGTTCTTATTTAGACACCCTTGAAGAAGGAAGCATCGTTTCCGAAATGTATACTGGGTAAATCCTTGTAATTTGTAATCCCAAACTTCCCGTTTCAGGTTTAGATTTAGATTCATACCCTGCAAGCCGCCAGTGGCGCATGGCAGGGGGTATTTCAACACCAACGAGCTAACCTAATTCATCCTGTTCGCTTCTCTGATGCTCTGCGGAAAGAACGACAAGAAGTAACTATCTATTTTAGCGATTATTTCCTTGTAACGCTTGGTCGTTGCCTCTCGGGGATCGCGATCGTTGTTTACCGGAATGAAATGTCTTCAACTTCTTCTAAAAATTCTGAATTGATGAATTTGTCGAGAAGCTTCCGTCGCTATTCTGATCTTCGCACTTGGAGCGAATTCCACCCAAGGGATTTTATGATAGCTGTAATGCTATTGCTAAATCTGTAGTCTCCACTCACGGAACGGGCTGCTCTACGTTGGACCATCCCTATATCTGAAACTAACCCTACTTCAACTGGATCCCAAACCTCGCAGCAGAATTCGAGATTAGGCCGAATGAGGGAAAAAAAGGGGTTTCTTTGACTCGTGATGGACATCCCCTTGGGTTCTACTTATCAATCTCTCCATTCTATTCGCCTTTCCCAACATTTAGATCAAGCTGCCAATCTTTGTACCAACTTGATATAACGCTTAGATACTTCTGTAGGATACTGCTATCTTTTTCTTACATTATCTCTCTGTATATGAGAATAATCGGCAAATAATCTGACTTTGCTCCTTACATTATCTACTAGGTCATTATGTTACTTAGAAATAAGATCGGCCCTAAAATCTTTCCTTTCCTTCCAAACGCTAGTTTGATATGCCGTCGTACAGCTTACGGATTGTTTTTAACCTATAATATATTAACCTCCCTTCTTTTTTGAACATTTAAGCTAGAAGTAATGATTTTGGGTTTATGACATAGGTGCTTCGGTATTCAAAATAGATCCTATTGCATTTTTTAAAATTAGCTAACTTCACTTTGATTTATTACGAAGAAATAAAAATTGATAAATTATATAGTAATTACGATTAGTATTGGATTTCTCAAGAAGACATTCGAAGGTTAATGTAACTAATTAGATGGAATAATAACTGTTTACTCAACGAAAAGTACATTTTGTCGCTTCATAATTTGTGAAATCACTTTGACCATCTGATGGTCAAGACGTTGATTTTGAAAAGTCTTAAATGAAATGTCGGATTTTTCTGTTTTAGTGAGAGCTGTAAGAAAGCATTTTTAACGAAATCACAATGCGTCTCAATCTTATAACACGATATATCAAAATTTATAGAAATCACACATGTAGCAATGAATAAATACTTATAACTTGAAGCGCGGTACTGCATATCCAGGAGGAGAAACAAAAATATAGCCGATTGCTGTATTTTATCGGTTAAACTTGACGTAAATATGTGGGAAAAGGGCGTAGACCTTTTCAACGTTTTTTTATGTTCACCCATATTTTTATAATGATTTAAATAGTATAAGAAATGTACTACAAAAATATAAATAAACTAGCTGAAGTGCCCGTTGATTCTCAACGGGGAAAATAGATGTCGGATTATATGTAGTATACCTATTTGTACAAAAGAGAAAATAACACCTTGCATCATCTCGTAGTTTAGTCCAACGGGACAGGTTATCGAAAACAAAAATATTTTAATCAAAGTTCGAGGCCGAAATCTACAATCAACAATAAGAATGTGAATCATTATGGAATTTCCCTCTTATTATTAACATGTCTCAAAGTAATGTGTAAGTTTGCAAGATTTTCAACTTCCGATTCTGGTAACTTTAATCGTA
>KZ308235.1:564741-600390 GCA_000376725.2 Ladona fulva
TCATCAGCCATTTTCAATCCGACGTCGGATGTAGGCCTCTCCAAGCGCTTTCCAATTCTCTCTATTCTGAGCTTCTCGTTGCCATGTTACCCCTAAATACTGAATGATGTCTCTGTTCCATCGGTCCTTTGGTTTTCTTCTTGGTCTCTTCACATCTCTTTGTATCCAGTTAAGAACTGCTGATGTCCATCGGTTGTCGTTTCTCCTTGCAACATGGCCTGCCCACATCCATTTCATTGATCTTACCTTATCTATGATGTCTGTCACTCCTGTCATCTTCCTCACCCAGGTGTTGCGTTTCCTGTCTCTTCTTGTGATTCCTAAACACACACACGAAAATACACTCACGTACATGCAGGCATACATATATTGTCTTCATCGGCCACTTTCATCTAGGAGGTGTAGACATCCCCAGCATTTTCCTGTTCTCTCTATTATTAGCTTATCGTTGCCTCCGTGTTACTTGAAATTGTCTCTGTTCCATTTGTCCTTCGGTATTCTTCTGTATCTCCCCATATCTCTCGGTGCCCAATCAGATATCCTGACGTCCGACACAACGTTACTGTTCGACACATGACCTGCCCTCTACCACTTCAGTGGTTTTATTTTATCAATAATGTCTATCATCACTACCATTATCATCGTCATTATTAACTAGGTGTTACGTTTTTGTCTCTTCTCGTGATTCCATAATTCTTACCGTAGTCCGAGGTTGCTGTATTATCCCAAATTTCACTTTCATAGGTCGTCAGTTAAGATGAATTACTTGAATGTTTTAATGAAATTTTTATTCTGAGCCCTGAGTTTCATGTCGATGTTTTTGTATCTTGAAGCCTCTATCTTCTGCGTTCGTTACAGATACCTTAATATCATCTAATTTACTCTTTTAAGTCCTCCCTTTTCTTCCAGAACTGCTAAATAACATTTGAGAGAAGTGGTTGTGAGGTCGAACTTCTATCTTAATTTAATATTCTTTTGTTTCTTCATGAAGCATCACAAAATCTGCGGAAGTTTTATAAATGACACGTAAGAGACTCATGTAATCTCAATTTACTACATGAATTACTAGAATTTCTTTTTTTAAGAAAAAATATATTAGTAACAATCCAAGACCTGGCCAAAAATCGAAGTAAAAGTGGCGTCTCATATTCATTCGATCTACTAATGATTTCTTACAGTGTCATGCCTCTTAGATTATTCCCTCAAACGTCGAGCGTCATCTTTGAAATTTTAAATGTATTTGCTCATTGCCTATGGCCTTTCCCTTATTTGGCATCGGAAGGTAAATTTGAAGCAATGAAGATTCCCGAGAAAAATGTTCCAACATCTGTAAAAATGCAATATGTTTCAAATATCACGTAACTTATTGGTGGAGTTTCTACCCAGTATTTTGGTTTCATTCTTAAACCCATCGCTTCACTTCAGGTGGTGGTGTCGATTAACATGCGGAAGATAACAATAGGTTAAATATATTCGTTAGAAACAACTTTTTGAGTTTTTTTTTCAGACTGATTAATATCCCTAAAATATTGCTCAAGCACTTCACTCAAAATGTAATCATATAATAATAGTTTAGGTAAACATGGACTTTTTCAATCAAGTTAAAGTTATGGTTCTCAAAACATCTATCGATCTTGCATCACTTTGGTCGTTTTAATTAGTAGTTAATCAAGGTATTTTTTAATTCAAATGTCTAAGAGACATGCGATAGTATTGTTTTTTATGATTTTGGAGTAACTTAACATGTATCGAAATTGATGAAAAAGAAAATTTATCTAAAATCATCCATACTTCGTATTTTTAGCGAAGAAGGTATCTTTCTTCTCTAATAAATGTTTAAATCAAATGATTTAAATCACTGACTCTGATATTCTTTCCTGAAACAACTTCGAGCAATTACTGTGATGGCCAAAAATAAACAATGCTTCACATGTTGACCGGAAGAGAGACACAAATTTCAATAAAAATGATTTTTACTACAAAAGAGTAAATTTATTCAAAAAATCATAAAAGATAAAAAAATGGTGATCGTAGGGATGTAAATTTTACAGTGAAAGAAGCGAAGAATAAAAAAAATCACACTTGTATCTCTGGTATGATGGTTGTTCTTTAGTGGTGGACGGTTCCATATGACACGGTGCTTATGGCCCCCTTTCCACCTCCAATTCCTCCTCCAATGCCATAACCGCCGCCATAACCTCCTCCATAACCGCCTCCATAACTGCTTCCAATACCAATACCACCTCCGACGCCATAACTACTACCGTAGCCGCCTCCGTAGCTACCGCCTCCGTAGCTACCGCCTCCGTAGCTACCGCCTCCGTAGCCACCGCCTCCGTAGCCACCGCCTCCGTAGCTACCGCCAATTGCTCTGTATCCGCCTCCGTAGCTAGCACCTCTGTAGCCGCCTCCAATTCCTCCAAGTCCACCTCCGATTCCGCCTCCGATTCCCCTGAGTCCTCCTCCAATTCCTCCGAATCCACCTCCGATTCCGCCTCCGATTCCCCTGAGTCCTCCTCCGAGCCCTCCGCCGATTCCGCCTCCGATTCCTCTGAATCCTCCTCCGATTCCTCCAAGTCCTCCTCCAATGCCGGCTCCTCCGAAACCTCCAGCCCCACCTCCGAAACCTCCAGCACCGCCTGCTACTCCAACAACAACTGGCTGAGGAACGAGGACAGGCTGTGCAACGGGAACGGCCACTGGCCTAGGAACAGTGACGGGGACCGGTTGTGGGACAACTACGGGCCTTGGGACAGCGACGGGAACGGCTATGGGCTGTGGGACGGGAACTGGGTAGGGACGGGGAACGGCGACGGGAACGGGACGAGGAACGCTAATGTGGACTGCCTGAGGGACAGCGACG
Organism: Ladona fulva; assembly: GCA_000376725.2. Taxonomy (NCBI): domain Eukaryota; kingdom Metazoa; phylum Arthropoda; class Insecta; order Odonata; family Libellulidae; genus Ladona; species Ladona fulva. Next base: position 567,605 of record KZ308235.1, read on the forward strand.
GGAACGGGTCTGGGGACGGCGACTGGGACGGGCTGTGGGACAGGAACAGGGACTGGGCGATTGACGGTGACAGGGTATGGCTGTGGAACAGGTACAGGACGTGCCACGGTCACGGTCTGCACGGAAGCTGTTGCTCCTCCTATGCCACCGCCAATGCCGGCGCCTCCCAGTCCCCCACCAAGACCGGCTCCTCCGAGACCTCCGCCAAGACCGGCTCCTCCAAATCCTCCACCGATGGCTGCATTTCCGAGTCCTCCTCCTAGGCCGATGCCTCCAAGGCCTCCTCCTATTCCGTAACCCCCACCGATGCCTCCACCAAGTCCTCCGCCATAACCTGAGCTGATTCCTGCACCATATCCACCGCCATAACCTGAGCTGATTCCTGCACCATATCCACCGCTGTATCCGCCGCCGTATCCACCGCCGTATCCACCGCCATATCCACCGCCGTATCCGCCCCCATATCCGCCGCCGTATCCACCGCCCAATCCTCCGTAACCCAAACCTCCTCCTAGACTAGCACCGCCACCAAGACCGATGAGTCCTCTCTTCTCCTGTTTCTTCTCTTCTTCGGCGAATCCTGTCGTGGCAAGGGCCAGGACAGCGAGGCAAAGCTGCAAAAAAAATCAGTCGTGATTTCCGGGGTAAATATTTCGCTTGAAATATTTTGGTCCATCCTCAGAATCCCTCCTCCTTTCCGGATTCCTTCTACTCACCAGAGCCTTCATGATGCTGGGATCACGCAGTGCGGTTCGGGGGTTGTGATGATTGCCCTCCTCAGAAGCGACCGTGTGAATGTGCCGAAAAGTTCGATACCTCGCTCTTAAATAGTGCGGTTGCGGAAGAAGAGGAGAAGGCATAAATAATGGTGGGAGTGGAGGTTCCAAGTTGTCTTTGCTTTACTTTCGCCCGGCAACTCGCCCCTCTGGGCTATCCGCGAACTCAAGAGCTCACCCCATCATTCGGGTCGGATGACCGAGTTTTCAGCTTCCAAATCGCCTTTCCCTCTCACTACAACTTTTTTGCAAAGTAATTTGATGAGTTATACGGAAAATAATGTTTCTTCCTTGAACTAGCGGCATTTGAATGGGAACGTTTACATCTCTCATCAAATCCCCCTTCTATGAGGTGTCAATACTAGATTTTAATATCGGTAGTTACACGTGAAAATCGCCAAACTGATGCATATGATCTCGCACTTCCGTTACATAACCTTTATGAAACAGGAAATCGGAGTGCTTTCATTCCGTTGGAGTCATTTTTAGGTAAAGATGATAATTTTTTAAATATCAACTTTCATTTTAGGCACATAAAAAACCTGCTAATGGAGAGAGCATCTCGCTAAAGATTGATTTGTTATTTTACATTTTCCTGTGAATGAGTAAAGCATTTTACTTTACCATTGTACCCCTTATATAATTTATAATGCTTCTTAGTTTCTTCCTTATACTCGAAATAATTTTTTAATATTTAATATTTTAAATTCGCNCTTTCTATTTAAAACGTTTTTCTTCCCTTACTTACCGATACCGATTCTTTGAATTTCCGTTCCTTATTCTTTATGGTCGTATAAAAAGCTAGCCGTTGTTAATGTTGAAACTGTAAAATTTTTAATGAATTCTTGTAGTTTAAATCACTGTCATTTAAGTCGTATTATTTTTGATTCGAGAAATTCTCGAATTAGAAATTAAAGTACTTGAATTAGTAAGCAAAGTAATCAAAGTTCAAATAGTAACTTGTTTCTATTACTGTTATTTATTAAAATGTCTAAGACTGATTTAGAGGGAAAAACATGAGACTGGTTAAAAAGACCGGATTATAATGTGCATATTTTTTATCTGGGATGTAATTTAGGAGACTACCCAACGATAGCACTTTCGGAGAGAAAGTTTGTTTCCAAGGGTAAGGTTCTCTTGCAAATTCTAAATTAATGACTTTGTTTATCACGCACTGAAAACAGTGATATTTAGCTAAAACTGATTTATTGCTCCACGTTCAATGGTAGATATATATTGATAAAGGTATATATTTATAAATTCAATAATGATGGGTCATTTAAATAATTATTAGCTAATGATAGCTGATGATTTTTGATAGTTCGATTCATCAATTGAATGGACCGAGCCATAACTACTAAAGTAATAAATTGTTATAATTGATTGGGGCTACTTGTTTCCTTAAGTTTCAAATAGTCTGAAATTTCATGAAGGACGTATCAAGGCAAGACATATAAGTACTTTACGATAGCATTTTTTCTGAAGGACCTGCCATTTCTGCAACTATTAAGGAGATTTAGAAAATAGAGAAAGGACGTTTCAATAATTGAAACGTAGTCATAATCTGTAGTTATGGAGCAGTAATTATCGCACGATACTTATTCGCAAATGTTAATTTTGGGTAGAATATGGGGGAATACGTCACGAATGTTCAGATGCTGACATATGAACAAGTAAGTCAATTGAACTGAGATGAAATGAGTAAGTTGAACTTGAATTGAAATGAGTAAGTCATACGAAAAAGTACAATTTACAATTACATAATTATAAATACAATAATTACAACAACAACAACAAGTCTATATAACACTCAAAGATATGAAATATTCCAGTAACAAAGGAGAAATCCATATTTTTTCGTAAAAGTCTTCGAAATGGAATTTTAATAAGCTCAAAATTTGAGAGTGTTATCTATATCTCATTTCCGTCGATAAACCAGTCTCTTTGCTCATCAAACAATTTGGATTATCTGTATGGAGTAATTCCACGTCAATTCTTCGTAATATATCGCAGTTTGGAATTGTTGATGGAAGAAAAGGGAGGGCTCCTGGATAGCCAAGTGTATAGCGAGTTTGCCTTTGGTGAAAGCGGTCCCGGGTTCGAATGTCAGAAGTAGTCCATAACTGCGAAATAACCTCAGCCATCGAAAAACTTTTAACACCACTACTATCACTACAGTTGATGTAATTACTCGTAGTTAAGCAATTGTAAAACGGAGTTTTATCAGTTAACGTTGTTGAATTAATATCGAGCTCAATTTTTAATTTACAGTTATACCAATTAATACATTTACAGATAGATCAATGCAATAGAAGTTGCAACAGATATACAGATAGATTCATTGTTTGATAATTGCAGCTTTTCACGGTGTATCTCACTGAATATTAACTACTTCATTTTGTAAATTGTTGATTTGGTTGTGATAATAGATTTTGGCAGATGATGATAATATCTCTCTAAATATAGCTGTAGATTATTCCAATAAGTACAAAAGTATTTCTCGTAAAAAAAGAATTTTCAAAAATGTCTTTGTAAAGAACATCTATGTAAAGGAATACCCATTCCCCAAGGCTCCTAATACTTGTATGTATTTCCGTAGTGCCCAACGTTCTGGCGAGTAGAAAAATAACGATAAATCATGTTTTCTCTGTCGTGTATGATTCTCAATAATTTTTTGTTTGCAATAACTTCTCATTTATGTAGACACTACCGTAAACATTTTCTTTTATTGCCTTTTATTTCCCAGACGGCGAATTCCTTCTCTTCAGAATCTTGTCCGCGACACTGAAACAGCTTTCTCTCACTCTTCCTCTCGTTTCCCCTTGGTTTTTTTCCACTAATACACCTCATCTAATTCATTTTTATTACATTAATTTCACTTTTCTACTTCATAACAAATCCTCATCTCGCTTTCACACAACAAGTAGAATCTGACTCACCTCTGCACCTAAATAATTATATTGATCGTGCAGCACATTTTTCGTTTTAGGTCAAGACATAATTACTTCGTTGTTATTTCACGAATTACTCTAACTCCCTTACCAGAGCCACTAAAATAATAACTGAAGCTAACTTTATGCGTTATGACAAAAAAATAAACGAATTTGTAAAAATACACGGGGTTAGAGATCTTTTAATTTCATCTAAGAAGCAATTAGATGAAATTAAAGGGAGTCTAGACAAGTTTAATGATGAGTAATCACTTTTGTCCGTAAGAAGTATTGATTTGAATGACAGGTTATTCCTATAACTTAGTTTAGTATAGTCCAGAAGCTGGCAAGATTATTAGTCTTTACAGGCACCTTTTCTAAAACAATTAATTCATTTAATTTCAATATTCTCGTATGAATTGGGAAAGGTTAATATTTAGGACGTATTTGTGTGCGACGAAAAGCCCAAGGAAACGGAAAATAAAAATATCGACGTGATTGGGAAGAGCATATCAGATCTATAAGCAAATGAAATAATAAATATAACTTATTCTTTTCCACAAATATACCATCTAATAATAATAACATAATATATGTATTTGTGGAAAAGTATAAGATATATTTAATATTCCATTTATAATGGAATTCCATCAAATCCTGCTATGGAAGATTAATTTTAAGATCAAAAGCAGACAAATATCTTGAACTATAATCCCTAGAGGTGAAATTAAATATGAAGAAATTGATAGAGAAAAAATCTGCCGGGAATCGAACCCTCTAAGTTACCACGACTCCACGTCGTGGTAGTTTAGACTTTTTCTCCTTCAATGTCTTCATGTAAATTCAAGTATGTGAACTATGCGTTGCTCATCGCTTATCTTAAATTAAATAGTTAAATTATTAATTAAATGGTTTAATTATAAATAAAATAAATAATTTAATGAATGAATTACAAATAAGTTAAATAAATATGTAAAAGGTTACATTTAAAATGAATAAATTAAATAAATAAATAAATAGTTAAATTCATACTGTACATCTGCTTGCATATTGTACCTCGCACGAGTAACAGGATGGCTAAATTTAAACTATCGCAATTTTTGCACAGCATTTTATTGCGATTTCTAAATGATATGAAATATATATTATAGGGTGTGCTAAATCTTCATCTAAATAAATACTTAGCAAGCCACATTTCGGCGTGTGTTATGGGCTGTAAACACCAAGCGTTCGAGTTACCTATTTTGTTTTGTTATCGCGTATCGCGGAAAAAATTAGTCCCTAAAATGACTTTTACCCCTAAATACTGAATGATGTCTCTGTTCCATCGGTCCTTTGGTTTTCTTCTTGGTCTCTTCACATCTCTTTGTATCCAGTTAAGAACTGCTGATGTCCATCGGTTGTCGTTTCTCCTTGCAACATGGCCTGCCCACATCCATTTCATTGATCTTACCTTATCTATGATGTCTGTCACTCCTGTCATCTTCCTCACCCAGGTGTTGCGTTTCCTGTCTCTTCTTGTGATTCCTAAACACACACACGAAAATACACTCACGTACATGCAGGCATACATATATTGTCTTCATCGGCCACTTTCATCTAGGAGGTGTAGACATCCCCAGCATTTTCCTGTTCTCTCTATTATTAGCTTATCGTTGCCTCCGTGTTACTTGAAATTGTCTCTGTTCCATTTGTCCTTCGGTATTCTTCTGTATCTCCCCATATCTCTCGGTGCCCAATCAGATATCCTGACGTCCGACACAACGTTACTGTTCGACACATGACCTGCCCTCTACCACTTCAGTGGTTTTATTTTATCAATAATGTCTATCATCACTACCATTATCATCGTCATTATTAACTAGGTGTTACGTTTTTGTCTCTTCTCGTGATTCCATAATTCTTACCGTAGTCCGAGGTTGCTGTATTATCCCAAATTTCACTTTCATAGGTCGTCAGTTAAGATGAATTACTTGAATGTTTTAATGAAATTTTTATTCTGAGCCCTGAGTTTCATGTCGATGTTTTTGTATCTTGAAGCCTCTATCTTCTGCGTTCGTTACAGATACCTTAATATCATCTAATTTACTCTTTTAAGTCCTCCCTTTTCTTCCAGAACTGCTAAATAACATTTGAGAGAAGTGGTTGTGAGGTCGAACTTCTATCTTAATTTAATATTCTTTTGTTTCTTCATGAAGCATCACAAAATCTGCGGAAGTTTTATAAATGACACGTAAGAGACTCATGTAATCTCAATTTACTACATGAATTACTAGAATTTCTTTTTTTAAGAAAAAATATATTAGTAACAATCCAAGACCTGGCCAAAAATCGAAGTAAAAGTGGCGTCTCATATTCATTCGATCTACTAATGATTTCTTACAGTGTCATGCCTCTTAGATTATTCCCTCAAACGTCGAGCGTCATCTTTGAAATTTTAAATGTATTTGCTCATTGCCTATGGCCTTTCCCTTATTTGGCATCGGAAGGTAAATTTGAAGCAATGAAGATTCCCGAGAAAAATGTTCCAACATCTGTAAAAATGCAATATGTTTCAAATATCACGTAACTTATTGGTGGAGTTTCTACCCAGTATTTTGGTTTCATTCTTAAACCCATCGCTTCACTTCAGGTGGTGGTGTCGATTAACATGCGGAAGATAACAATAGGTTAAATATATTCGTTAGAAACAACTTTTTGAGTTTTTTTTTCAGACTGATTAATATCCCTAAAATATTGCTCAAGCACTTCACTCAAAATGTAATCATATAATAATAGTTTAGGTAAACATGGACTTTTTCAATCAAGTTAAAGTTATGGTTCTCAAAACATCTATCGATCTTGCATCACTTTGGTCGTTTTAATTAGTAGTTAATCAAGGTATTTTTTAATTCAAATGTCTAAGAGACATGCGATAGTATTGTTTTTTATGATTTTGGAGTAACTTAACATGTATCGAAATTGATGAAAAAGAAAATTTATCTAAAATCATCCATACTTCGTATTTTTAGCGAAGAAGGTATCTTTCTTCTCTAATAAATGTTTAAATCAAATGATTTAAATCACTGACTCTGATATTCTTTCCTGAAACAACTTCGAGCAATTACTGTGATGGCCAAAAATAAACAATGCTTCACATGTTGACCGGAAGAGAGACACAAATTTCAATAAAAATGATTTTTACTACAAAAGAGTAAATTTATTCAAAAAATCATAAAAGATAAAAAAATGGTGATCGTAGGGATGTAAATTTTACAGTGAAAGAAGCGAAGAATAAAAAAAATCACACTTGTATCTCTGGTATGATGGTTGTTCTTTAGTGGTGGACGGTTCCATATGACACGGTGCTTATGGCCCCCTTTCCACCTCCAATTCCTCCTCCAATGCCATAACCGCCGCCATAACCTCCTCCATAACCGCCTCCATAACTGCTTCCAATACCAATACCACCTCCGACGCCATAACTACTACCGTTACCGCCTCCGTAGCTACCGCCTCCGTAGCTACCGCCTCCGTAGCCACCGCCTCCGTAGCCACCGCCTCCGTAGCTACCGCCAATTGCTCTGTATCCGCCTCCGTAGCTAGCACCTCTGTAGCCGCCTCCAATTCCTCCAAGTCCACCTCCGATTCCGCCTCCGATTCCCCTGAGTCCTCCTCCAATTCCTCCGAATCCACCTCCGATTCCGCCTCCGATTCCCCTGAGTCCTCCTCCGAGCCCTCCGCCGATTCCGCCTCCGATTCCTCTGAATCCTCCTCCGATTCCTCCAAGTCCTCCTCCAATGCCGGCTCCTCCGAAACCTCCAGCCCCACCTCCGAAACCTCCAGCACCGCCTGCTACTCCAACAACAACTGGCTGAGGAACGAGGACAGGCTGTGCAACGGGAACGGCCACTGGCCTAGGAACAGTGACGGGGACCGGTTGTGGGACAACTACGGGCCTTGGGACAGCGACGGGAACGGCTATGGGCTGTGGGACGGGAACTGGGTAGGGACGGGGAACGGCGACGGGAACGGGACGAGGAACGCTAACGTGGACTGCCTGAGGGACAGCGACGGGAACGGGTCTGGGGACGGCGACTGGGACGGGCTGTGGGACAGGAACAGGGACTGGGCGATTGACGGTGACAGGGTATGGCTGTGGAACAGGTACAGGACGTGCCACGGTCACGGTCTGCACGGAAGCTGTTGCTCCTCCTATGCCACCGCCAATGCCGGCGCCTCCCAGTCCCCCACCAAGACCGGCTCCTCCGAGACCTCCGCCAAGACCGGCTCCTCCAAATCCTCCACCGATGGCTGCATTTCCGAGTCCTCCTCCTAGGCCGATGCCTCCAAGGCCTCCTCCTATTCCGTAACCCCCACCGATGCCTCCACCAAGTCCTCCGCCATAACCTGAGCTGATTCCTGCACCATATCCACCGCCATAACCTGAGCTGATTCCTGCACCATATCCACCGCTGTATCCGCCGCCGTATCCACCGCCGTATCCACCGCCATATCCACCGCCGTATCCGCCCCCATATCCGCCGCCGTATCCACCGCCCAATCCTCCGTAACCCAAACCTCCTCCTAGACTAGCACCGCCACCAAGACCGATGAGTCCTCTCTTCTCCTGTTTCTTCTCTTCTTCGGCGAATCCTGTCGTGGCAAGGGCCAGGACAGCGAGGCAAAGCTGCAAAAAAAATCAGTCGTGATTTCCGGGGTAAATATTTCGCTTGAAATATTTTGGTCCATCCTCAGAATCCCTCCTCCTTTCCGGATTCCTTCTACTCACCAGAGCCTTCATGATGCTGGGATCACGCAGTGCGGTTCGGGGGTTGTGATGATTGCCCTCCTCAGAAGCGACCGTGTGAATGTGCCGAAAAGTTCGATACCTCGCTCTTAAATAGTGCGGTTGCGGAAGAAGAGGAGAAGGCATAAATAATGGTGGGAGTGGAGGTTCCAAGTTGTCTTTGCTTTACTTTCGCCCGGCAACTCGCCCCTCTGGGCTATCCGCGAACTCAAGAGCTCACCCCATCATTCGGGTCGGATGACCGAGTTTTCAGCTTCCAAATCGCCTTTCCCTCTCACTACAACTTTTTTGCAAAGTAATTTGATGAGTTATACGGAAAATAATGTTTCTTCCTTGAACTAGCGGCATTTGAATGGGAACGTTTACATCTCTCATCAAATCCCCCTTCTATGAGGTGTCAATACTAGATTTTAATATCGGTAGTTACACGTGAAAATCGCCAAACTGATGCATATGATCTCGCACTTCCGTTACATAACCTTTATGAAACAGGAAATCGGAGTGCTTTCATTCCGTTGGAGTCATTTTTAGGTAAAGATGATAATTTTTTAAATATCAACTTTCATTTTAGGCACATAAAAAACCTGCTAATGGAGAGAGCATCTCGCTAAAGATTGATTTGTTATTTTACATTTTCCTGTGAATGAGTAAAGCATTTTACTTTACCATTGTACCCCTTATATAATTTATAATGCTTCTTAGTTTCTTCCTTATACTCGAAATAATTTTTTAATATTTAATATTTTAAATTCGCAGTAAACCTGAGAAAATTTATATATTCGGAGCATAAGCCTGATGCCGTATGGAGCTGCATTTTAGTAGAATTTCTTTTCTTCGACAACCGCACTCGCCCTCGAAACTTTAATAAGTGTTTTAAAATATTCAGTATATTCAGTTACAACAAAACAACACGATTTTTACAGTAAAGGAATTCTTAATGCAACATATATAATATTTCAAGTAAAGAGTGAGAAAAATTACTTAGTTTATAATGTGCATTCAAGTCGTTTAGGTGTTGTGAAAGTTTAAGTTAATATCTTGTGGAGTCATGAGTGGCCCGGGAGCCACAATTTGCCTACTCCTGGCCTATTATTACACATCCTTGAAAGGATTTATTTGGTTCTGTTTTTATTCTCAAATATTGAAAGTACATTTAATAAAATTCGGGAATAACGCACATCTCGGCTTTGCTTCTCTTGAAGAAAGAACGCAGATGATATTGCTCCTTTGAATTGCGTCATCCTTATTAATAAAAGGGCGATCGAAGAGTCGACTTTCCCGCTAGGATTCGTGAGGAACATTTCACTCCTATCGTTCCCTTAGCTTTCAGAAACTATGATCGGAGATATCTAATGAAAGTATCTATTATTTCAATGAGAGAACATGCCTCAGGGGATCATAGCTGAGTTTCCGGGGTGAACTAAAAGAGGATTTTGACGGCCGATTTTGTAATTAAAATGCCTTGTTTTATGTATGGAATTACATAGCATATTACACAGAGAGGAAATTTTCCTCGGTTTGAAAAATATTGCTAGTTTAAAATTTGCTAAAAATTGTAGATTCGCCAAATATTGTGAAACTCTCGAAAAGTGGTTATTGATTACAGTAATGATTTTATGGAATAATGCATATGCTTCTGTGGGTTATTACATGTTTTTATAATTGCTATCATCTTTCTCAAGTTAGATATTTCCTCCCTCCAAAGAACTGTAATCAATTCCTCAGCAATACACTTTAGTAAGTCGCAAAATTACTGTTAAAGTTATCATTTCTGAGTTATTAATTTTTATACATCGGGGATATTTATTTCAGAAAATACGGTTTGTCGCAAAGTTACGGTTAAAGTTATTACTTGTAAGTTATTAACATTTATACATCGGAGATATCTATTTAATAATATAAATATCAGGATAATTTCTCTACACCTGTTTAAAATTCGAATCCAAGTAGTGCATTGGTTTACTGCCTAAAGTGGCTATTAAACTATATGATGTATATGATAGTGAATAATTTAATTTATCTTTTACATTCATTTGTTGCTGCTTTTGTTGTCTAGTAGATTTCTACAATTATTTAGTAAATAACCAACTCGTCTCTTTTTCACCTAGTCAGTATTCATCGTTTTAAAACGAAGAGGTTGAATTACACCATCTTAAATTTATATTTCCTTTTTAAAAATTAATTTATATATAATTAAGTTTTAAGTTTTATAAATTTATGTTTATAAATCATCAAGCCGCTGGAAATAAAAATAGGAATTTGCTAAAGAATTATACTTAGGATGTACGAAGATAACAGTGAAATTAACCCAGAAAATTTACCCTAGTATGCGTGAGACTATCAAAATAGAACTTTTAGAATATATGGTATTAATGAAAAATCGATTTTATATACTATATTAGTGACATATCATGAGCCATAATCTACTGAGAAATGATTTATTCTGTAGTGGAAGTACTTGATCCACTCTGTTACCAGTTCTGAAATATCTTTTTAGACATTAAATTCATGGATGTTTGGTTGTACAAATTTGTGTGCGATATTTGTTTCAGTGGACTATTTTAAGTCGACCTCTTCTAGAAAATTGCGGCTCTATTTGGAATTTACCTGAAGTAGGGTTTTTCTCGGACTTAGAGATGGCCCATCGTAGAGCAGCTTGGGGTTTACCTTAGTTCACTGACGTTTGCCGACAGCTCATTTGATCAACTGCTCGGTCGAACAATATCGTTAGTACGCCGTCGCAAATACTTGCATGACTTAAGGTAATTATAAATTTTGTGTTGCTATAGTTGAAATTGCAAGCGCCTCTAATTGTTAATGACAGTAAGTGGAGATGGGTGAATTGTTTTACTTTTATCGTCCATTTGTCGACTTTCTTTCAAGAGAAAATTAATCTTAATTCAATAACATGAATATTAGATGAATCAACCATCGTCTTATTGAACGTGGAAAATACATTTTACAAAAATCTTTGTCCTAAAATGTGATTGTTTGGTAATTGAATCAACAGTGGACTTGTTAAATGTTTGTTTTTCTTGAAATGTAAGTATTGGCGCACAAAATAAATGTTGTGTATCATTAAAAAACTTATTACCGAGCATACTCGTGTGTAGGTCGATTTTAAATACAAAATTTTAATGAAAAAATCTATGCTCGGCCTACACACGAGAGAAATACGAGGGTCATCCACAAAGTTCTACCCGTTTCAAAATAAAAAAACTTCGCAAATAAATTTTTGATGGTATTTTTTGGGTAACACATATATTTACTCGAAAAATTAATATTTAAGAAAAAAAAATCATGGTCGACTTATACACGAGATACGTAAAACACCAAAATTTTTAGTATAATTTCGGGGGTGTTGACCAATACTAGTATATACGGTACCTTATAACTAATATTAATTCATTAATAATTATTAATCCGTTGATTATTTAAGTTTAATGTAATTATTGCGATTATTTATCAGTTACCATGAATCATTTTGTTTATAACCGAAATAATTTTATTCTTTAACATTATATATGTTTACACGTTACGGAAGAGTTGCTAACTGCTTTTTCAAATCAGGAATCATAATTATCTTCTTTATAAATATTTGCAATGGAGTATAGACAATGCCGTTCAACCGAGAAGTCGGACAGTCGAATAGCGATCAAGTGAGTGTCGATCGATCGCAGGAGATGGTTTCGTTAGTGGAGATTTCAGGATCGACAGTAGTGCTATGATGGATCCCCTCGGTAGGGTTTCGCTCTAGGTGAGATCAGATTAACGACGAAGCTTATCGAAAATTTCTTCGGCGCAGAACTTTTCGCCAAAAAAATGACGCTGTCATTCCAGTTAACAATGAGCGCGTACCTCGAGAGAAATTGCAAAGCACGCTGTTACTTCGGGTCGTCATTTCCGCTGAGATTTTGGAAGATAACATATTAGAGTTAGATGTCGATGTTAATGTAATCCCACCGGTGGTATCTGGGGTGGTTGTATGAATACAAGTGTATGTGAAAAGTGGTAGATATTACCAATCTAGCTAATTACAAGACCAAATAAAGAGGCGTTTATAAAATAACACACTCTCATTTCATTTTAGTGTTTCACAATCTTATGCATTTATGCCCGATATCATAATGTATACTTAAAACGGACTTCAACTAATGTTCATATTAGGGTTCGGTTTTATATTAGTTTGTGAAAGTGAAGAAAAGAAAAGGATTGTATAAATAAAATTACAATTACTCTTTTCCACAGGTGTAATTACAGAAGTAAAAAACACGACCGGTTTCGGCGCAGATCGGCCATCATCAGGTCAAACCTAATGGTGCAGATCGGCCATCATCACCTGATGATGGCCGATGAGTAATTGTAATTTTATTTATACCATCCTTTTCATATGGATTTCCACAAGATCCTGTCACAATCGATTTTATTAGTGAAGAAAAGAGTTAATATCCATCCTAACCCATCGTGTATAAAGGAGATTTACTTAATCTTCACTTTAAAAGACCTTTATAATACCGGACCCTAAAGTTTACATTAGCTAATGTCCATTTTTAGTTTAAATTATAATATCAGTAATATAATATAAATCTAATTTATGTTGCCAACTTCTTCGGGCATTTTTAACACACTCCGATCTCTCTTCAAAATGGCCATCGAAGAGAAAGGGAAGTATCAAATGAGAAATTTTGAGGTCATATTGATGCTCAGCTCAGCATAGAATTACGTATTTGTACTTTAAATTAAACTATTGCCATGCCCTGCCCTTTCAGCGATGGTGATAAGGAGCGTAGACGTACTCTTTAAAGAGAAAATACATTCTATAAGCTCAATTTTAGTACTCTCTCTTTTTTCATTTGTGGAAATATGCTCTTCTCTCTTTACTCTCAGTTAATGCTAAGGTAAGTATTCAGTAACGTATACTTTATCGCTGTTGAAAACCTTTTCCAGCAGTTTTGGGAGATTTGGAACAGATGTTCCAGAATTATATTTCCCAAAAATCCTCAAGATAACTTTTCTCTTCCTTTTTCCCACCTGAGGGGATAAATTAGGGCGAATGAGAGATGAGAGATTGTCAGATTTCGGTAAATGGTTGAGAAATAACTTAATTAATAAGTAAAATCACGAGTATGCATCATATTAAGTGTCACTAATCGTTCCCGTTACTTTTCTACCTTTCGGTCATAAACAAGCATGATGTCTCAGCGCAATGGGAATGATTAACACTGGGAAAGTGGGGGACCTGGGTTCGAGTACTAATCATGTCGATATTTTTCACCTCTGTTTCTGCTAAGGTATTGATCCGTATGGAAATTCGTGCAAAGACGTATCGTTTACTTAGCAATGATTAAACTGCTTACTTAATAAGATCTAATTCGAGATTTTTATTATCACTAAATTTATTGACTGTAATATATTTTTGGTTGTATTTATAATTTGAAGTAAAATATATGTATGTTTTAAGTTTATATGCATTTAATTAGTTCAATATTTTCGCTATTTGTCACCCACTGCCATTGTCGTTATGTCTATCGATAAATTTCGGTGATTTAGGTATCCACATCCGGGCAACCTACCTATTCATTTCGTTCGTTACCGTAGAATACCTTCCGAGGATAAAAGAAGTTTTCAGAGCAATTTTCGTTCGCTCCTATGATCTTCCGTTCATTATCGCATTACGTGTAGAACCTTTCGCTATAGAAGGTATACAAATATATCCCCCTAAACAGGCTTCGATAGACTGTTTACTAGCTCATTATTATTCTCATTACATTACTTATTAGCTCATTACTAGCATATATATATATATATATATATGCTTTTGCTNTATATATATATGCTTAATCATTCACTAAGAATGATTGTTTGTGAATTCTTAAAACATTTGGTTAGAGAAAACGGCTTTTCAAGCTATTGTGGGTACGAAAAAGCTAATTAAATTAATTCCTTTTTGTCTTGGAAAACATTTTCCATAAAATTTATATTTTCTTTGTCTGGTTTGCACTGACGGCCATCATCCGGTACTCTAGATATAATGTAAACATTAATGTTGTGGGGAATACGGAGAATAGTGTTTTTGAACGGCGTAAATAAAGTCAGACGAGGTTATTTAGAGTTTAGATCTCATTATCATTAGAACTCCCAAATTTACAGAAATTTCAGCTGAAAATATTGTATAGAAACGCGTTCACATTTAATTAGCCGCATGGGGAAATGTCAGAATTTAGTAAGATTTGTGAGATATCCGTAGCCTAATTTATAAAATGTAATCGTCGGCTGAGGCAAAAACTGAATTTCAATGTATATATTTATCTGAAATTATTTGTAAAAGCACAAGAATCTCCTTCATTTTCGGGATCATCTCCTGCTGTGATTGAGAATATTAGCATTTAAATGTTTTTTAGGCTGTGTGGTCTAAAATTCAGTAATACAATAAAAAGGATTAATCAACTTGCGAAGCATATTGAATTATGTCGGTTACAAAAGCTATTACGTTCGCGTATTTTCTTTGAAATTAGGACAGTCCCAACTTCCTCTTTCTAGCTGCACATGCATTGGAGAAGGAACTGGTTTATAATATGCCAGAAGGAGAGGCAATTGCAGCACCTAGTTTTTACTTCGCGTGTGAGTGGGTTGTATCAGAAATCAAGAAAGGAAAATGGGGGCAAATTATTCTTTAATGCGTTTAGGAATACCGACAACCTTAAATAGCTGGGGTGAAAAATTGTCGTACCTTTCCTGCAGTATGTTCGAGAAATATGTGTCAGAATATTTTTCAGTTCTCATTTCCAAAAAAGAATATATATGTAATATGCTAAAACTTAGTTGGATTTGAGGCATTTCAGCCGAGTTGAAATATTTGCGAATTTTAATTTCTCCCAATTTTAACAGAAAAGAATTCTTAGGGATTACCTTCTGCCTTCTTCTAGAAACATGATGCTTAGAATTAATTACGATACACAGTTGATACATTCCTTATGCTGAATTTTATACTGTGAAGTTAAGCGTTAGTAGTTTAATTCTTGATGCTCCTTGTTTGTGTCAAGGATGTTTTGAGTAAATAAATGGGTATGATTGGCTCTTACAATATGTTGTTGTTTGTAAATTGGAAGTTTAACGATTGAATTGACCGTAGGGGAATAGAATGAGAGGTTTGTCCCTTGCTGTATCATTTGCATTTATATGTAAGTTTAAATTCTTAACTTTGGCAGTAGTATCAAATATTGTCATTTTAGAAAGTTACTATAATTTAGCCTTTCATAAGGAGCTGCTATTCTGTATGAATATTCTATCAAAAGATGAAAAGATAACTCCTGATATTTCTCAGCTAATTTTTCTTAAGAAATAAAAAAATAATACTTATCAAATTTTGATGAATTATAATCACAAAAGTAATGAAATATTCGACATTTTATTGGAACAATAGATAAGATATTTTTACAATTATGAAATCAATGGAAATGTGCGATGGATAGTGAAAAATGTGGATGTCCGCATATACTCGCTGACTTCGCAGATGAAGATGATGGAGAAGAATTCATTAATGCAACTTTCCGTGTCCGTATCCTATGCTACCGACACCAATGCCGTGTCCTCCTCCGATAGCTATTCCACTGCTGATACCGTGTCCTCCTCCGATAGCGATTCCGCTGCTGATACCGTGTCCAATTGAATATCCACCTCCGTAACCGCCTCCGTATCCGCCTCCGTATCCACCTCCGTAACCACCTCCATATCCATAGCTTCCTCCATAACTTCCAAGACCTCCTCGAAGGCCTCCATATCCGTAACTACCTCCAAGACCTCCTCTAAGGCCTCCATATCCGTAACTACCTCCAAGACCTCCTCTAAGGCCTCCTAATCCAATTCCTCCTCCGATGATACCGCCTCCAAGACCACCTCCGAAACCGGCACCTCCAAAACCGGCACCTCCAAGACCTGCTCCACCACCTACACCAACAACGACTGGCTGAGGTACGACAACGGGCTGTGCTACGGGAACAGCTACTGGTCTAGGGACGGCGACGGGGACTGGTTGTGGGACAACTACGGGCCTTGGGACAGCGACGGGAACGGCTATGGGCTGTGGGACGGGAACTGGGTAGGGACGGGGAACGGCGACGGGAACGGGACGAGGAACGCTAATGTGGACTGCCTGAGGGACAGCGACGGGAACGGGTCTGGGGACGGCGACTGGGACGGGCTGTGGGACAGGAACAGGGACTGGGCGATTGACGGTGACAGGGTATGGCTGTGGAACAGGTACAGGACGTGCCACGGTCACGGTCTGCACGGAAGCTGTGTTTCCTCCAATTCCGACTCCACCAAGGCCTCCACCGATCCCGACTCCTCCTAGACCTCCGCCTATTCCTCCAAGGCCTCCACCAATTCCGTAACCTCCTCCATAGCCTCCTCCGTAGCCTCCACCTAATCCTCCTCCGTAGCCTCCTCCATAGCTTCCTCCGTAACCTCCACCGTATCCACCGCCGTAACTAAGACCTCCTCCATACCCTAAGCCAATGCCCCCGCCCAATCCATGACCGCCGGCATATCCAAGACCTAGAAGGCCTCGTTTTTCCTGTTTCTTCTCCTCTTCAGCAAATGAGGAAGAGGCAAGTGCCAGGACAGCGAGGCAAACCTTGACGAAAGAGAAAAAAATATTTGACATTAAAATAGTTTTCATTGCCATAGATTCGATGCTTTTATAGTTTCGTTATGGTGAATTCAACGATTGGTAGCATAGACATTACCAGGAACTTCATAGCGGCCTGTTGCCCTAACTAATGGATTAGATAAGCGGGGAGGTTGTTCTTACGGAAACTGTTGTGAATATGCCAAAAAGAACGACTACGTGCTCTTATATAGCGATCGGGTCCGCAGGTAGGGGCGGAAACAAAACGAATGGAGCGGGGAGTGGAAGTCGCAATACTTTCGCTTCTGCGGCGTGCGCGGGGAGGCAGCACCACTAGCCCACGGGTGCATCCGTTCACCGGTCGAGTCATCGCACCCCGCCCCCCACCAACACTCGGAAGACCCAGTTTTCCAGCCGCCGCCAAATTACTTTTCCCTCCAGCTCTCTTTATTCTCCAGGACGGTGAAAGGGCGGACGAAGGGGACGCACTCATAAGAGAGCATGTGTCGACGCAACGAGCGTGTGACTGCCCCGTGTGCTCAACCGGTCGGGAAAGTCTTGAATGCGGAAGGGCTTTTTGCGAGTCCCAGCCCTCGGCTCGGCCCGAGACACGGCTCCTTGCCTTCTTTTTCAATTCAGAAGACCCGATTCTCCTCTCAAGTTTCCCTAATTAGATCGGAAGTCGTTTTCGGATTTAGGCAGTGTTGATTATACCTATTTTCCGCCCGGGATCGTTTTTACCGCGAGGTGCATTTAGTTCGTGATTTTGGGGCGCGGTTCAATACCCCGGCATAAAGAGAACGGTCGGACACCTCTCACCGTTTGCTTTCAGGCCGTGACATTCGCGTAATCGGTCGGAACGATTCCATTAAAGTTGAGGCATGAACTGTTTTTCTTGTGGAAAGACAAGAGGTGGAAAGTCATTCGTGGCCTTACTTATGTTTATCCACAGGATGACGAAACGTAAACGATTCTGATATCGGTCAGTTAGATCGTTCCACAACAAGTCCGGCAAGGAGTCGAGATGCTTCACATGTACCAATTTAAATGTCATTTATAAATCGGTGATTTTCCTTCGAAGCGATTGAGTGGGCGCCTTAATGTGTCGCTATGTCTCTCTCTGTAAATATCACGGAAGTTTTTTTTCGCTTTCAATCGAAATTTTTCTTGATGATGAAAAAGTGAGAGGGACAATGAAGGAAATGA
Source organism: Ladona fulva (assembly GCA_000376725.2). Taxonomy (NCBI): domain Eukaryota; kingdom Metazoa; phylum Arthropoda; class Insecta; order Odonata; family Libellulidae; genus Ladona; species Ladona fulva. The sequence goes on from KZ308235.1 coordinate 585,935, forward strand.
TTTTCAATTGGAGTGGAACTCCGTTTTTCTCGTGTCACATAGGAAAACTCGTTTTTAGACGCTGATTTTCCGAAAGACGCAGATAGTTTATTTTTCACGTGGTCGGAAACTTTGATGAAAATTTCCAATATGAATGAAATAACAATGAAATTGTACCCCATAATAACGTAACTTAATTATACATCTGTGATAGTTTTTTATATTTATTTTATTTTAGAATAACTTCGTAGATTGAGCAAAAGTATTTGCATGTCCTTTAATAATATGATACTTTTACAAAATTATCCCTCGAATTTCTTATATTTTATTATTATATTGCTAAATTTCACACTTGTCACTCCTTTTGGATCAGCCGCACGACTTCATCGTGCAAAGAAGTTCACCTTTCCTCAAATCCTTCTTATATTGAAATTCTTACTTTTAGGTGACCGCTTTTTTAAAGAATTCCATTAACATGTGTGTAGATTTGTGAAAATGTAACGTAGGAGTTTTCTATCACATAGTCACATAGCAGAGTAGTTAACTTCACATCAATGTAGTTTACAACACAACAGACTAGTTTTTGGAAAAGTAAACGAATACACCTAGTGGGGTTAATGTACTTCAAACTTGTGTACTTATCTCTTTTAATGTTATATTTTTATTTAACGAAGATTTCTTACGATAATAATTACTGTATTTATCTTTTATTTTCAAGACGCCACAGCTATTTCACCCTAAGAAATCGCAATGTAAATGAGTTTCAGCAACCTGCATTGGAACTCGAGCTAAAAAAATGCCTCCAAAATCATTGCAAGGTGTCATTTACAATTCAATCCGAAGTGACTTCAATCCTCTTAACCAGAGCAGTCCTCAAAGCTTGGTCGTGATTTCGGACATGGAATTGATATCGTGATAAAAACTACATCCGTCGAACATGCATTCTCCCATAGTCATACATCATGCCGTACATGCTCAGACAATTAAGAGAGATAAGGACCAGAGAAAGAATCACGACTTGGATTATACGTTACTTCCCTCTCTTCCGCTCCATCAGTCGCCTCTCCTCCCACTCTCATCTCCTTCCTTTTCTTTCTCCCAAAGCTCCCCTCAAATGTCCACCTCTACACTTTCACCTTCTATCGAACCTGGTCATTTTTCCGGCCTCTCTTCTGATAGATCTCGTAATCTGCGGAGAAACGCACACATCGTTAGCCGTAAAAAAGAGGCGGTTCGTGAAAGACGTTCGGAGAGCTATCATCGGAAAATAGGTCGATCGGGACGGGAGGGGATGTTCGTGTTGCGTTAATTCAATCATTTCGCTTCTATACCTCTCAGTGCGCGGAGAGTTCGATCGGTCGAGAAGTCAAAATTGACGTCGCCCTCTCAATCTTAGCTTAAAAATTCGCTATTAGGATGATGGAAGCGATACATCTATCAACTCTAAAGTTTTAAAAGGAAGATCGATTGACTGGAATATCTCGATCAGACGGTTATTCCTGAGAGGTTCAGATATTCTGCTTGGGGTTTAAGTTATTACGACTAATCTTCCGTAAAAATGTTTTTTATCGTATTTGTATCTATCAGGACTGTCTTAATATATGCAAAATTGTATTTGAATCTTTCGTGTAGTCTTAACATTTGCTAATTAATGCAGACGTCGAGAAAATAACATTGCTAATATTTTGAAACGGACGAATTACCAAATTTGAAAATGCAAAGATCCTTTTCGTCGTTTTTCTCATTTTTACTTTCGGAAAAAAGTTACAATTCATGGTACAATACACATAATCCTTCGTTATATTCTTCTAAACGTATTATATAGAAAAATTTGTGGCAACTTATCCAGCTTCGTTAAATTTGTGAATCCGTACAAAAAGCAGCGTAGTCCTCCAAGTTATTTGTTGCCATCGAATTGGCCGACGGAAATTAGGCATCAACATATTATTGTTCTGGTCAGATGTTTGAAAGCTTCCTTATTACAATTTTAGTTAAGAGAAATTCATATTCATTTCAATACCATGATATCATACTGTTCTAGTTGAATTTTTTAATTCTGAGTTTTCGATAAATATTAGCAAATAAGGATTTTCTTTCCTTTGATCGTTAGAATAAAAATTTTGTGAGTTTAATTTAATATCGAAAAAAAACATCTTCAATCAATCTCTAGAGTCTGGAAAGAGCTTGGAATTATCGCCCCGGATCCTTTTGGAAGCACGTGTATGTTAAGGAATTTCAGAGATGATTCCATTGGATCAATGGACGTTAAACCATTATTTGCACAAAGGAACTAGGAAAAGTCGGAATTTTACAAGCTACAATTTTTATGAATATTGTTGTTTGTAAAAGTTATACTTTTCCTTGTTTCTTCGCGGAGTTTTACCACGAAGTTACGGTCCAATCAGTCCAATCATTCAGTTAATTCTAATTCTTCGGATGCCTTAGAATTCTTATTGAACATATAATCATTATTTCTCATTTCATTATTTATCGTCGATAGCATCAGCGGCGTAGTTATGGTTTTCCTCTGAGGGTGGGGGTCTCAGAACCACGGAGTAAACCCAAAATTGCCTATATTCGGCAGGCAAACATTTGCCCTAAATGTAGTAAAGATGGAATCAGATTTACATTTACATACATTATCTAAGAGTCACCAATAAATATTTAAACAAATACAATTATCCTCCTATACCTCCATTATTAAAACCTATTTTGGCTTTTGGGGGTTCTAAGCAACCCTACGTTGCTGTTAAAGTATTCATTAAATCAGTGCATTAAATAAAATGAAACCTAGCGAACTTCTTCACTCGTTGCAATTTTAATCTTATGAATGAGTTGTACACGTCCCTGTATAAAAGTTTAGCTGGAAGATCTTTTTTGTGAGTTTTCTCGTTAAAATATTGTTTCAAATGTAATGTGAGATATATAAAATATTAACGGAAGTAATAAGGATAGGGAGATTAGAAGAAATCAAGGAAGGGATGATATAGAATCTCGCTGCATTCTCTCTGTTTCGCTGTCTCGTTGGGTCGCATCTAATTTTTCTTGAATGAATGCCTTCCTGTTTTTTTTTCTGTTGTTTCCTCACAACTGTATATATCCCCGTCTGACCCTCCTTTGTCGGGACGCCCACTGCTCCTCTCTCCCATTGCCTTCTCATCTCTTAACTTTCGCGTATCTTCCGTACTAGTTACATGTTCATTCCATTCATTCCTTCATTTATCCATGAATTCATTGGGTGTATGTTGCGCTGATTTTTAATGTCCCCTGTCTTACCCCGTCTCATTGGACCTTTCAGTTATTTTCCTTAATATGATAATTCCTGCAGTTTTTGTTTTCGCTGTAAAGGCTCAAATTTGTCTGATACAAACTTACTGTGTTCTTACTTTTGGCTGAAGCCTCAGTAATTCATTTCTGTTAAAAATTGGGGACGCAGGAAAACATTTCTTAATGAAAACATAATTATAAGTAATAATTGTAGTTAATGATAAATTTTCCCCGAAAATAATACATAACCCGAAAATAAGCCTTAATATGATTTTTCAGGATGTTCTTAATGTAAGCCGTACTCCAAATTAAAGATAAATGCCCCTCTAGATCATCATTGTGACGGACAGATTTTGTTATGGTCCGTTGAAACCCTCTGCAAAAGAATTATGATTTAGTGATAAGAAATATTAAAAGAGTACTACTTGTCTCCATAATAGCGTATAGATAACCAGATGACGATTTTCATGAATTGGATGTACGATAAGCATAACTAACGATCTCAGCTTCTGTAGCAGAAAGTAAGACACCCTGAAAATAAGCACTAAGGCGTCTTCGGGGACTAAAGTTAATATAAGATCCTATCTTACATTCGGGAAAACACGGTAATATAATGGTAATTTCAAATGAGTCAATCCGATGCAAGTAAATTAAAGTTCAAGGAATAACAGGTAAACAAAAACAGGAGAAATGGTGCCATGACTAGGACTCGAACCCAGGTCTCCCGCTTTCCTCCCCGAATGTGGAGGCTGCTCGTCGTAAAGCATTCCAATAAAAGTGTGGAAGAGTCGCAGTTTGTTATTTCAGTGGTTATAATACCTGTCCGGATAGTGGGAGACCTGGGTTCGAGTCCCAGTCAAAGCCCTCGTCGCTATTTTCCACACCTGTCATTCGTTGGGTATCAGCCTCACGGCTCTTCTGTGCTATGTTATTCCCTAATCCTTGTAAATTGAAATTGTTAAATGGAGACGTGTTAGAGGAAAGTAATGGAAATATTAATCTCTCAACATGAGAGCTGGACATCAAGATGAAGAAATAATGAAAGCGGAAAGAATAGGACTTTTTTTAGGTTGCTCGCAAGGTCTAAATAGCCTTTTGAAGTTTCCCTGGGGTTACGGTAAGTATATTTTGAAAGTGCAGGCCTTTCCGGGTACTGTTACAAACTGAATCGATGGAGAAATCTCACGTGAGGGAGCGGAATTGCATCCGATGGTCCACAGGAAAAAGCGAGCGAATTCCAAATAGACCACGTTTAAGGTGTTAGTTCATGCGGAGGATTCCTTTTTTCATGTCGTTATGAAGTGAGCGGTGGAGATCGTGTGCGATGACGTGACCTTTAAGATAAAGAATGGGACATCCAGTTCGGGGCTGCCTGCTGTCTTTTTCGCTAAAAAATAAGAGGAAAAGTAGCAGACGGTTGAGTGAGAGTGAGGAGGGAATCCCACATGCGGAAGAGGAGGGCGGGTGAAAGACTTGCATCTTCCGTGGGAGTGGTGGAGTTGAAGGGCGGATTGGAAAGAAAGTGCTGTTGGCCTCACCTTCTTTTCTCCAAGGGGGTCTCCGGTACAACTCTCTGGACAGGATCGCCGCTCGCACCCCGAGAGGGAAAAAAGCGGCTTGCGTTAGGAGTAAAGGTCGTCAGGAAAAACTTTCTTTTGTGCGTCTCTCCGCTACACTCACTTCAATTCGCATAGCATGTGCATTCAGATCCGAATCCGTTTCTTTCCCTTTCTCCGACTGTGATCGGTTCCATCAAAGCGAGAGTTATCATCTGCTGTTCCTTGTGAGGCATATGTGATATTTTTATAATTATGTCACGACTTCTCATATAGAGGCGTTTTCCGTGAACAGGTTTGGTTGATTGCGCGCGGAAGCGTTTCAGTGTATCAATTTGTTTTCGCGGGTGAAGTTTGACGTCGATTTTCCGATTGTCTGTTCCATCTTAAAGAAGATTGAGAGGCGTGAAGAAGGGGAAGTAAGTTTCGGGAGGACTCTAATCCGAATACGATGTAGGACGCTGGGCTCTTGGTTAAAATTCGACGCCCTTTTCATTTGCTTTCATTTATTGGGAATTACTCAAGCTCGTTCTGAATTTAATGAAAGCACGATTCAAACGTAGGAACCAGTAAATTTTATAAGCTTAATAAATTGTGGTCTCAGTGGTAGAAGGGTCATCTCCTCAGAAGATTTTTAGTAACTAACGTCGCATTATTTCCAATAAATAGTAAAATAATGTAGAACTGCAGTAACATGATCATGATATAATAATATCATAAAATAACCAATATATAACTGTTCGAAAAATATTTTGTTTATTTATTGCTAAGTATGTTTTCTGAATCATCAGTAGTATCATATTTATTCAAAATAAATACATAGAAATTTCGATTAACAGTTCAAATCAACTGAAATATGTATTATTAGGATTTAGATTATCAGTAACGACAATACTTCGTAACCGGTATGCCGCGGCTTAGTGGTGTTCCATGACTTTTTATGCCATTAATTATTTTGTTGCGCCGTTTTAAATCCGTGGATAACGTGTTCTTCAAACTTTCGATTACGTTGTATACACTTTAATTTACGATACATGAACTTTTAATGTTATTTCGCCATGAGAACTTAAATATCTCCTGCCTCTCAATTGTCATTTTTAATTTTAAATTAAAGATTTAAATACAAAACGTTTGGCCTAGTGTGCCTCGAACTTTGAGTCATCACGTAAATTATGTAAACTTTACAATGTACATCCGTGGAGGGAAAATGTAATTTATAGAATTATACCCAAGGAATTGGTTTAATCTTTTTGGCGCCTTTCAGACCGCGGTGCCAATGATAATGCCTCGATTGTTTAGAGGGTTGTAATCCCCTGCTTTGCCGAGGCTAACGTAACAGAACATGGAGTACGTCCATCGATGAATTAATATCGGGTTTATTTTCATCTTTCTTAATAGCGACTCGTACAGCGAGCCACAATATGAGGTACTTACATTTTCTTTCTTCGCTGTCAGACTTTTTTGTTGGGAGAGAAAGTAACATGTAACATTTGCGTTGTAATCGACAGTAATTAGATCCCCCCTGTAACCCTCAATCTCACTTTCCGTTCCTTCTAGTATCACTCTAATAAATCAACCACCAATTTAAAACGTCATATCTATTAATCTCCAAAAGACTCATGGGAATGATTTATGGGAGATTTTCCAATTAATGCCAGTGTGATTACTAGGCAGGAAACTCTATTCTCTCACTTTTCTCATTGTTGCGATAATCGCTGTTGTCTTTTAAGCTAAGCTAATCGCTGATTTTTATTGCTTAGCTTTTCGAGATTCTATCGCCGTAATTGGTGCAGTTGAATTAATATGGCGGGTTCATGGTTCATAGATACTTCCTGGAGAATCCGCCAATCTGTAACATCTCATGTAATATTAACTATTATTAATTTCTTAAAGAAACTCTCTTCATTTAATGTTTTATTTGTATTGATATTCAGACAAAAAACAGAATCAGAGATCTTTGATGCTTCTAGAGTGTGTTTTTGTCAGAGATGTTTCTGAATGAAACTGAGATTAATCTATTTAAACAGTTTATCATTCATTTAAATTAAATACGTTTTTTGGTTGTCTTTTCCCAACTGTGCCTATATTTGTTTCTCCTTTGAAGAGAAGGAGATTATTAAGTATTTTGTTGGTAGATTATTAACCCCAGGGAATTATTTTTGTACACTGTTCCGTGAGAATCTCCAAGAGCATAATTGTAGGTGATCACATACGACTGTCACTAGTCCATTGCAACGAGCGTGCATTTCTACTGTTAATAAAATGTTTTATCTTATGATCGGTCTGAGAAGATATTTATTCCTCAATTTGTTCCCTTATGGTAGAATAATTTTGGAACAAGAGGAATAAATATAAAAAATATCGTAAGACAGGAAAACAGGTAAGGGTGACTTAAAAAAAGTGTGACGGGACCGGGTTTCTAACCCGGTTCCCGAACATTAAGAAATGTTCTGCCCGTCGGACTTTTTTCAAATCCATTCTTCCTTGGGCTTTTTCCTGGGTGCGCACCATCTTGCGCAAAGTCACCCTTACCCGTTTTCCTGTGTTTCCAACCTGAAGGGGGTATCCTTTCCATCACTTTGTGTGGCCGGTGCTTCAATGAAGCCGCGACAGCGAACGATGCCACCATGTGGACGAAACCGCAAAGTCCTTGCCCACAAAGTCTCCCGAATGGCTTGGAAAAATGTTCTGCCGGGATAGCTCAACGGACAGAGCAGCCGACCGGTAATTGGGAGACCTGGGTTCGATTCCCGGGTTCGATTCCCGGTCCCGTCAGACTTTTTCCAAGTCCATTCTTCCTTGGGAAATATCGTAAGCTAAATAAACCGAAACTAATGTCAATTTCTAGGATAAAACGTAAGGTTGATTGAACGATTGATTGCGATTAACTACTATTCCATAAGATTACCTCTTTACAGTGTCATCCAAGACCATTTCGTTCTGATTTCTCTCCGTATAGCTGATCCACTTTCCTCGCTTCCTATTTCCAAAGTAGACAAATAATCGAAATTTAGAATAGCTACACGTAAAATCCGGAATATTTCGGATATTTCAATTCTGGTTGACGTTATTATAGAAAATATTTAAGAATGTTTGAAATGCTTGGGAACTCTCGGTAGTTTAGTATCATAATTGTTTGAACGAATAACTTCTTGTTTAAACAACAAGGAAGTTCCTCGTCGAACATAAAATTTCTCTCTAAAACTGAGCTTCCAATCGAAGACAACTTATTTGCGATTAATTACATCTGTATAGATTAGATAATAATTAACGGAAATGGGTAATTTTTTCATTTACATTATTTGTATTTTATTTTCAACGGCTATTTTGGCTCCATTACTTTACGTATTTTTAATCGTTTTGAAAATTTGCAGCTTATAAAATTATCGATAATGTTCGTAACTAAGCGAAAAAGTAAGAGGTGGTAGGAATGATGCTATAAAACAGGGAGAAGACATTGGAACGTTAAGATTTTTTAAAATAATACCGCAAGGAGACTATATATAAAACTATGCTAACGTCTTACCTTAAAGATAGTTTCAATATAGTATTTAATCGCATCACTCTCATAAAATTCAATGTATATTTACATTTTCTTCTAATATAAGTAATTAAAGTCGGTGAAAAAACACCAAGTAAACTAAGTCTTTTTCAATCCTATTTACCGTTATAAATATTATTTATGTTATAAATGTTATTAATAAATTAGTCAAATTTCAAATGATAGTCTAGTGACAAAGTTATTGATAACAGTACTATCCTTCATAATAATAAAAAACTATACACATTTATAATTATAATAATACAAGACTGTCACCATTACAATACAATATCTTCTATCTACGACAATACATTATTTCAAATAGATATCTTCCTTGCAAATAAAACATTTTCTCATGATAACTAAGCTATTCAATACAGTTTACATACATGAACTATTGTTCATTTCTATACTGTCATTATTTATCATACAAGTATAATGGAAATAAAAAAAATTCTTGGCCCATAAAATTAGCTTATTATCAATGAGGATGCCTGTTTTTAATGGAAAAATTAGGAAGAATGGATTACAGATCGCAAAAGGGTATCACTAGGTATTTCGGTAATAATAGCTCTTGAATTTGATCAATGGATGGATTTAATTTAGATTAATCTAAACTGAAGTTTGATTTTTCTCTGAAAAACTTTCCGCGGTTTTCGAATAGAACTCATTCAACGTTTTCTACCTCTTAAATTACTTGGAATCTCGAAAACTCTATAATATCCTTATTGCTTCATTGCAGTGAAAGGTAATGTAGAAAGTTAATACTCTAAATTGTGGTGTGGAAATTCTTTTGGTTGACGTGTACCTAGACGATTGAAAGTGAACTTTTTAGTTCATATTATATTTTAAATGTTACACTAAATAAAAATGCATTCATTGCAATAATCATTTTTTTATACCTCTGTCATTTAAGTTTAAGTTGTGATTAAGTATTCTACAAAAATTACCTGCAATCAGCTTAACACATTTTTTTGTGGACTTGAATTTCCAAATCCAAATTCCAAAAGGAAGAATTCGAAGCTTATTCAGCTAAGTTAATTTATTAAAGGTTAGTAGTCGCTAAAAGCAGTCGTAATTTTGAGGAGAGATATGCGAAAAGTTTTTGGAATTTTGTCATTCCTTAGATACCGAAGGGAAACGACGAGTGAAAATCTGAATTTATTTTCTCGAGAATTGAATTGCCTTTAAAACAATTAATGTCAAAAGAACATACTGCTGCAATAATATATGTTTCATCTAAGAGAGTCAGATGAAATGGAAAATCTCGCTTGGAAGTGGATGACATTCTGGTCACTTTCTTCGAAGGGCCATTTGACCTTAAGCAGAAGGGCAAACGATGGACCGAAGATGGATACTATGCGCGAAGGGTGGGACGACCCATCGTTGGAAAGTCGAATCGTGAACGATGCTTTACTCTCTTCGCGGTATTATCCTTAGAGTATAAAAGGGCGTGGATCACGGCTAAGAATCACATTCGATCACCGCTCGAACCACAAGAGCCACAGCAACAGCAGTCAGTCGGAGGAAAGAATACCATGAAGTCCTTCGTGAGTACTTGCAATCGGATTAATTTTTGCTGAAGTATTTTCAGGGTGTTCTTATTCTATTTTCATATCTTTTCAGATTTTCGTTCTTCTATTGGCATCTTTTGCCATCGCCAAAGATGAAGTAAAGAAAGATAAAAGAGGAATTCTAGGAGGAGGCCTAGGATTAGGAGGGGATTTGGGGATATCGTCAACTTACGGCGGTGGATACGGTCTGGGAGGTTATGGTGGCGGTTATGGGCTCGGAGGATATGGTTCGGGCTACGGTGTTGGGTACGGTGGCGGTGCTGGAATTGGAGGAATAAGCGGTGGTGGATATGGATTAGGAGGATTGACCGGCGGCGGAATTGGATTAGGAGGATTGAATGGTGGTGGAATTTCTGGAGTGGGGATCGGCTCTTCTCTGGCCATCGGTGGACAGTACGCTCCTGGTTTCGTGGGTGATGCCATCGGGATTGGCGCAGGCATTGGAGGCGGCTTTGGCAGCGGAATCGGAGGTGGTATCGGAGGTGGTATCGGAGGTGGTTTCGGCGGTGGTATCGGAAGTGGTATCGGAGGTGGTTTCGGAGGTGGTATCGGAGGTGGTTTCGGAGGTGGTATCGGAGGTGGATTCAACGGAGGGGCCACTGCAGTGCAGACAGTTGAACGCCCAGTACCTGTCCCTCAGCCAGTCCCAGTCCCCGTTCCCGTCAACAGACCAGTTCCCGTCCCCGTTCCTCAGCCTTACGCCGTCTCCGTCCCACGGCCATACCCAGTTAGCGTTCCCCATCCTGTGGCAGTTCCAGTCGAAAGACCCGTCCCTGTATCCGTACCCAGGCCATACCCCGTGTCTGTCCCGCACCCTGTCCCCGTTCCCGTACCCCGTCCCGTCGCTGTTCCCGTACCTCAACCTTATCCAGTATCAGTTCCTAGGCCATACCCTGTCCGCGTCCCTCACCCAGTTCACGTGCCCACTCCCGTCTACGTCGGAGGTGGATCGTCCTTTGCTGCTGGTGGAGTCGGAAGTTACGTCGGCGGAACCGGGGCTCTGCTCGGAGGAGGTGCTATCGGTTCATCAATCAGCGGTTACGGAATTAATGGAGGATATGGAATTGGTGGAGGATACGGAGGTAGTGGAGGGTACGGCATCGGTGGAGGATATGGAGTCAATGGAGGGTACGGCATCGGTGGAGGGTACGGCATCGGTGGAGGGTACGGCAATGGTGGATCTTATGGAGGCAACGGAGGCTATGGAGTCGGCGGGGGTTACGGAATTGGAGGAGGATACAAAACTGGGGCTGCGAGCGGCATCGTCGGAGGATCCGGAGTGAGCTATGGCGCAGAAAATTTGATCGGAGGAATATCTGGGGGAATAATTGGAGGGGGCAAATACGGCGGGATCTCCAGTAAATATGGAGTATCCAAGGCTTAGAATTCTGATCAGGGCTCACGAGCCATGCTTCAGTAGTTAATTTGATAATCTCATGAAATGTTGTTTATACCTTATTGTGTTCATTGCCGGTAAACCATGTAATCATTGTAATCATTGGCATAGCATTCTGTTGTGTCAAATGTAAATACAGAATAATTCCTCAAATAAAATGTGTTCAAAATTATTAGCCTTCTCAATTTCACGCACTGAACAAATTATTGTTCGACGGTGAAATGTCGCTGAAATCTATTATGGATGAAAAATAACAAAAAAAACGTTTTCACTTATTCCACTGATATATTCCCTCATCTCGATTTCTTCGAACAAAACCTGTCAATGCAGACTTACCCCCATTCTTCGGCAATCGGTTTATACATTTGTAGAATTGATCGAATATTCGCCATTATTATCCATTCCCTTAATAAGTTCTTCATTGTTGTTTTCTAGCGCCTCTTTGGGGCCATTCCAATAGCTACGACAAGTGTCTTTCCAATAAGACACCTAAAGTTGCACATGTGAACATTTTAAGTAAAAGGAATTAGCAAATTGTTATTCTTTAATGTAGCAAAACTTATTTTGTTACAAGTTCACAATTGTTTTTATAGTTTTCGGCTAAATAGCTTTGATTTGTTATTTTCTAAATTTCGTTTGAAATTTCAAATTATTATTTCTTCTGGAACTAGAGATTAACTAATTGGATCACTTAAGCGGAACAAGCTGGCTTCGTAATAATCCAAAATCTAAACCCAAGATTGCAATCTAACCACTTGATGATATATTAAGAGATAGTTGTCATTACAAAAGCATTATATCCATTTCTTCAATCCATTTTTTATTTGTCCATAGCCGAGATGACGGAGAATTATGATAGCCGAGCTGAAGGATTGAAAATTGGTTTTCTTTGTGTGCATGTTAATATGCAATATTTCGTATGTTATTGCTATCTTAACGATCGTGAGTGTTGTAGGTTTGCAACTGTTTCCTTTCACTCTATGAATGTGACTAATGCGGATATAAACTGCCATTAAGTTGGTTATGGTGCACATTTTGCACGAATTTTCACCTTTCTAAAGGACTTTCCAAGGGAAAAGGGGTGGAAGGGCCAATGCAACGAAGTAGAAAATCTGGATGAAAGTGGGAGGGTCAACCTATTGTGTAGAAAGGTGAAACAATTATCAGGAAGTAAAAGAAATAATAGAATAACCACTGTGAAAGATAGCAGCGGAAACATCTTACGGGATCAAACCAGCTTGCGGGGAAGGTGGGAACATTTGTTGAGGATCTACATGGGGAAGACACGAAGCCACCCAACATAATGTTAGAAAGTAAACAAGAATTTGAAAAAGACGATGTTGGACGTGAGATATTAAACTTTAAATTTGACAAGACCTTATGCGGTAATAAAGGGAATAAAGCAACGGGTGTTGACGAGATTCCAGTGGAGTTCCTTAAAAATCTGGGGGAAAAGGATAAGAAATATTTCTATGATTTATGTAGGGAAGTTTATGATAATAGAATGTGTCCAGAGGAATTTACTAAGACGATCCTGATTCTAATTCAGACAAAGAATAATGCTACAGAGTGTTGGGATTATCACAAAATCAGTTTAATATGTCACGTGGCAAAAGTTATTTTAAGGGTTTTAATAGAAGAATTAAAGGAAAAATTAAGAGGAAAATTGGAAAAGACTAGTTTGATTTTCAGAGAGGGAAAGGGATTGAGGTCATGTTGGAACTTGCAGAAATAAGCCTGGCAAGGGAAAACAATCAATTAATACATTAATCAGCTACTAATTATATTACAAATTCACATTACACTTCGATTACAATAGCTATATTGACAACAATTACACATCACTTATATAAGTATACGATTTGTCTATTTTGAAAAGGCTTTTGTCCAATGACAAAACTGGCGGGAATTAAAAAAATGGGTTGGACTGGAAAGGTGGGCGTTTGGTGCAAAGTTTGTACTTAAACAGCACAATTAAGAATAGCTGATGGGGAATCAGAACGGGCAGTGTTAGGGTGGGAGATAAGAGACAAGGCTGTCCATTATCACCATCGCTGTTTAATATGTATGCTGAGGAAATGCTAAATGAAGCTTGAGAAGAAAGGACAAGGGAGTCGAAAATGGTGAAGTGGTAAAATAAGTAAGATATGCAGACGATAAAGCTTTTGTGTGCGATTCGGAAAGGGGTTTCCAAATACAAGTAAATTCGCTAAACGATGAACAAAGGGAATTTGGAATGAAGGTAAATGTAAGAAAAACTAAAGCAAGTAGAGTTACCAAAGGAACTGAAGCTAATTTAACGATCAGGGTGGATGGGGAAAAACCTAAATAGGTAGATAAATTCTCTTACTTGGGAAGTTTTCCTTCTTGGAGTGTACAGATGAGCTTCAGAAAAGGGTAGAAGTGACCAAGAAAGCTTTTATGAAACGAAGGGAACTGATGGGAAAGGGTCTCGATAAAGGAATCAAGAAAGGATTGGTATAATCCTTGGTGTGGAGTGTACTGCTATATGAATGCGAAACGTGGACGTTAAGAAAGGAGGACATCAAAATATTGGAGGCGTTCGAGATGTGGATGTGGCGTAGGATGGAAATGATAAGTTGGGTCGATAGAAAAACAAACAGAGAGGTGCTAGAAATGGTTGGGGAAGAGAGGGTTTTAATTCAAGTAATTAAGCATCGACAGAGGAAATGGGTGGGTCAAATATTGAGAGGAGAGGGATTGTTGAAGAATGTGATTAAGGGTAGAATGCAAGGGTAAGGACAGGAGAAGTTGACAGGTGGAAATCTTTCCTATTTTCTTCTAATTTTGTAATACCTACCTCATGTTTACTGCTTGAGACCAACTTCTTTCGCTCTATACTGACGTTAATCTTCATTATGCATCTAGCTATGGTCAACTATCCTATGGTCACTTCCTGTGTTGAAGTTGATTAGTACCTCACAATTAGTAACTGGGTAGAGTTTGTTAACCAATGTGTAGTCTATTTCGATTTTTACTCCATTAGGACCTCTCCAAGTCCACTTCCTTGTAGGATTCTTCTTGAAATATGTGTTTGTTATGTACATATTGGTGCACTCTGCAAACTCTACCAGGCGGTGACCTCGTTCATTTCTCTGTCCTAGTCCATGTTTTCCTGTGAC
>KZ308235.1:600967-635875 GCA_000376725.2 Ladona fulva
TTTGGTTCTTTATTCAATGTAAACTTTATTTTAATAACTCTGTCGTGGTTCTGGAAACAGTATCTCATCTGCCGTTATTCGCTTTAATTCGGCTGGAATTTGAGAAATTTGAGTTTTGAAATCATCCATAACTTTACTGGAGAATAACTAGCAATTACATAAAGTAAATTCCTTCACCGAAGATCAAGAAATTTTATTTATTCTTTAAGAGTGACTATTTTCAGGTTCTATCAAAAGTGTATTCTTAGGAACTAAGAGAGGATGCAAGGATATCGTATAGCTGATGTGTCAAAATAAATGGCAAAAGACTTTGGTGTATTAATTTTATTATATAAATCTATTAAGGAGGTGTTCGAAGAAAATTGATAAAATAATATACAGATGACTGATTACTGCAAAAAGATATGATACATAGCGAATATTGATGTAACACCATGAATTGAAAACAATGGGTACAATCATTAATATTTCTTGAACCCGCCATAACCCTTTACTCCTACGAACGGTGTACCAGTTATTCCACCATTTCCATAGTAGCCTCCAATTCCATATCCGCCTCCAACACCGTATCCTCCTCCAGTGCCGTATCCTCCTCCAACACCGTATCCTCCTCCAGTGCCGTATCCTCCTCCAATACCGTATCCACCTCCAATGCCATATCCTCCTCCAATACCGTATCCTCCTCCAATACCGTATCCTCCTCCAATACCGTATCCACCTCCAACACCGTATCCTCCTCCAGTGCCGTATCCACCTCCAATACCATATCCTCCTACACCATATCCTCCGGAATACAATGCACTGCCCCCAATGCCTACTGAGGATCCTCCGACGTAGACGGGTGTGGGAACGTGAACTGGATGAGGAACTCGGACAGGGTACGGCCTAGGAACTGACACCGGATAAGGTTGAGGTACGGGAACAGCGACGGGACGGGGTACGGGAACGGGGACAGGAGGATCAGATATATAGGATAATGCACATTTTTTAAAAACTAAATTAAGTTCCGTTATGCTTGACGGTGGTGTTTACTAGTGTAATATAAATATATAAGAATAAGCATAAGAGACATTGAATTGGTTATTTAATTAGATAAAGTATAAACATAAAATGAATGAACTCGGATCAAGGTGAGGAACCAAGAATTGATATCCGAGACATAGTATGAATTCTTTTCCTTGGGTAATCAAAATTAATTCCGCAGTTGTCTGACAAGTTATTAGTCGTGCATGTTATTTAACCCACTTTAAGTGGGTTATAGGATTTATAAAATATGAAAGTATGAATTTGATGCAGGGGACCGAATAAGGAGTTAAGAATTGTTTACGAATGTGGGAGAGATTAATTTAATATATTCAGAAACAAGGATTTTTAGGGAGGGAGCAGAAGCGTATAAAAGCTTTTTGGAAAGGATACTTGATGATCAGTTTCGAAATTAGAAAAAGTATCATAGAATAGAATAGTAGAGGTGAAACGTACATTTAAAAGACAAGAATACCGCTGCAGATCAATTCAAAGCCCTATGGATGAAATGAGCGAGAATTGCAATATTCAACCGAGTCTTGACGCTCAAAAGTGGGGTAACTAGCATTTCAAATTTTCGTTTTTAAAGAAATTGTCGCAATAACGTATGAGTAGATCTTCTTTACTTTTATTTCAAAATTAAACATTCTGTTTTGAGGTGACATTATAAATGGACTCGAGCAAGTACCTCTTATACTTACTAGGAAAATACTCAACTTTCAGTTTAATGTAATTTAATTTTGATCAATATACCTTTCATTTGGGGGTTGTTGTTCTATATAAAATATATCTGGTAATCTCTCGACTGTAATTTAATTTTGATGAATATACCTTACTTTTGGGGGTTGTTGTTCTGTATAAAATATGTCTGGTAATCTCTCTATTTCAAAGTTAAACTATGTCCGGCGGACATTGCTTAAACATGCAGAAAAAGAAAATGTAAAAATAGGGTAGATTAATTAAATAACGTGTCTTCTCAATTGATTCTTTGATTTACTAAATTTTCTATCTAGTAGTTTTTATTAGGAGTAAAATTTGGTNATGAATATACCTTACTTTTGGGGGTTGTTGTTCTGTATAAAATATGTCTGGTAATCTCTCTATTTCAAAGTTAAACTATGTCCGGCGGACATTGCTTAAACATGCAGAAAAAGAAAATGTAAAAATAGGGTAGATTAATTAAATAACGTGTCTTCTCAATTGATTCTTTGATTTACTAAATTTTCTATCTAGTAGTTTTTATTAGGAGTAAAATTTGGTCAAAATACTGGTAATAGGAAAATATTTATGTATAAACTTCACTAATTGTATTATAGCCCATTTTCCTTTACTCCATAAATTTTCTGATTTTATTTTAAACATGTGATAATGAATATGATATTAGATTCAATAAGATACCTTAATTTAGGAAAACCGAAATTTTATCGTAATGATAACAACCACACTAATATGACTTGTAAATATGGAGGTAAAATTGAACTTTATATGGAAAGCTGTGTTAAAGAATTAGGTCATTTAAATTATATAATGCTATGCGAGGAAGTAGTTAGTGGAAATGTATAGACATCCCACTGATTGAGTTGAACCTTTTAGCGCCCTATTTTCTTATGATTATTGCTGATTGAAATTTAGTAAAGTCTTCGAAGAAAGGTTACTGCACGGATGTCATGATCGCACATATGAGAAAGAGTGAAGGCGTTGTTAAGCGTCTGTTACTTTTATTCGGAGTCATAAAGGGCAGACTAACTACATTCAATTTAAGTACTGTTGCATCTTTTCTCTCATATTCTTGCCACAATTTTTCCAAGGGATCCGCATAATTTTGTTAGTAAATTTTCAAAGCTCCCGACTACTTTAATTCAATCCAATTTTGAATTCGTGTAAAAGTTGTACGTAAGCTCCGTTTGCCTTCAAAATTTGGGATTCTAAGCGAGGCAAAAATACTTAATCACAAATATTTTATCGCCTTAATTTGCTCATTGCTATTCTAAGGTTAAGATGTTTGTTTTTAAATGGTGTCGCGAATACAAACCCAAATAATGTGGTGCCGCGTTACAATCAGCACATCTGAGAAGTGTTTATGCTCCATTTTTCTCTTCTAAAATTAAAAAAGCAATTTCTTTTAGATATCCGTTACTTAGGTGATTCCTCTTTTTAAATCGAATTTAAGGGCTTTGTTGGTATTCCATAACAACATAGAGCGAGTTGACTAAATAGATTTATTTGTACAAACCACAACCATTGGAAACAACATGACCCAGGTTTCGATGCGTGGTACCTTTGCTAGGAAATCTGATTGAAAAACGAGTAACTAATATATTGCAAAACTATAATACAGAATAATATTGTAATAAATGTAAATAATAAAAGAACAATATTATATTAAAATATAAACATACATAGTTTTTGTAAAAGCGTATTACAAAATCTTATTTATTTGGCAGTTGTAATTTTTATAAACCATACATACTTAGTGGTATATGAAAATTTCAAATGTATCCCTGGAATAGAATTACATACCATTAAAGAGCGATGACTATTATGTATTATTCCTGGGGGATAAGTTTATACATAAGGGAACGACAAGGAATTAAACTACGCAAACACATTAATATTTCTTCAGTCCACCGTAACTTTTGGCACCACCGATGATTGCCTCAGTTATTCCACCATTTCCATAGTCGCCTCCGATTCCATATCCACCTCCAACACTGTACCCTCCTCCAATACCGTGTCCTCCTCCAATACCTTGTCCTCCTCCAATACCGTGTCCTCCTCCAATACCGTGTCCTCCTCCAGTGCCGTATCCTCCTCCAATACCGTATCCTCCTCCAGTGCCGTATCCTCCTCCAATACCGTATCCACCTCCAATGCCATATCCTCCTCCAACACCATATCCTCCGGAATACAATGCACTGCCCCCAATGCCTACTGAGGATCCTCCGACGTAGACGGGCGTGGGAACGTGAACTGGATGAGGAACTCGGACAGGGTACGGCCTAGGAACTGATACTGGATAAGGTTGAGGTACGGGAACAGCGACGGGACGGGGTACGGGAACGGGGACAGGGTGTGGGACAGTCACAGGGTATGGCCTGGGCACGGATACGGGGACGGGTCTCGCAACTGGGACTGGCACCGGACGAGGAACGCTAACTGGGTAAGGCCGCGGGACAGAGACAGCGTAAGGCTGTGGAACAGGGACGGGAACTGGTCTGTTTACGGGAACGGGGACAGGAATGGGCTGAGGGACAGGTACTGGGCGTTCAATGGTCTTCACTGCAGTGGGCCCTCCGATGAATCCGCCTCCAATTCCGCCGCCGAAACCACCACCAATGCCGGTGCCAATCCCGATGTCATGACCAACGAAACCAGGAGCGTATTGTCCACCGATGGCTAGGGAAGAACCAATTCCACTCAATCCATATACACCCCCATTCAGGCCGCCTAATCCATAATCAGCACCGTTCAGTCCCCCTAATCCAATTCCACTTCCTTCTAATCCGTATCCCCCGAGTCCATAACCACCACCTAAGGAATCTGCGATACCGATGCCCCCTCCTATGCCCCCTCCGATGATTCCTCTTTTAGACTTCGTTTGAGGTTCATCTTTGGCTGCAGCTAGAGTCAGCAGAAGTACAAATATCTAGAAGATGAGTCATGCGAATGAACGAAATATTCTAGAAATGTGAAATCCATATGCTTTTTTATCCACTTATGTGCCTGTGGTACTTACATAATTCCTCATAGTATTAGAAATGCGCTTGCTGGTCACCAATTCTTTTTCCGATCGGAGAATAATCGAGAATGATTTCTTGGGTGATCTTCGCTTCTTTTATATCCTCAAGGAAATAATGCGTAAAATGTTAATCCGACTTTCCCTTTCCACGTAAATTCTGGACAATATATTTGTCGAGTCTTATTTTCTTGTTCCTACCACCAAAAGGTTAGCCGTCCCACCTCAACCTGGTCACTGAATATGCAAGGTTTTCCTAATTTTCTTTCGTAACTCCTTCGTCGTATTAATAAATACATTTTTTCTGATATCTTGAAGATTTGGCTGGTTTCCGATTTTTCCGATCGTTTTCTCGCTAACAACCTTAAAAGATTATGAATGGCATTTATTTTTTTAACCAAATAAAATCGAAGTAAGAACAGATGCATTTCCACTTTTTACTTATATTGTTGATTTATTTTTTGTTTGATAGTAAGATTCTATATGTTGTTCTGCTAAGTAAAGGCTAAAACTATTTAGTTCAACTAAAAAAGCAATTATTTTTCTGTATAATTATCTATTTCGTTGGCACGTTTTTTAAGACATATGTACTCTTTTCTTCTTGCTAGGGAGAAAATATATAATCGTTTGATATAATCTCTTTTGATGTGTCTAAGAATTGCTTTAGGTACTGAGAACTCGAATCTTTTTATTCTTCGATGTATTCTTTGTCGACTTGTATTGATAATCAGTTCTTTATAGTTAATTTCTTTGTTGATAATTTGCTCGTATTTTACTTATATCACGTTTCAGTCGCTTTTTGCGAAAAAAATCTCACGATCGTGGATCTAGGCACTATTTTGTTTGTATTCCGAACCGGTTCCTCGTCGAAAAGGGGTGAAAATTTGGTTAATTACTCAGCAGAGCGGAAATCCACAAGGAAATCATCTCATTCAACCCTTTAGAAAAGAGCGAAAGTGTTTGGCGGTGAAATTTTTCCGACTGACCTTTCCGAATCACTTTCCTTTAGTTTGTTTCACTTTTAAGCAGTTTTAAATAATGTGAAGTGAGATTCCCATTATCGAGGACGTAAATATTGGGGTTAAAAATCGTTCGGACCGCCTCTTTCCAGCCGCATACGCCTTTTGTCCTCATCCCCATCCTCCGCCTTTTTTTTCGTCGTATATTTAACCCCACCTCCAAGCAGAGGAGACAGCCCACTCCCCCGTTACATTCAGTCCGATCTCTCCTGCACTTCTTCCCTTTCTCCCGCGCCCCTCCCTCCGCTCTGAGGGCGCCAAAGGTCAATCGGTGAAAACGGAAGAGCATCGCCCCGCCCTCCACATTCGCAAAGACGCGACATTTCCCTAGTCGGAGACTTGGGCTTAAGTCGACGAGACGTCTGGCACGAGACCGACTAAGATTACACCATTTAGTTTGATATGCTTGTCTCTTATAAGACTCTGTTGATTCTAACTCGCTTCTGATTTCGTTCCTCATCTGGTTAAACCGAATTCAGACTAATGCGACTCTTGCCATTTTTTTAGGACAGGATAGAGGAATTTGTTTACTTTTGTAGATTATTTTGTTTGTTTTCCATTCGTTAACTTTTACCATTGTTTTCCCACTTTGTCTTTTGGTGCTGATAGAGAGAACCGCACATTTCATTTTCTTTTGTCAGTCTTGATCACTATGATAATAATAGAATAGAACACTCTATTGATACAAAATCCATTTGCAAGTTGGTATCTCGTTTGTTTAAAGTTTATGGTTACATTAACCATTAAAATTACAGTTTTTCATTGCAAATGTATTATACAAATAATAATAAGCAATGCAATTTAGAGTGTTGCCGAATAATGGCATTCATTTTGGTCGAAAGTGCACTTTATTTCATCGATTGCGGTGTAATTACGTAGACTTTTTCCATTCCTAGCATCCTGGACCAGTTACGAAAGCAGGGCAAACGGCCTCACTCCTCATTTCGTCCATTTATCCTCATTACCTCTCCGGAGCAATTTGTAGTCAATGGTCGGGTGGATTATAATTCAACTTCGCGCTGATGGCCTTGACAGATACTGTTAAACATATCAACGCACTCATTTAGTTGTGTAAACTGACCGAAATTTCACGTAAATCATTTCAAGGGATGGAATTTCACTCGATATAATGAGACATGTTCCTCTATGAAGTTGACATATGAATGGAATCAGATAAATTCAAGCATTATCGGGGATAGATGATACAAGGGTGCCTCTGTAAATACCTCCGCACCGCAAATGGTGCCAATGAGTTGGAGCCGACACTCGAAAAATGTTTTTTTTTTATTTTCGTAAAAGCAAACGAAAAAAACTGTATGGACTTTTTCCTGCCTTGTCCATTACCACGAAGAAAAGTCATTTGCCCCAATTCTACCTCCGGTTTTTACGTATCCGTTCCGTCCAATGTTTAGCGCAAACCAGTTCCGTCACTCGATATTGATTGAAATTACATTTTTGAAATCAATGGAAGTTTCTAACATTTATTGAGATACAAACTCATCCTTGTTCTCACTTCAGATGTTTTCCTTATATATGTTTACATTTCGTTTTATTTATTTCATTTTCCCACGGCCCTCACAAACCTGCATTTAATGGGCAATTGCAAGAGAAGCTTGAACAGTAACGAAACACATGCAGCCATTTCCTATGGTGCTTGAACGGTTGCCATGATTAGCCGGGACTCTAATCCAGGACCCTGGTGTTGGAGCGCTAGCATGCTAACCACTGCCACCGTGGTCAGTAATACTTTTGTATGCTAGCGTATATTTTTCGATCGGTATTCATTAAAAAAAAGTTCCTTCATTATTCGCCACATTCAAACATTTCTCTCTATATTAGGAATATTTCTTCAATCAATCCTTTCTATATATTTAAGAAAGCGCAAGGCACACCTTTATATAAACCACTCAGACTTTCTTTCAGCCCGCATAATTTAATAGTGGCTACATTTCTGCTGTTTTTATTTCTATCCACTCCCATTAAGGCATTGATTACAGTTGAATTAAAGGTGAAATTATACTTGAACACGGTGTGTCGCAGGAAAGTGAATGTGTAAATTAATGTCTTTATTTTGGCCAAATTGAGTCTGCTCTTCCATTCAACCCGTCGTCAATGTAAAACAGACCTAATTAGTAAGTAATAATATGTCATTTAAATTAATATTGATTTGGAAACATTTAACTGCTGATTAAAAAATCGTCAGTGAAGCATAGGAAAAAGTATCCAGAGCAGAAAAACACCCACATAGAAGGGTAGTGAGAAAGAATAGGACAATGATACTTTTATAACAACAACAAGATATTAAACCAGATATCATTAAGGAGTAGCAACTAAAATATATCAACCAGATAATATTATTATGACCTAGAAATAAACACGTGATACAAATAACAAAGTACTCAAGTGATATTTGATTACAACATTAATCATTTGTCGATAAAAAGTCATCTTTAAAATATAAATAGATATAGTAGAGTAATGGCATGTTTTTGTATTTTCTAATAGGGAAATTAGGATCAAACAAACAATAACATTTTCCCATTTGGTTAGCAATTCCCATGATGTGGACTAATGTCCTATGAGAGGAGATATACGGAGGCGTGAATTAAAGGATTTTCCTCAGTATGTCGCCGAGCAACATATACAACAGAATGAATTTGGAATGAGAAGACTGTTTTCAATTGTGGCAGAATATCTGAAAGAATTTTTTTCATTTGCACCAGCCTCTATCAGTCCTTCCTATGCCCGTTTTAGGGTTATACTGATATCTAGTGAAACTTTTATTTTGTTTGAATTGCGAATTTTAGCACCGAAAAGGAATTTTAAGTTATTATATACATCAGGACAGTAACTAGGAAATGGAAAATGGGACAAGTTCCTGAGCGCAATTCAAAGGAGGCGCACAAATTATCAAAAACATTTGTGCGAGGGCGCATGGTACAAGGGGTTGAAGCTATCCGCAGTAGGTCGTTACTGATTTAGATAGTTATTTTACAGACATTTTTATTCCTTTAACAGAATATTTCGTATCTGGAACAATAAACTTTAATTATGTAAAAGAAGAATTTTAACTATTAAAAGCGTATGAAATAAATGTAATATGTAAAAATATTTCATTTTTAACACTGTAAATATATTAAATAATAATGTAGTTATGAATTTGTAATGAGAAATAAGGTGCAAAGGAAAAGGGTAGAGGTAATATTGCATGCTAAGGCGTGCACCAAGGAAAATTCCAAGTAAAAGCGGACATGAAAAAAGTCTGACAGGACTAGGCACACTTTCTCCATGTCTCTTTTCCTTGAGAAATAGAGTAGTATTTTTATAGTTAGAAAAATTTAAGTAGTAAAATTTGCAGACATTTTGAGCTTGGAAATCTGATCTCTGAGAAGGGCACAGTTTGTCGTTTGTCTCGGGCGCAGAAATACGAGTTACGGCTGGTATGGATCAATTAATAGTAACCTCTTATAACTTCGCATAAGTACCATTTTTCGTATTTATGTTAAATTATCAAAGTTACTATTATATTCAGATCAATTTAAAAACTGAGAATGTATTGTGCGACTAAGTATATGCTGTAACAGAGGCTTGGAACCTGCATTTCCAGTCTTTTCGTCACTTCGTGGACCAAGTTCAAATACTCTAGTAATTTTTTCCCAGTCATATTTACTTCTTGTAAAACAAAATTGAAATTATTCTATGAAGATTTATTTCGGTTTAGATTAATGTTTCTTCCTGCAGTTTCGATGCTTGATTATTTGTTATGCGCTATAGAGGTGCGGCCTGATGGCTTCATATGTGACCTCTTGATTTCCAATGGGACTTTATTGTATAAGCGGCGATTCGATGAAAAAAACTTCCTCACCTCCGAACTGGAACAAAATATCGTGCTTGGGAATTCTTCCGCACATCGATAATGAAGTCGGGTGTAACACTGATTTAATTGAGCGATACATCTTAGCAAAGCACGTGATTACGAAGAAATGAGGTAAATGAAACTCTAACAATTTTTTATAATCGAAGGGAGATTATGCTTGTTTGATGTAATTGTAACATGCAATTACCTGGCGTTACCCAGGTATTAAGAGGAACTGCGTAATCAATTGAAACTCTAATTGCCACTTTCCCAGGCGGAAAATTCAATGTATTGCGGCTTAGTTTGTGAGTTTTATGAGGTCAACCCTCTATGGAAATGGTTTAGGCAAATTAATGGTTTGTGTAAAAAAATTGAGTTACGAATGATAAATTATGCGTTAACTCATAAATCCAGAGACATTTTGTCGCCTACGATGCAGAGGGATGTAATTGTTTCACTTTCTCTGTGTGGGAAGCAAAGAGAAAGTGATGGTTGCTTTAGAAAAGCTAAACTCCTCAACGAAAATTCCTCGTAATTTACTTTGGAAAGCAATATGTGGCATGGTTTGGGTTAAATTACAGATATGACGACAGAATGACGCATAAGGTTGCGTGTATTTTGTTTATTAACGCTTCTACGAATTACATTACGGCTGAAAACATTTTCCATACGATCGGATTTTATCATTACTAAGATAAATTTTCATTATCAAGGCATTACGTGAGTTAGTAGAGTATTTACCAAGAATAATCATCAAGGGGATTCTAAACAAAACTACAAAGAAAGTTGTTTTATTATTGATATTATTATGAAACGCTACCATGCTAACCACTCCGCCACCGCGACCGGTGTAGGATAATATAATGCAGTGTTCACCAAACTTTTTCATACTACCGCCCCCTTGGATCCATAGCAACGCCCCCCAAATATTAAAATCTACGAAAATTAACATCTGTATTGCCATAGATGAAGAAAGATAAAAAGGAAATTAAACACTGCAAAGATAAAAATATCCACCAAATTAATGTATGACAATTTTCTGACGTTGTATTGATGCCATAAATTCAGTAAAACTCTATTGAGGAAGAAAGATGGTAGGCAATGTGATAAAATTCTTTTTCGTCTACCGCCCCTACGGATAAGACCAGCGCCCCTAAGGGGGCGGCATCACCAACTTTGGGAATCACTGATATAATGGAAAGAATATAGGTTCAACCTACGACTTTACTAGACCGTTTCCAAAAGAATTTCCTAAAATTTCTTTTTTTACCTTTCAAAATTTAACATTTTCGTACTTTTGCTTTGCGTTTAGCGCAGCCGAAATTGTAGCGGACCAAAATTCCGGGTGCCTGCGTTTAGGTATTGCAAAAATATAACTGATATTTCTCTTTACGGGTGACTTATATGATTGCCAGGTTACTTTTCTGTTTTGACGTAAATAAACCCGTTTGTTCCAGAGTAATATAGGAGATCTTCCTGAATATTTCAACAAGATTCCGAATTCTACAATTAATTTAGCAATGAACTAGTCGGCGACCGTGAAATCTCTTAGGGTATCTATACTATGTACAGTCTATACTTTTTCTTCTATTAAACCCATTTTTACACAATTTAAAAGCTTTTTTTTTTGGTTCTTTATTCAATGTAAACTTTATTTTAATAACTCTGTCGTGGTTCTGGAAACAGTATCTCATCTGCCGTTATTCGCTTTAATTCGGCTGGAATTTGAGAAATTTGAGTTTTGAAATCATCCATAACTTTACTGGAGAATAACTAGTAATTACATAAAGTAAATTCCTTCACCGAAGATCAAGAAATTTTATTTATTCTTTAAGAGTGACTATTTTCAGGTTCTATCAAAAGTGTATTCTTAGGAACTAAGAGAGGATGCAAGGATATCGTATAGCTGATGTGTCAAAATAAATGGCAAAAGACTTTGGTGTATTAATTTTATTATATAAATCTATTAAGGAGGTGTTCGAAGAAAATTGATAAAATAATATACAGATGACTGATTACTGCAAAAAGATATGATACATAGCGAATATTGATGTAACACCATGAATTGAAAACAATGGGTACAATCATTAATATTTCTTGAACCCGCCATAACCCTTTACTCCTACGAACGGTGTACCAGTTATTCCACCATTTCCATAGTAGCCTCCAATTCCATATCCGCCTCCAATACCGTATCCACCTCCAACACCGTATCCTCCTCCAGTGCCGTATCCTCCTCCAACACCGTATCCTCCTCCAGTGCCGTATCCTCCTCCAATACCGTATCCACCTCCAATGCCATATCCTCCTCCAATACCGTATCCTCCTCCAATACCGTATCCTCCTCCAATACCGTATCCACCTCCAACACCGTATCCTCCTCCAGTGCCGTATCCACCTCCAATACCATATCCTCCTACACCATTTCCTCCGGAATACAATGAACTGCCCCCAATGCCTACTGAGGATCCTCCGACGTAGACGGGTGTGGGAACGTGAACTGGATGAGGAACTCGGACAGGGTACGGCCTAGGAACTGACACCGGATAAGGTTGAGGTACGGGAACAGCGACGGGACGGGGTACGGGAACGGGGACAGGGTGCGGGACAGTCACGGGGTATGGCCTGGGCACGGATACGGGGACGGGTCTCGCAACTGGGACTGGCACGGGCCGAGGAACGCTAACTGGGTAAGGCCGCGGGACGGAGACGGCGTAAGGCTGTGGAACGGGGACGGGAACTGGTCTGTTTACGGGGACAGGGACTGGGACGGGATGAGGAACAGGCACTGGGCGTTCAATGGTCTTCACTGCAGTGGCCCCTCCAATGAATCCGACTCCAATTCCGCCGCCAATTCCGATGGAATCACCCACGAATCCAGAAGCGTATTGTCCACCGATGGCAAGAGACGAACCGATTCCTACCCCTTCTATTTCAGCTCCATTCAATCCCCCTAAACCATATACTCCCCCATAACCTCCTTGGCCGTATCCAACGCCAGAAATTCCTAGTCCACCTCCAATATTTCCTCCCAGTAATCCTCTCTTCCTTTTCGTCTGTTGGTCATTTTCCGCCACTGCTAGAGTTGCCAATATAAGGACAAAGGCCTGCAAAGAAATAATTTAGCAACGTTAAGAAAGTATTGTTCGCACCCCCCTTAACTATAGCAACGGTTTCTTAACGATACTAACGTGGAGCCTCATATTGTTTGCGTTAATTCGATTCTCCAATGACCTGGCGATCGGAAGGTGATCGAATGATTCTCGGTTTTGCCCTCACCTCTTTTATACCCACGAGGGTCTTCTCCTCGAGTAGATAATGTCACAAGTAAAAGCCAATTCGCCTTTCCCCGCTTCGCGCAATTTCTTGACAATATATTTTACGTCCTCTTCCTTGTTGAATCTTCCTTTCTTTTGTGTTAGCCTAAAGGTTGCTCGTCATTCAACAATTTCGAATGCGTTTCAGATGGCTTAAACATTTTTCACTTCGCATCCAATTGCATTCTTTTCCTTTAGCTTATTGGCTACGGAAACTTTTTTTCTGCATGATATCTATATTTATCCAATAAAATATTTTGTAAAATATGGTCGTCTAATCTTGAAAAATGTCATTGCTGTGTCAATCATTTTCGTAAAGTTATATCTCGCAAAGCATTTTACTGCTTTGCAAATGGCTGAATTAAAAAATGTTTCTTGTCCGAGTTTGACTATAAATATTTCATATTGTGCGTAAGTACAA
Source organism: Ladona fulva (assembly GCA_000376725.2). Classification (NCBI taxonomy): domain Eukaryota; kingdom Metazoa; phylum Arthropoda; class Insecta; order Odonata; family Libellulidae; genus Ladona; species Ladona fulva. The sequence goes on from KZ308235.1 coordinate 614,340, forward strand.
GAGTGATAAAGATAGGGAGGATACTGTGATATTCTACTGAGGTTTTAAATTTGTATTGTCTTAGTAGAGATAGCGTTATAGTTAACCCTACGCTATTTAATTTTGCATGATGTTTTCACTTAGTTAAAGTCACTAAAAATAAAATTTTCAGACGTACTCGGTTTTTTATTTCTTTGGTTTTATTTAGCGATGAAGCGATATTCTCATTCTTTGCTGTAATTTTAAATATTTAAGAAAATGCTCTTTTATCAGCTTCGATAGAGGATTGGAAGGCTGAGAGCTTTTAATGTGCTACAGAATGTGATAATAAAGGATTCATTCCAGAATTTAAGCTTAAAAACTTAAATTCTATGAATACTCTTATCTGATCATTCATAATTAAAAAAGTATTCCCTATTTTGATATTTCTATATTATTCGTGGTTATTGTCAAACGAAGGTAATGCCATTGATCATGCTCATAATTCTTCACTTTAATCACTAAATAATTCATTGTTTCAATAAAACATAATGTAAAAATAGGTTGTTAACAGACTTGTAAAATCGGTGAATTGTTCCTTGCGATGGCTTGTTGGATCCTTAAAACCTTCATCATTACCTACCAAAAGTATTAAGTACGAAATGAAGTTAAAATATTTGAAATTTGTCTTCATGAAATAGATTCATGAGCAAAATTTCTTGATTTTTGATTATTTTTTTAATTACGAGAACTTGAAATAACTCATTAATTAATCTAATACAATATTAAAGGTTTTGGGCCACCAAGAAAGATAATTTAATGATTACTCTAGGAATTTGATAAGGATAGACAAAATCCGCGTGGGAGATTCCTGAAAGTGAAAGTCAATCTTAATTTTCCACATTCTCGGGCGGATTTGACGTTATTTTTCCTGTAACAGGGAATGCAAACTAATACAAGAATTTCAGCTGAAACTCCGTATCAATAAAAACAATTAAATATATTTTTTTCCGAAGAGAGCTTCAGACACAGTGGCAATTATTCTAAAAGGTAAAAAGGAGTTGCTTTTAACGATATTTCTACCACGAAAAGGACCATCTGAGAAAATTACTCATCTTTGGGGACTGGGACGTTAAGGGTGATTCGTTGTAAAGTATGAGATGAAATGATAAGCGTGCTAGCTATGAGTTTGCGACTTTTTAGCTCCACACCGATCCCGCTTCCTCTCATGATTTCTTCCTTAATCTATGCTGTCTGAAGTCCCTTCATGTATATGAGTATTAAGAACAGAAGGGAAACTCAATGCTTTTCTTCACATCTTTCATAAAAATAGCACGAGTATTTTTAAAAGCTAAATTTTATAAATCAAGAATTAACAGAGATCATTTAATTTGAATTATACGACTAAAAAGGATAACACTAGAGAGACGCTATGCATGAAAATGTTAGCAAAAGAAATGGACGTAACACTACAAGTATCATGGCGAAAATAAAAATTAGCTAACAAATACGTTAACATATGTATCAAATGTGAGTTGGCACTGAAAAGTTAATAATACTGTTGCATATACTGCATCTAGTAATTTAAGAAGAAGTTGATAAACTTCTTTGATCTGGATTTCATTAACTATAGTAAAATGTAGAAATAACATTCATTACGAGTTTTCAAATTCGAATTCTCATTACCTACAAAAGGTTGAGTTCGGGGAGACTTTCAAAACGGAGAAATTATTTAGTGAATCGTTCCTCGGAATTCAAAAAAAGGAAAAATTCTTTCCTTTACACCTCCGCAAAGCTGAACGTGTGCGAAAGAAGCTAGCATGTGACCAAGTAGTTGTAATTTTTTAAAAGTGCTTCGACAGCTAAGGCCATTTCGCTCGTGGGCCCTCCGGGAATTGAACGCGTCAACCACATGGCCCCGCATATGACTAAGCATGGTTTGAAAGGTCTATCATGAAAAGGAAATCGTAGATGTTTGAAATTAAATATTTGAAAAAAAGAGAATAAATTTGGTTAAATAATATGCTAATCTTTCAGAATATCTGTTTAAAAATTACCTTATTTTTTATAACTTGCGTGATGACTAATTCTATTACACTACAGTATCAGGTAAATTCGAGTAGTTTTTCATCTATAAATATTATTTTCTAATTTACGCAGTCACCATATTTCCCGGCATATAATTGATGATGCAATTTTTTCCGCGGAAATTTAATCTAAAATCCGCCTGCGTCATATGGGCCGAGCGTGAGAATTTTTTTTACTTTAAGAATAGCAATACATTAGTAATTGCAAACAATGTTTCGTTTTGACGCGTGGATTATGGTATCTTCTAATCACCGTGGAAGCCTTTCTAGCAATGTTGCGCTTTTGTTTAATTTTTCCGTAGATCGACGCTCTATTATGAATCTCGCTTCTTTGTTTCACTTATAAGTAGCTTACGTTATACGTTATATAATTTTTTCCTTGTTCACCTGAAAAATCACGATGCGTCTTATGTGTGGGAAATTCGGTAATTAATTACTATTGACAATTTCCAAATTAGTTCATACCACCGTATTCTCCTATCACTTCCGCTCGAGCAATAGTTATTTCTTAACTTTCCAATGCAAGCACAAACAGTAGCAATGGGAAAATACATACAATCATGCCTTAACCAGAACCCAGTCAGTCGGTAATCTAACCTGGGCGTTAGTAGACTATCCTGCTGACCACTCCACCGCATAGGTTAAATTATTGGAGGCAGCACATTGGAAAATATTATGAAAGGTAGATTGTGTTGTATCGAACGAGACTTTATTTTAACACTTCTGTTTGTATTTCATTGTGACGTATATCCTGTGTCATATTTTGTAAACTTGGCTGTTGAGTATTGATTTTCTTCTTGCATTTAGAGAAATGGAGCAAATCGCCGGGTCCCCTAATCGCTTGTAGATAGAGAAATTTTGCTACAAAATTCCTCAGTTCCTGTCCACGGATCATGAACTGTTTTTGTCCTTTTTTATATGTTCAATTATAGTTTATTAAGTAGATGTAAGTAGAAGTAACCGTTATATGATTTTCCATTATTAATCTCTCTCTATACACTTTACAAAATTTTTATATTAAAATTCTATTTCTATATGCATAAATCTATTGAGGTTATCATCTATGTTCGCAAAGAACTTGAAAACCAATTTTTGCTCAACTTTTAGACTTCTCAAATAATTAAATGTTTTCACGCCGCAGAGTATTGTTTTTCTATAAGAATACATGTATTACCGTCAACCAGTGTTACTCTATTTTAGATTATTATGTAATTTATTAGATTGCAAGATTGCTAGATAATTATTCATATTAATACATATCAAAATCTAACAGAAAGGTAGTTCCTCAAAGAATCTTATTCCCACCATGGATTGAATTTTGGATCGAAATGTTGAAAACTTTGATAAATGTCAACGGTTCAGTGATAATATTTTATATTTTTAAATCAATTTCTCTTCGACGTGGGCGTTGAAGTCGTCTCTCATACGATTGAATGTGGAAGGCAGCTCTATCAGGAATGCATTGGGAATTACATGTTATATAATGCAACTACAACTTGATATAATTTTGGATGTTTTAACGCCGTAGCAAAATTAAAGTGTTTTACTTTAAATCCTTCTTAAAGTATTTTACTTTATTATCCTTCTTGGTAAACACACTCGTGATCTCATTAACTGTTTTTGATTGAGGAGGGGTACTATAACCTACGTGTTGTATAAAAGCTTGCAAAGTATTTCCTACAGATCTTCACCACTGTAACAGGAAAATAATATGAAATCCGAAAAATCTTCCAGAGCAGGACTTTTCAGTTAGGAAGACTATGAATTCAATCACGAGTTAATATGATAATGATTAAGGCCTTTATTTTGTGCGAAATTATGACTTTTCAGTTTTCTCTTCCATTTTAGCCATATGTATAATAATAAATGGCTCATAGTTCAAAATGATAGATGCGATAGATTTAATTTTGTATGATTGTATAATTTCATGAGAGTTAACAATGCATGCACCAGTATCACGCCACGTTTTGCATCTCATAATCTCGAATTCCAATTTAAATTATCTGATACATTATTAGTACGCCACCAGGTAATTTTTATTATCAATTGGTCTAAGAGAATTTCGTAGAGGCTCTGTCCAGTGGTAATTATTTCCTCTACACTGAAGTTATCAATGCATATTCTCGTGCGTTACAAGTGAAGTCGTAGCATAAATTCGCCTTGAGAAAGAGGATGGAAATATTATATCTATAATAGTTATTTTGCATAAAATTCTGCAATTTGTTCAATTTTGTCTTTCTTATCTACGATTAGAATGTTACCTTCAGGATTAATTTTGAACAACCCGAATTTTTGAGAATCGATTAAAATTCAAGAAAATTATTGTATTTTGTTGTCTTTAATGTTAATACTGTATTTTATGTTTGTATAGTTCGCACGATTTTTGGCCTATATGGAGCTCTGGTTTGTCTCCCAAGTCCTTCCTAAGCCTATCGTACTACTCCTGACGCAAATGCATGACATAATTTTTTAACTATTGTAAACTTTTGCGTATCGCATTGTTTTGATACTTCTAAACAATATTTCGCATTACAAAATCAAATATCAACACCCACTGTAAATTCATCCCATCTTTCGGTTGTAGTTACATAATACTCGAAAGCTCGTTTTCCTTTTCTAAGCAAAACCCGCATTTATTTCACTTTGTTTAATTTTTAAGAGTACCATTAATTTATTTTCTCATAAAAATTATCCTAATTATTGTATTCCTTCAAAAATTTTATGTAATGAGTGTATACCTGACAAGCTAAATTTTTTCAAGAAAAATCCTTGACTTTAGCTGCATGTTTTGAACTTTAAGAAGCACTTTATTGGTTAATGAGCACATGAGTTTACGTTAATAAGGATCTCACAAAAGTTAAGAAATCTCTAAAAGCTATCCGATCCCCGCAGAGAGAGAGAGAGAGCTTAGTTTTCAATGTATCTGTATCGAATGTAGAGGTACCCATTTGTTAAAGAAATTTAAATCCAAAAAGATTACTGGCTCTAACAACCCGTAGCGAACCCCATCTGAAAAAAAAACTGCTAAAGTCATTTGTCATTAGATTCTTATGCGTCCGTAAAGTATCTCGATAGGATATAAACAATAAATAAATGGAGTTTTGTTCTTCCATTTGCGGAGTGTCTTTTAAGAACGAATTATCTCCCAATACTTTCTCCCTTTCTCTCTTTTTACATTGTTTCTTGTTTCTGTATTCGTCGCGAATTTTGTCATTTTTTTCTTCTCTCTTACTTTCTAATTCCCTTGCGGAAATCAAGCAGTGTTCTTTCCTGTAGCTTCTTTTCTCCGGATTTTTTATTTACTCTTGAATTTTTTCCGATGTACAGATATACTGATTACTGTATTTGGAGATTATGATTTGATATCGTATTTGGAATATGTGACTTTTTTGTATCCATGGTACAATTTACACTTAACTAGACTTTGGTTAATACCTGTTTAAATATGGCATAATTTTAAAGATTACTTTGTGAAGCGGTTATTGTAGTATTTTTCTTTAGATATTAAAAATCTTATGCCGCAAATTTAAGCCATCTTTTGCTGTGTAGTATTGCATAATTCTATACATTATATTATTATTCCTGTAATGTGAAATTATAATCATTTTATGCGCCAAGTACGTAGCGTGTTCACATTCGTTGAAAGCGGTTCCTGGTTTGATTATCTCTGGGGTCTTTGATGTTGCCCAAGCATCTTGAAAGAAGACTTGTTTCAATGGAAACAAAATTTGACTCCGTCCATAGAATATCTTATCTGTGGACGGAATCGCATTATGTTTTCCTTTAACTAAATATGACTAAGTGTCACTAATAATCGACAGAAATTATTAATTTAATGGTGAAAGAAATTGGGAACTTATCGGCATTAATATGTGGCGGGTCCAACGCTGTCTAGAAAAGATATTTAACAATTCTGAGCAATTTTGGATACGTTGGTTAAAATTCATGTTTAGTCGTAATTTGCTGTTTCAGTGAGTGACAATCTCTTTCACAATGAATGAAATGATCGTTAAAAAATATATAGAACTAAAGCTAATGGCTTTGAATTTCGCAAATGTTTCTTGGAGGTATACAAGGTAAATTTAATGAATGTTACAAAATATATAGAATAAAAAGTATGGACTTTGAATTTCATATTTTTTTATTGGAGGTATTCGATGAAATTAAAATAAAGTGCAGCACATCTTTATCTTTACAGCCATGGAACAAGACGTAACCTTTCAAATACTTTTGTCTCGCTATAATAGGTTTATGCTTTTTTATATCGCTGAAAATTGAAAGACACAATCCTGCTCCTTTAAATCCATGGAATCTTATCCAATTAAACTTAACAAATTTATCCAAGGGAGTTCAGGCGATGCTATCGACAGATTCACTTCAAGAGTCAAAGCTTGTCTCAGTTGAAAATTCATTTCAAAATAATTTAAGATTCAGGCTTCCAACTAACGAGAAGTGTGTTGAATGCTCATGTTATTCAGCTCCTTTTTGTCTTCATACATGCATGGAAGATTTACTGCCGCCATCAGTCTTAGGAAATACAGAAGCTATAGGAATCTCAAGGCTTTTTCTCGCTTCAACGATTGGCTCCGCCACTTTAGCGTTCACGGATGATGAGCTGAATTTAATGTACTCGAGATGCTGGGGTTCGACCTGCAGGTTAGACTCCGGAAGTTTATGGGCAGCGTAATAATCATCTAGCGATATAGCGCCACTATTGGAAATGAACGATCCAGTAGGAATAGCTTCCTCATCACATTTTACTCTTCCATGAGAAATGGAACCATGGTGGTTCGCTAAGAAGGTTGAATAATCATTTGAAGTAATCCCATGTCCGTCCTTTGTCCCTGAGTAAGCAATCCTAGCGGGAATTGAAAAATGTCTATTATGAGCGTTGAATGGTATGGGAATGAGTGCTTGGGGAAGATGTCGAATGGGTACCTCGCGCTCATATGGCACTGCATATTGTTTAATGGCTCTGATTGGATACTGTGGTTCATAGGAAACAGGCCGTGGATGAAGGATTTGAACTGGAACGGGGTTTTGCAGGGGAATGTTATGCGTGGTGTCAACTGGTTGGTACACTATTCTCTGCGTAGGGTAAGCCACTCTTCTCTCCACTAGGATTGGAAAAGTTCTTGAACCTGGTATTGAGACAGGGCGATTTACACTACTATGAAACTGGTAGGGGATTTGTCTATGCAACGGAGTTATCCTCTCAGGTGGGTAAGAAACTGGAGACACTAAGGAATAGCGCACGCCATCGACTGCCGGATGTGCAACTGGCACCGGGTAACTTCTCTGCAGCGAAGCTGGATAGTGATGTGGCTCTACGTTCGGGATATGTCGGTCGATTCCAAAGAAAATAGGGTGTCGAACTGGGACTGACTGCAAATTGTGGTCTATAGTATAGTGAGGCGGTAGAATTCTGTTTCCCTCGGTATTTGGATGACTAGCATGCTCCTGGAAGGGATTGTGCTCTGCTGTTAGGTCGATTGCGGCTCTTCTTGCAGAATCCAAATTGGAGACTTCAACGGTCGGGTTAGGTTCGGTGATGGAATTCGTCAGCTGCTTATAGTCGGCCTTCTCCTCCTTAGCCAATACATGGAGTGCCAGCAAAATGACGCATATCTTGAAAGAAACACATCTCTTTACTTTGTATAAACTCCTCCAGTTGCGAAAGAGTTGGAATGGTGTATAGAAAAATGATCTTCTCGGGAAAAGAATTGTTTTAAAAAATTTTACCAAAAACATTGACTAAAATTGGATGGGATAGCGGTTGAATAATTTTAAAATTGATAACACTGAGTTAAGAATGTATAAATCAAACTAAGAGTATCACAACGATATATTTCGCGGCTGTGATCATGCAAACTTTGCTTAAAATAAATTTTAAAGCCTATGTGACAGTGAGGGGATTTTTTGGCTTACGTTTAATTATTTATCCTTGCATACGATGAGAAAATCACGGATATCGAGGTTGGAAGAATATTTATCCTAGCTTTCTCTGGCAGATGAGGCAAGGGATATTATGTAATATAGCATTAAGTTTACATAAAACTGAAAGTAATACTTTTTAAACTGAAGTAAATGTAAACTTTCGTCATTTTAATAATTACTTGAATGAAAGTAGCCTATGATGGTTGCGTTAACAGCTGTTTTTAGTACTTCATAAACCATCAAAGTTAGGATCCAGTCCAATGCTCCAGTCCAAATAGTATTATCAGGGACTAACAGAAATCCGATTCTGTTCCAGTCACTGATGCTGCCATCTTACAATTTGTTATTGTTAGATAGCGAAATGCGCATTGGACAGAATCCTAACTTTAATGGTTCATGGAATACTACAAACAGCTGTTAATAATTACTTATTGTTGCAGCATTTCACAGTTCACACGTTCAATAATTAGTCAAAATGTTGAATATATGTTGTCTAAAAACTTTTTTAAAACCAATACTATATAACGCCCAAAATGTTATCGCATAACTTTTTTAAAAGATTTCTAAAAATGGAGTTCCACCAAAGTTCGCTGAATGCAATCAACCGCAATGTTTCAAAGACGATTTTGGCATTATAACATGTATTCACTGTAATAATGCTATCGTTACATGGCCTTTTTACAGTGTGATTGGTGTAGTACCCTCTTCTAAAGAACAAAATGGGCGCTAAAAGTATTCATTACACTTACTCGTATGAAAACATTCCAAAAATAAAGTGGAGTATGTTAGTTTAATTTGAACTGGAGAGTCACAAAAATTCACAACATTTTTACTTCGTTGTTATGTTTACTAAAAAGTAAAGGAAGTTTCTATACACGCATGAATAATTTATAAAATGTATCACACGTGCATTTCAAAGCAACTTAAATGAATATCAAAGGCAATATTCCGTGTAATGTATCGTTAAATCTTTGCGGGCGCACTTTGGAATATATATACTTACAAGCGCCTTCATGGCGAATGAGATCCTTCTTTTTCCTCTTCATGAAAGAGGACTGACGTCTCTGGAGTGGTTAAAGGACTCCTTATATACATCCCTTTGACCTGAGGACATCTTTAAAGCCCCGTTGCCCTTCCAACTTGTTTCCGTCCCGCGAGAAACTCTCATCTCGTGACCTATTGCGTCACAATGTGGCCAGCGATGGCATTTCCTTTGGGTGTCCTCTATAAAAGAGCATCAGAGACACTCGAAACACCTGACGATAATCTCTTAAGATGTACGCATGGGTCGAGCTTGTACGCTTAAAATGTAATAAAACTATCCTTTGTACTGCTTATCACACTTTTGCAATGGACTGTATATAAAGACTCAAAACTTTGAAAAGTTAAAATTTTAACCTAGAAGCTGTGTAGATTCAACATTTAGGTTAAATAATCAACATGAAAATACGAATTTGGAATACTTTATATGGGAATGCACCAAAGTTTCGTATGTGTGTGCAGTTGTGGCAACTACCTCTAAAGATTATGTAGGTATTGACCCAATGGTAAATCGCCATCTTCAGGTGAATGAAATACTAGGGAAGAAAGAGATGCGTGTGAGTTTATGTGGCAGAAACAAAAGGAGATTTTTTTTCTCTCACTCACTAACTTCCGCTGCAACTCGGAATTTTTAGGGTTAAAAGAATTGCCTACAAACGTATGACTCATAATATTTCCTTTCAAGGTAAGCACATTGTTTGCTTCATTTATAAGCCTAATTCCTCTATTTACCTTGCAAACCCTGTGTTTTATTTACAGTTAACATTTGTTTTAAAAATATCTGTCATTTGACTACGTTAGTGACGTTCATTTCTCTATGCATGTCCTGTGAAATTCTGTTGTTGCCCATCGCTACATTTCAGAGTTGAAAACCAATCTTTCTCACATTGCAATCCCGCTATTATCACCTTAAACATCGCTTTTCTTCACTGACAGTGAGTCCTCAAAATTCTTCGCAACCTCGTATTTCCCCGCACGATTTCTCAAGGGAGAATCTTCACAAAGGTGCCAAATTCAATTACGTTGTTCTCTTTTTCCTCTTACGTTTACGGTAATAGAATCCGCTTACTCAATAAGTTTTCAGAACGTGCTAATTGCCTCTCTTAATCTTCCTCCCATTTTGATTCTTTTCTTTCCCCATCTCCCCCTCAAGTATACTTATATTGTTAACATTGTTAATTTTTCGTTATATTTTAGTATTTATACCGTTTTTGAAAATATCTCGCGTTCTTGGATTGCAGATAACACCCCAAACAAAAAAAACTAACTGTATAACATTTTATTACGAATTCATGTATTACTCGCTTTTCAGTTAACGAGACTTGATTAGCTTTAACTTCATTTCATCAATAACTTTCTTTCGTCAAAGTTCAAAGAGGGAATCAAATATTCCATGACAGCAGAAGGCATATCATATGCCTGATCTTTGAGAGTGCATTAATATTTTCACAACTCTCGAAAAAAAAAATCATTGATAAAGAAACAACTCTGGTTTCCTTTTCATATTCTGTGTAATTTAATGTTTATAAAGGAGCAAATAAAGCAGTAGCAGGCAAGATTGATTGACTCATCGCCTTACCTTTCATTTGTTTGTAAAAGAGCCGACACTTCAGAGTGAACCAAAAAGTAAAAGTAAGGGAGGAAAAAATGCCTGGAGCGAAGCATTATTTACACGATAACAGGATATGAGGCTTGTTACCGTTTGCAAAGGGAAGGGTAAAAGTATAAGTCATCCTGTAAATGGTATGAATCTCCTGACCGTAAATGGAGCCTGCATCGTTCATGACTTACAACTTAGGGAAATATTCAAATCGTTGTGTTAATATGACCGTAAATATAGAGCTTCGGTATGAGTATACAGTGATCCTTCAGAATCGTTCTCGTATAAGTCATCCGGCTTTGATTTATGGGATGAAATGGATTCGCTAACCAGATTTACTAAATCTTAGGAAATTACTGAATCTGAGGAAAGTCTCATTTCTCATACATAATTTAGAAAGGCATATGAATTGTGTCTTCATTCATCACGTGATTTAGAAGAATGCTTTATGATGGTCTATACGTAAGTGAATTTTCAGTCTATGCTCTTTGTGTAATTTAAAATAATTCCCTCAGATATTTTCTGCATCTTATACGATTAATTTTTTTCTGATTTCCTAATGTCCAGATTTGCTTTCAATCTGCACGCCTTTTCATTTTTTAATTGTTTTCGCGACCGGGCGTAAAAATAAATATTCCCGATTCGCAAAATCTAAAATTCTATATTGCTTAGGAAAATTTGATTTAAATTTAACATTTTTAAGTTCCTATTTTGCTTCTTTTTAAAGATCTGAAGCACTACAATACGAAGGTGTAAACTTACCTACAACATTTCATTAGATACTTTTTCAGCCAAATCAATAAGTATAATGCTATCATTGCATAGGAAAGTGATGAAATAGTCGTTTTATAAGTGCATACCTGCAGCACTACTAAAGATGATATGTTTGGGAAACATATGAGTTTATTTGTTACTCGAATGTACCTTATTGGTCCCGTCAGCAAAGAGGCATATACGAATTATACGGAATTCCACGCTATATATGCCATTCTATACTTCATTAATGCGTGGGATTTTCTTAAGAGAAGAAATTCCTTCCTTGAAAAAATACATGCAGCCTCAATACTCCCACAGAACCTATGATGAACTGAGATTCTTCCATTCAAGATGGTTGGAAATAAGATCGTTATCTCCAACGCTTTTACACAATTCATCGTTAACGACCTTTTTCACCCACATCACCTACTGTTTGTATTCTTACGCCTCCTCTGTTTCACCTTATATGAGTGCATATGAAGTGACAGGGGTGAAGTCCTACAGTAACTTATCTCAGAATATTTTTATTTTGCTGGTTACGAATTATCTCACCGGAGTATCTTTTGTCGAGAAAAATTTCAGTTTATTTTGTGGATTAATTATTATTATTTACGCCTGAATTCATATTATCTAACTGTTAGCTGGTGATAATAGGGATGAATGGTAAAAGTTGACTTTTAGATGGTAGCACATATAGCATTTTATATTTAATGGAAACTGCCAATCCTGAACCCCTCTTAACTCCGATTTTGACGTCTAAATGAATTTAACGGGTGGTAAAGTACCAAAATATATGTAAAAGAGTAGGCAACAAAAGTGTAACAGATCTGAACAAATTCGTTTGTTCAGGTTTGAAATACCTTGTAGTCATGTCACAACCAAATTTTTTCTCTTTAAATATAAATTTACCAATGACCTTCGTATATTTTAATGAAAATGTAGAATGTCTACTAATATGATGTATGTATAATGACTGATGGATCTATATTTAAGAGTTTTATGATGATTATAAAGTCCAAGAGAAGCACCGCCACTATTTTACTATGACAAATATTGCTTACATAACGTCAGAGTCATTGTTTCTGTAATATGGCGGGTCTAGATCTTTAAACTGGCCCAACGCCCCAATTTTTTCACTTCTAACCAGTTGTACTAAAGCCTCCATAAAGTATATGCTAAAACTACTAGGGCTGCGTTGGGCGGGAGATAGCCAGCTAATTTTGTTCTAGAAGAAAACCCCAGAGATAAGTTGATTATCATGAGATTTTATCTAGTAAATGGAGGTAAGAGAGAACTCCAAAAGTCAGCTGATACACAGAGACGAGAGCGGCGTTCGATACATTCGATTAGGGGTTCGATAAGGGGTCCGATACATCGCTCCCTGGTGTTCTCCGTGCAAAACCCCGAGGCAGAAATATCGGTCCGCTGGCAGCGTAAGTTAATGATTTTATCAGGTCCATTTATTGATGCCTTATTAAGCCTTTCCTCCCTTTGTTCCCTTATTTATCTGACTTTTCATCCTACATTTGCTATGCAATTCTCTCAGTTCTGTTCATACGTATGTCAAGTCATATATTCAGCTTTTCGGTACCGATTTCTGTTTTTTAATTCCTGTATAGTATTCTAGCGACAATTATTTTGCCATACATATCTCTTTTCTAATCCCTTAGCTTCAATTCCCATTTTTTGTAATTTTTCCGATAAATGCTTTATCGTGTTTACATTTTCATGTTCAGTAAACTCAGTATCGTCCAGTATTCCATCCGTTTTTATATGTCATTCTCTTTGGTGAAGAAGGCTGATGCCCATTTATAGCGCCATCAGTGTTGAACGTTTGACCAAGTAGGCTATCGCAACGAACTTATACGTTTTTTTTTACTTTCTAGGAAAAGAAAGGATTCAGGAACAGAATTGTAATCAATCGCACAAAACCAATAAATATTAGTCATTTCTCCTCCCAGAGCAGGTTACAAAATCTCATTTTATTTTTACTCATTCCCCTCGTTAACCCTTAGATTTTATTCGAAGGATAGTAACCTACCACTTTTCCTAAGGTGCTTTTTTCTGTAGAACTAATTTTCCTCATTTCACCATTAGCTACATGTGTGTTTCCTGTTGTTACTATCTCATCCTGAAGCGTATATTTCCCGGAAAACACGTTTCCAAAGAAAATCTCAAGTCATTATCGTAGCCATTCATCCGCAACAAATATCCCGTAATTCCCTCACACGTACGTGCCATTTTTGAGCCTCAGTTTCCTCTTCTCCCATTTTCTCATTCACCCTTTCTTTCTCAACGTAATTTTTTTCGGCCCCATTTTATGTAACCTTCTTAAATGCTTCAACAACTTCCCAATTGCGAAGCCCTTCTTAACTCTTCCAGTTTCATTCCTTTCTCCCTTATTTATTACTTTTATTGCTGTCTTAACACTGACCTTTTATGGAACTGTATTATTTGTATTTCACAATGCTTTCTTTCTGTTTATTTTTTGATAGTATATTTCTAGTTGTCTAGGAGATAATGTGTCAGTACAATTTTGTTTGCTTTTCGGACCTGAATTAACCTTCCTTTTCCTTATGTGTAGTTTTGCAGGTTTTGTACGCCCCTTTTGTTGTAGGTGTTTTCCTGCTGTGGCATATTTTTCCCTAGTGCAAGCTTAGGTTTTTAAACCCAAAAAGTAGTTTTCTGTCCACTTTTGCAAGCTATCACTTTTAAACTTCATATAACCAAGGGTTTGATGTAAGAAGAGACTTAATAGTCTCAATATCGCCATAATAGTGGTATTATTATTATTATGTGTTCATTTTTCATTGTTACCTTCGATCTTTTAATAAAATGTGGAAGTTTCACTTCTTTTGGAAACATTCTTATATCATTTTTAAGACCTTTCCTATAACCAGTTATTTACCCTTATCTCTACTGCATTTCTAATCTAGGCTAAAATATGTAACGGCATTAATGATCTGTTCAGTTAAAAATGTTCAAATATTGCCCTCCACTCAAATAAAAACAATAGGATTTATATAACCGTGATTTAGTTAATCTCTAAGCAAGATAATTCTTTCCTAAAACCGTTTCATATTTCTATTATAATAACTCAATAACTAGGCACCCATCTAGGATGGGGTGGTAAGCTTATGGCATGCGTGCCGCTTCGGGCACGCAAGAGAATATTGACATGTTTTGTAAAGTACTGCAAAGACAAATCAGGTTGCGTTACTTATATACTTCATGGCTTAGAATGGGAATCTTTAGAAGAAATGATAGAAACTTATTTGTTAGTTTGCCCAATATATTCATAGATTGCATGTTCTTGTAAGAAATGGAAGATATTATTCGATCTGAGTCGACCGGATACTGCTATAAAAATATAAAAATGGTTTCTAGAAGTAGCCCTTTGAAAAATTCGTTATTCAGCAAACAAACCGCGATAGCAACCGATTTAGAGAGTAAAATTTACGATTTTTATTCTTTTAAGATGCGTGTTAAATTCAACGAAGTCATGCTTGAAAATAATAATTTTAGACTTAACGGTTCACACAGCCTGTGCTACACTCCACAAAAGGCCCTGTAGGGTATTAATGCAGACTGAGACGCAGACTGGCACAGCGTGTCTACTTCTATACCCAAATACCATCAAATATGCCTTTGGGAACTCTTTTTCAACATCTTGGTCTCAATCGCTAATATATCGAGGGATTTACTGTTTCATTAAGATATTAATTAATAACAAGTCCGATATTATTGCTTACAAAAATTTTATTGAACTTTTCATATAATATTTGTGTATAAAATGCCCCATGTTCAATCTTAGTAGTTTTATTACTACCAATATCTTAAACACGTCGAAGAAAACCCAGCTCACTGGTTATTAAGACTTCGACGCGTCCACTTTTCTTTTGTAATTTGAGGAAGCTGGGTTAATAGTAGAAGGAGTGGTTGAGGGATATCCTGGAGTAGATCCGGATATCTTGGCTTCCACCGGGATTTCGACGCTCTTGGAGATGGCAACGCCATCTGCAGTATCAATCTTCGAACCAGCCGTGGAGAAGAATTTATCGAAATCTGCGGAACTTGTGCCGAATGCTCTGTGAACGCCCTCTTCCGATGACAGCAAGGAAAGAGAGTCTGCAGAAAGACCTTCAACTTTGAAGAGATCGCCCTTGGTGCCGAAGGCTGCGTCGCTGCCCAGGATTGTTCCCCCATTCAAGCCGTAGTAGCCTCCATTCAAGCCGTAGTTGCTCGAGATGATTCCTCCGCTTTTGTCTAGATATCCACCACTAACAACTAGAGAGTCACCCAAGTGTGCAACTCCGTGATCAACTACAGTTTTGTCCAGGTATCCGCCGCTGACGATGACGGAGTCACCGTGGGTCAAACCATGGTTAACGACGCCCAGCTCAGGATGACCACTTACGACTAATGTTGATGGATGGTGCAGGGCATGGGGAACTGCGACCGGGTAAGGATTCGGAACTGGGACAGCGTATGGTTGTGGTACAGGGACAGGAACGGTGCGATCAAAGGGCACTGGGACGGGTTTAGGAACGTGGACGGGATAGGGCCTGTCAACAGGAACAGCTACAGGATGAGGAACTTTCACAGCGTAAGGTTTTGGCACCTCTACGGGGACTGGATGTGGAACAGGTACGTTTACTTTGACAGGTACGGGATAAGGAACTCTCTTCTCTACCGGATAAGGAACCCTTCTCTCCACGGTGACTGGATAAGGTTGAGGAATGTGAACTGGGTATGGCCTGTCTACGGGGACTCGGACCGGGTAAGGTACCGGCTTTTCAACCGGATAAGGCACTAGTTTTTCCACGGGATAAGGCACAGGCTTTTCCACAGGATAGGGTACTCTCCTTTCCACAGGGTACGGCACGGGCCTCTCCACCGTTACGGCATAAGGTTTAGGCACGTGTACAGCGTAAGGTTTGGGAACATGGACTGGAACAGGCCGGTCAATGTGAACTGGTACGGCATGTGGGACTGGAACTGGGACGGGTTTCTCGACGGTCACAGTCCTCTCAACTACACCTCCTCCTACGACGACGGGGCTGATTGATTTCAGGCCGAGGCCGTGGTCGCTGAGATGCGTTATTCCTGAACGGTAAAGGCCACCGTAAAGTCCACTGCTGTGTATTCCGCTGCCATAATAACCATTTCCATAGTATCCGCTACCATAATAACCGTTCCCGTAGAGTCCACTGCGGTAGATTCCGCTGCCATACACTCCACTGCCGTGGAGTCCGCTGTATACTCCACTACCATATATACTGCCATATTTTCCAGTGACATCGGCGTTCAACAATACTTTTCCGTGCAGACCATCGTAGAGCTTTGTTGCGTCAGAGTTCAATATGGTAGTACCGTGGTTGAATGCTCGTTTGTTCGTGGTTTTATCCTTTTTGTCTTGCTCCTCTTTCGCCGAAGCACTCAGAGCAAGTAATACAATCAGTATCTGTAATACAATCGACCATAAATTACTCAACTTGAGGGTTGAAGAAAGCAGAAATTCGTTACAAAAAGCGGTAGAATTATCTGGATTTTGAGAAACATTTCCTTTTCCCGTCCAGTTCAAATAATTTTACCTTAAGTGAGTCATTATTTACACGTAGCATACTTCCATTAATGTTTTCAAAGCACTTAGATTTTCCCTAAGACGTTGAAATGAATCAATAATGAGATGTTAATGCGTGGCGTTGTAATGTTGGAACTCGTTCACGTTTCAAAATTGATTTTAAATTGCTTTTATTATTACTACCAATTTTTTAAGTTATTCGCTGATCTATTTGTATACATTTACTATACTAATTGAAGAATGGATTACCAAGATTTTACTTACGCTATCCATGAATACCTAGATAATTTCAATTCTTCGTTTACCTTTCGTTATTCAGTTAATAATTCCAGAGAATATTCTAGATTATTTGGTACTCTTATAGATTATTATATGTAATCCAATCATTTGATATTATAGATATTCAGGCATTTAGCAAGAAAGACATTTGTACTTTTGAATAAATTTATATTCCGCGGAATCACGGTGTTCCGAAAACGGAGCTTAATATGAAAATATGTATATAAACATCTCTGCCCTAAGGAAAGTTCTCCAGTAAGTTGCGACTTAGACTAAATGGTAAAATAAATTTGACAAAACCTCACGGATTAATTTTTATTGTATGTTAAGAAAAAATGTAAAAACTTACGCAAGCCTTCATGGTGTCCATATGCCTTCCAACACCAAATGGACCACCGAAAGATGATTCTTCGGCAAGTGCAAACGAAATCGGCGTCGTGTGCTTTTATACTCCTCTCCGGAGACCAAAGGATGAGACACACCCCCTATATGTCCTCGTGTAATATCTCACTCCGTCCGCTTTGCTCCGCTGACCTTTAGCCTGCTCTTACGAAATGCACATTTAAACGGCAAGGATACTCCATTATGACCTTTGATTTGCTGCATTTTTTATCTCTCGTGCGTATTTTTAACGATTAACCTGTTCCCTTTTGGTCTTCACGAGGACGAGAAGCTCATCCTTGTTGTATCCGTGATTTATCGTCAGATAACGAATTTTCTGCAATTAAAAGCTTACATCGATTCTCAGAATATTTTCAATGTGCGCAATACCGAGGCAATTGCGTTGGCAATTTTCCACTCAGGATATATATTTCGATATTTACCGTTATCTCTTACCTCTCTCCATTTTATGTTTACCCATGTCCTAAAATTATTATTGTTATCATAAAACTCTTTATTCAGCGAGGTTAGGTCTATGTGGGCATATCTTACAACTAAGTCGTACGTGGTACAAAGTTAAAGAATTACAGAATTTAAAATTATTTTTAAAACACAGGAAAATGTAAATGAAAGAATGGGGTGTGGGGAAAAAACTCTGCTGAAGGCTTTCAGAGAAAACCTCACAGTGCGGAAAAACGCTCATACAAGTAGGAAAGAGAAAACAGCGAAAACAAATGAATTGAAAAAAATCGGGTAAATAGTTTCCGAATGAAATAATTACTTGAGCAATGTCTTTCGAAGAGGATTTTCTCACCTCTAGTTCCAAGGACAATTGCTCACTTGGATTGTGCGTGTATTGAAATTCTCCGTAGTCATATGAAGTGATTTGGCGTGGTTTATAGAATGGGTGGTTCATGAATCAACAATATAATTATAGGGATGGTATTAAATATAAAAACAAAAATGGTGAACCTGAGGAAAATAACCGGAGTGATGGTTGCAGGAGAAGCTAGTGATTGCTAAAGACAGATTATCTCCAGCTAATGTCATTTTTGCACATTTGAGCTCCCACTGGGGAGTACTAGTACTGCTTTTACCAAAGGCGAACGCGTTATCCACTTGGTTATACGGGAACAACGAACAACTTATGTAGAATAAAAACCTAATAAAAAGGAGGCAAAAGGAAGTATCGCAGCAATAGAGACGAATGAGCGAAGGACGGCACAGACAGACACCAACAGCACATGAATGCATCGCTAAATGTGCATTTCGGAAGCCAAGCTTCCGTCTTCAGTAGCAGAAATTTTCATCTAACTTTTAGCTTTTTTACATTTTATTCCATCTCTAATCTCTGCCATTATTTATCTTTTTGGCACGTAAACCATCTTTCACACCACACCTCAGCATTTCATTCGATTAAAGAGAGACTCAATACACTCACAATAATTGAAATTCACCATAGATTCACCTTCAATCTAATGAAGCAATGATTGCAGAGAGAAGCTGTTTTAGTTTGAGTTGTTATCATGGTCTCTCCTTGTTCATTGTCAATTTCGGAGTGACTGGTAAAAGCCCAATAATCATTGATGTTCTTTTTTCATTATACAGTACGGTATCGCAGTTGTAGTCATTTCCACAGTTAAAAAGGCACGACGTATGCACTGTGGTTGAATAATGACCTTAAGCTCCATACGTAATGTTTTGCTCATTTTAAGGAATAAACAAAGATTTTTCATTAAGAAGAAATAATTCAACATAATGCAAAAACCTTAACATATACGTCTACATTAATACCCTGCAATCCGCCTATTGGCGTGTGGCAGGGAATGTAAACACCGAGCGATCGAACTACTTCTATAGCTTATTCTTGTCGCGATAAGAACGAATCCTTAAATCGACTTGTCCTCGCATCTATTTCTCTTATTTTTCGCTCGTTGTTGGATCGGCAGAAGTAGCTGAGGAACCTCTACATCTACATCTACATCTACATAAGTACCCTGCAAGCCGCCTTCCGGCGTGTGGCAGGGGGTGTAAACACCAAGAGTAGGATTACTTTTTTAATTTATTATTATCGCGTATCGTTCGCGGAAAAAAAGAGTCTCTAAAACGACTTGTCCTCGCGTCTATTTCTCTTATTTTACGCTCACTGTCGGATCGGGCAAAGTAGCAGGGGGGTCGCATAATATCAATTACGTCATCCGAAAATGTATTTCCTCTGAATTTATCTAACAATCGCAGCCTAGCTTCTAATCTCCTTTCTTTCAAGGATTCCCAACCTGCGTCTGTGAGCATTTGCGTTACACTTGCTTCTCTATCGTAGCACTTTTTAACAAAACGTATCGCCTTACGCTGCACTTTCTCGAGTTCGCGAGAGTTCGTTTCATCCGCTGGGTCCCATATACTCGCCGCATATTCCAGATGGGGCCTAACTAACGTAAAATAGCATCGCTCTCTAACCTTTTCATCGCATCTACCTACAATACGCTTTATAAAACCGAGCTTTTTAGTTGCTTTACCGCATATTTTTCGAATGTGTGTGCTCCAGTTTAAGTTATTGGTTAGGGTGATTCCAAGATATTCTACTGAGTCGACTACATTTAAATTCGTTCCACTAATTTTGTACGGGCGGTTCTGACTCAATTGTTTCCTTTCGAAGAAATTTACTACAGAGCATTTATCTACATTAAGATCTAGCTGCCATTTTTCGCACCACATTTGTATATGAGCTAAGTCGTTTGAGAGTGAAGCACTATCTTCGTCACTTGATATTTCTCTATATATTACCGAATCATCCGCAAATATCCTCACATTGCTATCGATCTTGTCGCTTAGGTCATTGATATAAATGAGGAAGAGTAAAGGTCCGATTACGCTGCCTTGGGGTACGCCTGAAGTGACTCTGACTTTATTCGAACTAACGCCATCAAGTACCACTTGCTGTTCTCTCTCGTGTAGAAAATTCTTTATCCATTCAATTATTTCCTTGTTGATACCTGCTAATTTTAGTTTGTAAATTAATTTGTAGTGGGGGACCCTGTCGAAAGCTTTCTTGAAGTCAAGGAAAATAGCGTCCACTTGTTTTTTACTTTCGGCAGACTTTAAGATATCGTGGACGAATAGAGCTAGTTGGGTTTCGCATGATCGGTTCTTTCTAAATCCGTGTTGGTTCTTACTGAGGAAACGATTGCTATCTAAGAACTTCATAAGTGAGCTAACAACGACGTGCTCCATTACTTTTCCGTCATTCCTCATTATTCCTCAGTCATTCCGTCAACCTCATTATACCGATTACGTCTTCCGTAAATATACCTTCTCTGAACTAATAAAACAATTGCAGCCTACTAGCTTCTAATCTTCTTTTTTCAAGGATTCCCAGTCTACACCTGAGAGAATTTCGCAATTCATCACATTAGTATTTTATATCAATCGTAACTGCAATATGTCTTTCGGTGCACTTTCTCGAGTTCGCGGGTACACGTTACATCCGCCGGATCACATATATTCGCCGCATATTCGAGATGGGGCCTGACCAAGGTGAAATAGCATTGCTCACTATGCTTTCCTTCGCATTCACCTACAATGCTCGACGATTTTTCTGATATGTGTGCCTCAGTTTAAGTTGTTGGCAAGACTGATTCCGAGATATTCAACTGACTGGACTCGAGTACTGTTCATTCCTTTAATTCTGGACTGGTAATTCTGACGCAATTGTTTTCTTTAGAAGAAATTAAATGCGGAGCGTATGCTTATATTAAACTCTTGTTGCCATTTTTTGCACCACTTTTAATGTGAGCTCAATCGTTTGATAGTGAAATGCTACTTTGGTCACTTGATATTTCTCTATTTATTACCAAGTCATCCGCAAATACCCTACCATTGCTATCAATCTCGTCGCTCATGGCATATATATATA
>KZ308235.1:635902-646014 GCA_000376725.2 Ladona fulva
TATATACATATATATACATCAGGAAGAGATAATGTCTAATTATACTGCTTTGAGGTATGCCTAAGGAAACACTGACTTTTTGTCAGATCTAACGCCATGAAGTACTAATGGTTCCCTCTCGTGCAGGAAAACCTTGACCTAATCAATGTCTTCCTTATAGATGCCTGAAAAACCAATTATTATACATAGTGCACTTTGAACTAAAATCGTATAAGTTGAGGGAATATAAAGACGTGGTGAAATAAAATTTGAGAAACATGAAAATGGATAGGTAATAAATAACTTTTGGAACATGATTCAATGGCGTAATTCTTCTCATGTTTAGTAGTAATATTTTTAAAAGTGCTTCGACAACTTAGGACATTTCGAAAGTTTGGGCTTCCACCGGGAATCGAACCCGGGACAGATTTCATCAAATTCGAACGCGTAACCCACATGGCTAACCGGGAGCCCTATCGTATTTATTATTAGATCATATAATTTATATTTTGCCTAAAGGGTTTTTATCGCTCCAAATATTCAGGACTGAATTATTTGATTTTAAAGAGTTCTTTTTTATGAATTCTCTCTGTTATGATATTGCCGCAAAGTTCCTAGTCATTGATCGAAAGAATCAAAGACACATAAGAAAATATTTGACCAAATTACGCAATTTTCCCGTGATTGTTTGCCGAATACAAATTCGGAGATTGGGATAAGTAAACACGGGAAGTATTAATTGTAAAAAACCTTACATAAGTGCAATATCATGGCGTCAAGTGAACTTGTTTCGTTTCCGCTGGATTAAGTTTTTGCTAATCATCGTTACTCCCATGCTTGACTCCCACTATGTGGCTCATTCCTTTCGTGTTCACTGAGGAGTAGAAAATTCACTTTCGCCTTTTAGGTTGGTTTTGGTCAAAACCCGCAAGCTCCGGCATCCGCAGCTGTTCTTCCTAACATTCGGTCTTTTTTTCAAGCTGCGTGTCGATCGGATTCGCTTTTTGAGGCGAGGTGGGAAGTTATTTGAGTCGATAGAAGATGTTGTTAGATTTGGAAAGTTAGTTTTTTGCGTCTGCCGATCCTTTCTGAGGAAGAGAGAGTGGACGGCAGAGAGAAGCAGCGACGGTTAAATCAGATGTCGCCCAGGGCAGCGTCGGAAATCCGTAATTTCATGGCATCATTGTGGTTGAAATGGAAAGACATGACGAAACGACCTCCAAAACACATCTGGGATCGAATTGACTCATTACATAAGATATGAGCTCGTTTAAAATGCCCCGTCATTCATGTTGGAGGTATATTACAGCAGAGTAAATTGAAAGATAAAAATCCGCAGGAAAGTGCTATTCAGAATTTAAAACACGGCATCATATTCCGAAAGCCGTTTCTCCTTTTTAATTTTTTTATGCAAATAAACAAGCCGAATGTTCTTTCCCAAAGCTTTTGCCTGTCATCGAATAGGTTTATTATAACATTAAATACTTGGTAAATATTTTTAAAATCTAAACATGATACTAAGCATATGAACTACAGAATAGAAATGATAANAAAAATCCGCAGGAAAGTGCTATTCAGAATTTAAAACACGGCATCATATTCCGAAAGCCGTTTCTCCTTTTTAATTTTTTTATGCAAATAAACAATCCGAATGTTCTTTCCCAAAGCTTTTGCCTGTCATCGAATAGGTTTATTATAACATTAAATACTTGGTAAATATTTTTAAAATCTAAACATGATACTAAGCATATGAACTACAGAATAGAAATGATAAAATCATTACGGGGCCTTTCGATAATCATATTCCGGTAGAACTTAATAAAACTGTTTTCTTGTACGAATGTGGCAGATAAGGGAAATAGCGAAACTGAAAGAAATGAATGGAATCAAGAGATATTTGGTGAAAGCCATCGGTAATATATTCAAATTATAGAACAGAATCTTGATTGTTTCAAAAAGAGGAAAATAATTAGCGACCACTTTCTGGTTAACAACCTCATCTGCAGGCCTCAGGATTTTCTTGGATTGGAATTACTCTGATTTCGTTTAATCAATAGTTTAGTTGAATTGGAATGTGAATGAGGGGTAGAGACATAACATTTGGAAGACGCAGATTTCGCCATAGGAGGAATTATCGGAAAACATTCAGAACGTTAGAATAATTTCAGCATTATTTGTTGGATAGTTTTACCTTTTCACTATCTATCACAACTCTGATTGAATTTTCTGTAATGAAAACGGTAACCGTCAACCTCATTTCCAATAAGATAACCCGATCTCGCTTCAGTCGGCCCTGTAATTGTAATAGGGCATCGCTGGACAGTCATTGCAATATTCATTGGTATCGAGTTTTTTATAAGTACGACTTTCATTGTTTCTGAAGACATTGTAGATAGAAATCTGATTAATATATGTACTGTTTCCTTATTTCACTAACTTTCATAGCAGAAATTTATTTCAATACTTTAAATCGAAAATTGATTTAAAACGTTGATTATATTTAAATATAATTTAAGAATATTATAAGTTATTCCATTTTATTTCTTCATCGATGATATGGAATTCCACCAAATGTTGTTAAAGAAGATTCGTTACTCAGAATCTGAAAATATTTAAGTACGTATAATTACAAAATATAATATATACATAAAACTCCAAAATAAAATCTAATATCTAAGACGAAAAAAGTTGATTCTCCATCAAAATTAGCCGTACATATCTAGATAGTATTCTTCATATATATTGAGAATACTTATATTTTCTTTGTGGTCATCTAAACTTGAGTCCGATTCCATCTGCATGAATTGTAAAAACAAAAACAATATTCCCTCATTATACGATATATCGTCAAGATATTAACTATTGACGTCTTGTATAAATTTATTAAATAGTAAAAATTGCTATTCCGACTTAATTGATAGTAAACTTTAATTTTTCAAGATCATTGGTACAATATATCCAAATTCAAAATATCTTCAGCTTAATAAAATAAATTATTTGTCCTTACGTTACTGCCTAGGATGAAATACGTAAGTACGCAATTACAAAGGAACTGGTTGAATAGTGTGTGAAAGACTGGATGGAAACTACTATGAAATATGTCCGTAATGAAGAAAACGCGGCTTTATCGTTATACTAATTTATAGGCATATAAAAGGTACATTACTGAAAATACAATATGTACACGAATTTACATATTTTTTAATATTTGAAATAAGAATTAAACTTCAGTCGGATCTCTGTTTAGAAAAGATTAGGAGATATAATGTGAGATAGTTGATTGTTGTACTACTTGACGCTACATTTTCCTCCAGGATATAACATTATGTTTGCGCTATTTGTAGTACATTGCAAGACATTTATCAGGGAGAGGTCAAGAGAGTTTAAAGTGTATTCCATTTTAACGTCCAGAATATTTTAACTACAACAGATTCCATCTATTAAATCCAATAACCTTCATTTAAAGCTTTCACAGAAATTAATTAGAGATTTATTTTCACTATAGAAGTCTATCTCCCATCAGGAAAAGGACTATGAATTCGGTAAAATTTACTGACTCCTTATTTCTATGACAGATTTGAAAACATCAATGAAAGAGAATCTAATAATACTGTTCTTTTTCTTACAGAAAAAATTCAATATATTTGTTAATATGTGATTAGCTGTGTATTGTAAATATTCGTGTTATATTCTGATTATTTGGTCAAATAAATCTATCTTGTAAATTTCATTTTTGTGCAGTCAAAAAGGGTGTCGAAGTCAACTGATGAAAAATTGAGGTGTCGAAGTCCGACACGACTCCTTAGCCTCGATCAGGATATCGCTATTACTGCAAAGCATTTACGCCATCGTCCTTATCTATAAGGAATATCGTCATTCCTTTATCCTTTCCTTCTTCTTTGCTATGTGTAGCAGAGGTCTTCGACTGTGCCGTGGGAGTTGCAACTCTGCCTATCTTCCGATGGGTCGATGGACGTCGCCGATGGAATGACTAAACTACAAGCGCAGGGATTGCGCAACGCAGCAGACACTACCGACGACGGGCGAGGACATTTGGATCTACCGCAACGAAAGGTAAAGAACGCCATTCGAACATCTACAGCAGATGATTTTGCGTTCAATACCGTTAATACCATTTGAAATAAAGGATCATTGTTTCTTAACTCGCAGAGGAAGGCGTTTTTCTCGTGTAAAGCCATTTTCGTTCATTCAAGCATTTCTAGAGTAAAGCCATCGAGAAAAATTAATAATCCAAAAACTTTTCAATTCTTCTCTCGAAACCGTCATTAGTTATGTTTAACTGTGGAAGAAACTTCTTTTTATTCTTTGACTTCTCTCGAGTATTTCGTCTATCTTATTGGTGTGATGTTCACTGGGAGAATGGAAGAATCGATTTCAATTGTTCAATGGGAGAAACCAGAAGATTGGTCGCCATGAATTTTGGATGCTACCGTAACTAACTCTTCGATGCTACCGGTTATACGAGTGCACTTGTATACAAGAGACAGTCTTTCTCTTCCTAGGTCATGAGAATACGCAAACCCTTCCAACGCGACAAGGTTGCTGTCCAGAGAAGAGAGGTGATTTTCGGATTCGCTTCAAGTAGTCTTCTCTTTTAATCCGTCTTATTAATTTACATTGAGCGAAATTAAGTCAGATATTTTAATTACAATATTATTTTTTAGTTTTAAAATTTTTTATTTAAATTTTCTTGGACAGTACGTCGAAACATTAATTATCCAATTAATTTTATGTACGTAGCACTATTATTAAACCCATCGTTGTTTTTGTCAATGAAAGCATTTTTCGTTATAAAGCAGAATACCGTGTATATTTCGTTTTAATGGGCCGCGCTTTCAACCAAACTCGAGTAATGGAACTCCTTATAAAACATCTTCAAAAGTATTGCATGCGCCGATTCGGTGGGTAAAGTTTATCAGAAAGAAAGTTTCATCACTCGTAATGTTGGTTAGCGTAGAAAGAAGAGGGTTTATCCTTCCGTAGTGATGCGCACTCTTCTTTCAATTTTCTTTGATTTTTCGCTTCCCATGCGAATTTTTCCGGTGTTTTGCATTTAGGAACGTAGCATAAAATGATCCATCAAAACGTAATATGTAATTTCTTGTCACGGTGGATTTTTCTTTCTTATGATCATATGATACCACAACTATTCCAACATGTACAAGAGTCAAAGTAGATCTCCGCGGAATTGTAAAAGAAAAAAATATTAATCATAGGCTATAAATACGAATCAACTATGAAACAGTATTTCGCTAGTGGATTGTATTTTATTCGATCCTGTCTTCATTCTAAAATATTCCAGAGATGCTCTTTTGGTTACGCAATCTTGCAGGAAGGAGATGAAAGATTTCGGAGGCTGCCGAAGAAATTTATGTATCACGAATTACACGAATAGCCTCTTTGGATGGGGTGAAATAAGGTGTAACTTGTTTCCATTAGCTTAGCTAACCTGCTTTTTTAAGGAGCAGTACGCATGGCGTAATAGAGGTCTTTCCGATGTTGCTAATATCGCTTCGAGTTCTCAACATAAAGTTTTTCTCAACAGTTATGGCTGGATCTGGTTGACCTTTAATAGTACAACATATATTTACTGTCATTTGTTGGGAACATGGCAGTAATAAACTCATAATAGTATGATAAGACGTGTATTGATATTCCGTAATATGCTTTTTAGGACAGTAAATACAATAGGTTTAAGGTTTATTGCTATCATTCATGCTCATGTTTCAACGATCTTCCACATATTTTCATTTGTTTCGTTGAAATTCTTGTAGCACTTTTTCATATTCAACGAAAAAGTGCTTCAATATTCATACGCCACTGGCGGCTTGCAGGGTACAAATCTAAATCTAAAATCTAAATCTTATACCCCCTGCTACACGCCACTGGCGGCTTATAGGGTCAATGTGTAAGTGTAACTATCGCTTTTTAATGAGATTTCTTCATGTAGGCCATTAAAGATGGTAACTTGCGTAATACAATTAGATTTCTGTTCACCCTCTTGTCTTCATTGGTTCGCGCTAATAATACAACTATACTACAAATAGGCTACTTCTCAGCTGAGTGGATTGTATTGTCATAGCTTTCCACGATGTCAGACCAAAGCATATTGATTGTATGTGGAGTGTTACTCTCTCTCACTAAACGTTTGTCTTTATTGCTGTAGAACTGTATTGTACTGTATCGTAGCTTCCGGATTTAGTGATGGATATAATCCCTGACCATTTGAAAGATTAAGTTCAAAGCTTTCAGGTACTTTCAAGTGAAAGTTCTGATGGAACTTATCCATGCTGTAATGGATAGTTTCTAAACGGTGCGTAACGTACGATGGGGCGCTGCAAGTCAAATTGTTGGACTAGTTATTTCCAAAAAGGAGAACGAGAAAAATATCCCAAATACATTTAGTAATTACAAGTAGAATTTATGAATATGTGCTCAGATTTTCTTGGATTATATAAAAAAATACAACCTACAGTTGATGGGTATCATTTAAAAGAGATTAGGCACGTAATGGGGCATCCTGATCGAATCACTATTGAGTATCTTGTTCATGATATCATTCAATTTTTCCCCTCATATAACCGACTTCCACCACATCTGTAGAAGCTTTTCTAATTAATCATTAAAAATCAAAAAAGAAAATGCTCGTTGTCCTCCTGTGGCATTTAATGCGGGTGATATTGTTTGCAGTTAACAAGTTCAGATCAATGTATTTTTCTCATGCAACTCATAATGTCCTGTTTTTCATATGTGATTAAATGGTAAAGTTAAAATGAAACGGTGTATCATATTCTCGAAGACGAGGCACGGTGTGGAAAATATTTAACGCTAGCATTAAACATTAGGATTATCTGGATATTAAGTAACTAGTGTCCTGTAAATCTTCCTTCCTTGAATTTAGGACGAAGGATTTTGGACGGAAGACGTTTCTTGGTGAAGTGGTGTACTGACATTTCTCTCAATATTTATCTGTTCGTGAGCACCATGCGACGGAAATGAAGAGATCATCATTTCCCAAATTTCAGTGCACGCTGAGCCATTCTTGAATTGCACATTCCTTGAGCGTACGCAGAAACAATTTATTCCTTCATCATTCCATTTCGAATGTCGATCATTCCTTGCAAAGCTATCTTTGTCGCAAATGCGCGGAAATCAATTTCTCAAGATTTCCAAGGTTATCTGATAAATTTTACCTTTTACTTTCCTTCTTTTCTTTCGCTGCACAGTTTTTGCTTTCCTTCCGTCTCTTCCTACGTCAGAATCAGTTGATATCACCAAAATTCAACAGTTAAAAGACGAGCCTACTTGATCCAAACTTCCACAAATTCATCCTGCCTGGAGGAATCCGAATCTCAGATGCGTGTATTTTAAAATTAGGATCGTACTTCTTTATGACTCTGAGATAGATCTCTGTTATTTATTTTATTAACGAAAGTAAACTGTCAGTAACTGGATTCCTTTTTTATACGAAAAACTGTATTAATCATAGTAATATTTCTTATGCACCGACCTCGAAGGCGGAGTGGTCATACATGCTAGCCTTCTAAATCCAAGGTCCTGGGTTCGAGTCCCGGCCAACTGAAATTTTCCTGAAGTTATAGAACGGATGCCTGTATTCGTTCATTATTGTGTATCTCACTGTAGCTCTCCTACGACGGGATGTTTGTGAAAGCTTTAGGAAATAAATATATAAAAAATGCTCTCAGCATGAATCCAATAAATAATTGTCATATTCTTTTTTGCGAGGGTTTCCGCATCCCTAGAATGTGCCGCATCGCCGATATGAAAAACTCCGGAAAGCACCGCCTACTTTGACTTATCTCGGAATTCACACGGTATTTTGTTGAGAATCAAGTGAAAGTTGCAGGAAAGAAGTGAGTCGTTCGTTCAGTGGATGAGAGCAAGTGGGCGAGCAGAAGATTAGTATGCCGACGGCGAAGAGTTATCGGAGATGGGGTCGTAACACTCTCTGTTATTAAGGTTAATAACATCGGAACTAGAAGGGCTTTGCTTAAGAAAGGTTGACCACTTACACTGCCCAGTCCGCAATTCTTAATATAGCTCCCGCTCAAAGAATACTTATCCACAAAACGGGTGATTACATAAGTCGAGTTTCCATGAGCTATTTTTCAGAATAGCCAAAGAAGTATTTTAAAGATTAGTAGTGTGGTAGTAAATTTTTACTTTTAGATATAGGTAGTACCGTAATATATAGCAATTAAAATGTTGAGGAAATTTATCAAATCAATCTATTTGGCGAGAATGTTGAGTTAATTTATGATGACGGCTGGTTGTGCAGAATACGAACGAGGAAGTGCTGGAGATGTCGTGAGAGTCTTTGATTGAGGAGATAACGTGTAGGAAGGGCGGGTCAGATATTAAGAGGGCATGGATTGCTAAAGAACGTAATTGCGCGCAGGCTGCCAGGGGTATCACAAAGAGGAAGAAAAAGACGAAAGCAGTTTGATGTTACAGGGGGAATGGCAATTAAAAGGAGTGAAGGAAGTGGTGTTAAATGGGTGGCTTCGGAGCTTTAAAATAATGTGAGGCAGAATAGACGGAATGATGCTTATGCATCGAAACATATCGTGCATTTTGTCTCCTGTGGTATTTGCATAAGTTAAATAAAATAGGAATTAGTTTCCTTGTGAAAAGTTGTTCCTGTTGTTGTTTCTTTTAATGTGAGGCAGAGTATTTCATGATTTCAATACAACTTTGTGGTTGAAAAAGTACTGATTTTGCCGTGGAATAAAGTATTTTTCTCTTTTTTATGGAATTGAGAAAAGAATAGAAGTAGTTACGGATGGTTAAGTAGTTGTCGTTGAAAATAATTCTAAAAACCATCAACAATGTGATCTGCTCTATGCGCATTTTGCCGCCAAAGATAGCATCTTCAGGGACGATTCTGCTGTATGTTCAGGTGGTAGTAGTAGTAGTATTGTTAAAAGTGCTTCGACAGCTGAGGTCATTTTGCATGTAGGCTCCCACCGGGTATCAAACCCGGGACCGCTTTTATTGGAGTCGAACGTGTTGCCCACTTGGCTATCCGGGAGCCCTCAAATGCTATAATTGGCGAAGAAATGCGTATAGGACATAATCACTTTGATAATGGTTTTCGGAGTTCTTCTCAACGGCATCATTTTTTATAATACGACATGTTAAATACTCGCAAATTTTATACTAATAAATATATGTTTCTTATGTGTAAAAACGTTGTATTCATTGAGTAACTTTGTTTAATCTTGGGTGGGATACAACATTTTGGTTAAAATTCTATGCTCCCAATGGAATGTAATGTTCCATTTTAGGTGATGCTTTTTTTCTTGTCACATAAAACCAAGAACTGTTTATTTAATTTCTGTATTTCAAAGCAATTCTATTATAGAGTTAGGATTAAAGCTTATTAGACTAAAAAATGCATCATTATACAAATAAACATGCATCTCATAAACTCCGTTCACTTTGAAAATGTATTCCTTTCATTGCGCACCAGTTCTTCTTGTTATTGAAGAAGTTGAAAATTGCAGTAAAAGTACACAAAAGTAAACTATGAGATTTAATTTTATTCGTCCTTCCTTGGTAATCCCCATAAAAGCAACCGAGCATGAGACTATTTTCCCTGCATGTGGAATACATAAGATTTTATTCTCTCATAATATATGGTTATTAACGATTAAAACTAGAACTTAGTGTAAATTCAGGACGCAATAAGCTAGTAAAGGTCTTTTACAGTCACCTTTTATTACATGAATTAGCTATAATTTATTTTGCCGAATGAGACTCTTTAAGAACAATCTCTGAAGTTAAATTTCCTACGCAAAACGCGTAATTATCGTAATATTTCCTTTCTTATTTCTTCAATATTTTTTAATAAAACTTCCAGGTTCATTGGAAGAATCCTTCGGGAAATTATGATCATAAAGAGAAACACAACCAGATTGAAACCTTAATGAATGTTCAGATACATATTATACATTCGCCATTTTTTTATTCTTATGTGCATGAAGAACGGTATATGATAATCTTTATTATTATAAATACTAATCTTTCACTCACTCACGGTGATGAGAACGGAATCTACTTTTAATATAAAATATAATAGTAAATTATAG
>KZ308235.1:646085-687332 GCA_000376725.2 Ladona fulva
GACAAAACTTGTATCCTTATTTAATATAATATTAAAGATAATTCAGAGCTCCGTCAAAATATTTTGATTGGGTCAAATAGTTACTTTGGGAAAAATTGTGTCTCTGAGAAATTAAAATTGTGCATTCACTCTTCGACATTACTGTTTATAGTACACCATCAACGTTAGGATACTGTGCAGTACGCATTTTGCTATCCGCGATAGAATCTCTGGATAGTGAAATACGCATTGGAGAGGATCCTGACGTTGAGGGTTTGTGGAATGCTATAAACAGCAACTAACTAAAGTATCAGTGACAGTTCCATTCTGCTCTTACGCGCAGTATGATGATGTATGTAATCTATGTAAAATGGACCTTAACTAATTTTTACTTTAAAGGTTTGTTAGAGTTATAACGAAGATCATAGTTAATACCCGTGCTAATCCATCACATATATATGGGAGGTTAACTATAATCTTCACTTTAACTCTTACAAACCGTTATCATAGGACCTAAAGTGAACATAAGTTGGAGTTCATTTTAATTATACATTATAATACTGGGCCTTGACGGCGGAAAGGGAAAGTGGAAGCGACGAGGAGGAGGCTGGACTGCGCATCTTTAGTATGGGGAAGTAAACGCCATTCACTTCCGAGTCACAATTTTTTATGCCTCACCTAAAAAAGGAGCAGGTGCGGCGTAAGCCTTTATATCAACTAAGTCACGAACTAAGAACATTCAGGAAAAAATGTTTTATTTGCATTCTACAGGTCGTTATTTTTTGCATGCGAGCAGTCCCTTCTCCATTTTAGGTATGCAGTGAAAGTGAAAGGTCGAGAACTCGCCATTCAATTCATTATAAACGGGTTCTTCACATATAGTGACGGACAGCTTCGGTGAATTGTATTCAGCAAGAATACTAATTTCCGATAATTTTTGTTTTTCCTGTAATAATTAGCGAAAATAAAAGTCAATAGTTCCTAACCGCTACCTATAAAAGTACTTAATGTTCCTTGCGTGGAAAGTCATGTGCGCAGTCATTACTCCGTTTTCCGCTCCTGGAAATACCCGATGATATTATCATCGCATCTTATGGCATTTTATTATGTTCTAGTAAACGCCCCCTTCAAGCATGTCGGAACTTAATTTAGTTTAAAATATATCTATTATTGTATATATCTGGTCCTCCTAAGCCAGAAAGAGTTCGTCGTAAGATCATAATAACTCAATATATTTCCTGCTATTATTATTAATATTTATTCTGTTTTCAAGTTTCGAAAGTTTACTTTACGTACGTTTCTTATGGAAAAGTATACTAAGTGATTTTTACGTGTATTTATTTGGGATAACTCACGAAATCAACATTCATTAATTGCCTTGGTCGTTAAAGGGATGGGTTGTTTATTTCCGAAAAATTATATATTTATAAAAATTATATTAAAAATTATATATATGATGTCGGAAAATCAGAGTAAAACTGCTCTAGTTCCTCGCATATTGTGTATGCATCTTCGGAAAACCGTAAATTGGCACTGATGGTGAACCTAATTTGTCAAAATTGTTCTTAGCTCTAAATTATGTGTGAAGGCTTAATTAGCATCCATACTTTTGTAAAGATTTCATACTTGTCTGTGCATCCTTCGTGAATTTCGAATTTAAACCTTTTTCGCGAAGCATAAGAAGAGGAAACTTTGGACTGAACGTTAAAAATAGGCATTGTAAATAAACATTGTAAATACAAAAGGACGTCGTTCGTCAGGTTTTTATGCTCAGTCGATACCCTCCAAAAATTACTTGATGGAAACATTTTCTCTATCGGAAACTATATAAGAAATTTATAAATATAAAAAATAAAACTAACTTCGCCTCACCGTAATAAAAATACTGTCAGGAACGTTGTATTATCATCTTTTCTCCTCCCCTTTTCCTCTGTTTCATCAATAACAACCTTATTTATCGGCCTTTCCATTAAGAGTCCTCCTTTAACACGATCTCATATCTCTGGTGGGTTGAATAAACACACGGTGTCTAGGCTAAGGACTAAAATAGATACTTATTCAATGATATTTTCTCTGTTATTCCATTTGGACATCTTTCAGGAAGCTAGCAAAGACCATTCCCGGAAGACCAAGAGAAAATTCCATCTAGGATATCATAATTATATCACGATTCCCCAGTCTACAGAATTATCCCCAAGGTGTAAAATTGGTGATCAGCAATTGCATTTACATTTTTACATTCACCACTAAAATTGCCAGTGTGGTACCAACAGCAACACCCCCATCTAGTCCTGTATTTTCTCTAATGCCACGCGGAAAAAAGACCAGAAGTAACCATCCGCCGTGGAGGTTAAGTCCGATACGCTCTTTCCGTCTCTCGGAATTCAGTTGTTTACTGAAATTAAAACGTAATTTTCCGATGAATTTTTCGAAAGCTTCCGCCGGTCATCTGGTCATCTTTCCTAGAACGAATCACATCCGAAAAACTCAATTATAGCCAACAAACTCCCGTTGAACCTGAAATCTCCTCAAACGAAGCAGCTCTATATCGCACCATTCCTAAGTCGGAGACTAATCCTGCTTTGTCAGGATTCCAAATCGCTCTTAATAATCGAGAAGAGTTTGAATCAGAGAAATGTTTAAGGCATCCCTTCAGAATCCAAAGTGCTGGCCAATCTTTACTTTCCATCTGCCTTTCTTATTACTTTCGAATTCGCTCACAGGAGGAATGACTACTGTCAAATGTTTCTTTCAGGACTCTCTAATTTGAAGTGACCTAGGAGCTCCAATGGGTATCCTTTTATTATGTTCGTAGTAAAAAACTTATTAGTATTTCACAGTTCGTTTAATTTATTTTTCTTCACAATAATCATTTAAGTGGTTTAAGATTATCACCCTGCGTCCTGAAGGATCTGAGCGTTACTCGGATTTAAACAAAGGATTAATTTACTGGATTAATCCAGAGAAAGCACGTTCAGAGATGATATAGCTGTTATAATGCGTCCAATATGTTACATAGGCCGTTCTGATAAAGACAAGGGAAATAGATGCTAGAACGAATCGATTCAAGAACTAACAAAATCCACTACTTCGGCCTCGACTTTATGGTAGCTATTCATAATGAAAGGAATAGGACAAAACTTGTATCCTGTGGTAACGAGTATAAGTTTTGTCGTATTTCTGTCATGATTCAAGAACTCACCTTTTCCGTGAACGATACGTGAAAGTAATCTATTAGGGAAATAGAGTCATGGTGCATAGGCGAAAGGCGGTTTGCAGGGTACTTACATAGGCATAAAAGTGTAACAATATATTCACGCTCATATGAAAGCTTCAGTGTCGGAAATTAGGATGGTGGAAGAATTATTTTTCACATACCTGCATTTTAACCAGTTACGAGTATGTTAATAATAAGAAGAAATAATTTAATCTTTTGCGTACTACCTAATTACTTTCTTGTATTTTCTTCGTTACGATTCCTATACATTTTCCACTTAAATTCGCTAATTCCTCTGCTATTTTGGATGCGTCTTCGATTTTTGAACTCCATAAAGAGGTTGCATTTCTTCTGCATTCGCTCTGAACCGAGATCCGGTCAAACTAGCTACAGTAGAAAAGCGTCATAAAATCGAATTCGTCGTTCCATTAAATTTTTTAGGACGTGCTTCGATCTCTCGCTGCTCCCATATCTCTTCCATTGAAAAAAGAACGCTTCAACATTAGCTTTCGCTTGTTCCTTTCCAAAACATGATATTTGGAAATCTTTTCCACTTTGCTTATTTGGACTGAAATTTATTTATTTTTTTACCTTTGTTAACCTGAGTCGATTTTTGATTTTCTTCCTTTAGTATTGTTTCACGTTTCTTTTCCTTGATCCAATTCCATATTTTTGTCCCACTTTGTAACTGTATTTATCTAGGTGTGTCTAATGAGTAGTATTTTGTGTCTATAGCTGTTTTTATATTCTTCAATTCAACATTCTTCAGTGTGATCGAATTTTTTTCAAGACTAACGGAATTCACGGAAACACGAGCAAAACTATTTCAGTTCGAACCACTGTCCTCGGTGGCGTAGCAGTCAAGACATTAGTCTTCGACGTAGACTGCAGGGGTTCAGTTCCCAGCCGAGGCAGTTAACTCAGTGAGGTGATTTGGTGTGGTTATACACCACATTTCGACTCAGCCTGTAAAATGAGTTCCAATGGTAAAAGTTTGGGTAAATGCTTAGTGCTGGCAAAATCACATTCAATCTATGCCTTTGGGTGTAATTACCGAATATACGGTCCTGGTACCATATGTTCCTGTTACCACATCTTGGTAAATGAAATATTTTTCATTTTACTTTCGGTACGGGATAGAGAAAAAGGTATCTTTTATATAATTTTGTCTCAGTCTTGCTCATGGCTGTGAGTGTATGAAAGCTACTGAAGTAAGAAGCATGTTGAGTAATAGCATTAATTAAGGTTTTTCCTTATGCAGTGTTACGGAAAGTGTTACTCGTAGCGTCATTGTACTTCACTGACCTGGGCTTGCTCAAGCTTATAGCATTCTGTCTCAGGAAAGCAAGGGCAAACTACCTCACTCCTCATCTTGCCTAGTAAGCCTCATTTCCCTTTCCTAGCTATTCGTAGTTGGTGGTAGAGGGGATGAGATCCCAACCGGCCTTCGGGCTTATTACTTTACGGAAAGACCGAAAATACGTAGATTTATATTCAGAATATATATTTAGGCTGAGGAATATTTATCTGATTAACGTGAGATTAAAGCATCTTTAACATTTTCACCCACGAAAATGGGCCACATTACAAGTTACATTCTCTTATATATATACTTCCTGCTCAAGGTTGTTCCGGAATTAAGACTGGCGTCGAATGAATATAATGCATTCAAGCTGGTCACTTTATTGTATTTTTCAAACCTTGCTTTCACTCCGGCCTTACATGTGAAGGACACTCTCTCCACAGCCAATTTGGAACTGAGAGTTTGAAGAAAAAACAATTAATACAAACAACTAAAAGCCTCTATCCTCACGTCTTACTGGCTGGTATATACAATTATGATGCTGAGGAATAAAGGAAAAGAAATACTGTAATTAATGGAAGTAAATCTTGTAATAATTAGAGAGTTTTTCTTTTCCTTCGTAATGTCTTTCCACAAAATCCGGCTATCGATGGTAGATTGAATATGAAGTTGACGTTTTAATTCTATTGTGAAGTTCTATCGATGTTATACATTGGTGGAAACCTCTTTTAACTAAGATGAATTCGAAATAACTTTCTCATACGCATTTGTGTTTCTTTATGTAATTGCCTTGTGGTCTCGGTCTTTCTTTAGATTTTCTAAAAATTGGTAAAAGAACCTGTGTTCATCTCCGCTTCTCCCGTGATCAAAATAACTTAAAATACATCAGTGTTCAATAAGGCCCTCATCGTGACTTTCTATTTACAGCCCGAAAGCATAGTTATTGACCGAAAACAAACAAAAACTAACCAACAAACAAATCAACAAACTTGTAGTCTTTCGTCGAGTTTCGGAGTTGATCGGGGGTGTAGTAATACCAGTGGAAATCTACGCTGGCCATGACAAACTGGTAAGGTCTTGTTATTGCGATGTTCATCTCTTAGAATCTAAAATATGCAGTAAATATTTTTGGTGAAACTATTTACTTCTATAAAATTCGCAGACATTGGCGATATTTTGTGGAAATGCTTCATGTTTGAAGGAAAAGAGACTATCTTTTCCACAGATTTAATACAGAGACGACCAGGTTTCAGCGAATGATCGTCATCATCACATGATCGTTCGCTGAAACCTGGTCGTGTCTGCATTAAAATCCTGTGGAAAAGATAGTCTCTTTTCCTTCAAATATTTACTTGTGTTTTATTTTGAAACAGAGCTTCATTTGTCAAAAACAAATTATTTCTGAGAAATATCCCAGCGATATTTACGAGGGAGTAATGTCTCATTTTCCAAACTTTATGGAGCCCCTCAACCTGGTTTATTAATGGCGAATTATGTGTTGAAAGTAAAAGTCTTATGCGTCCGTGAAATCTTGATTCATTCAAAGGTTTTCAATTCATTTGGTTAAAATTAAAAGGCCTTAGGTTAAAATTTAAACTCGTAGAGTATAGAGTGTCTTTTTTTATGTGGAATATTTCGGATGTAAGTATGCTCACCTACACCTTTACAACGTCTTGTATGTGCGAGTATGGTTATTGTAACAAAGTCGATTATTAATATGAGTCAGTTAAGACTAAATTAGAAGTTAAGTACTTTTCTGTTATACTCTGTGCTGATGCTTTATCTGGTATGGCATTATTTATATATATCAATAGCGGAGAATGCCTAACTTTGTATTTCGTTTAAATTTTAAAAGGTGGAAGGAAATTTTTTTTTTGCTAAGATCTTAGTAAACTTCTTCGTTCATTGCAACAGACTTTCAGCAGGGATTAAAGGAAAGGAAGGTGTCTTTGTAGATTGAAAACCTACGGAAAATCCCAAAGGAATAACAAGTGTGAAAAATAGCGACACGACTGGGACTCGAACCTAAGTGGGAGACCTGGGTTCGAGGTATTCTAACCACTNCAAAGGAATATTCAATTATATCTATTTATTACGCACTATCTCATAAATTTCCACTTAAATTTTCATTTTAAATTAAAACACCACCTTAGTTTAAATATTTCAAACTCTGTTAACTCGGATGGATTTTAATCTATGTTTATTTTACGCATCGATCATTATATTTATTTGCTCGCTTACCTGAATTACAATAAATTAAAAATAAGAGGTAAAGAATTTTAGGGTTCACAATGACATAGAGTTAAACCCTTACAAATAATCATCCTTTATAAGAGTAAAAATGACGGGAACTGTTTTGTGATATGCTGCAAATCTTCAATTTGAAATAAAGTGCAAGAGAAACATTCTGTTGGTGGTGGTGTTTCATCTGCTAGAAGCTCCAATATCTTCAATAAACATTTTTCCTATATTTAACAATAACTTTTAACTGCTTTCACGCATCTACTGCATTAATTGATTTTTTAATTGTATATTTTGGTGACATTATCCTAGCAATTAAATTTATTAGAATAAATTGGATCGTCTGCCCACTACGATTAGGAAAACCGGATTTCCTCTTCTAATTTCGTGTAGTATTCATAATATTTGTTTTTACTATCCGCTTCACTTTCAACTTGTATGATCAACGTGATGATTTTATGTGTGTTACTTCATTATAGTTGTAATACATTAAAGATAATCATGGAAGATTTTTACATAAGTCCGATATAGTTTTGCCATACTGGTATAGTCTGGTATTGTTTTACATTACATTTTAACTTTATTCGATCAGGCACCTAAAAATCTAGGGATTAACGGAAGTAAAAAACGTCGAACTGACAGTGACATTTTCCTTTCGATGGTTGGATGGTCGGCAAGGACGATCAGCGGTTAGGGCATCTTTCCGGGAAGTTGAAGATACATTAATACACAGCTATATCGATATTCGAAGGCGTGAAGACGTAAGTACGCTTACGAAACAGGTCGCGAATTAAAGTCCCTGTGGAAAAGTACGAAGTTTCTTTTTATTCTGCTTTTTTTACTCCTTTAATACACAGAGTTTAATTTCATAGTTTTGTGTATAAATTCTCTAGAATATAAGGGGCGGGAGCATATAAATTTACTCACGTATAAGAATTGTTCTTGCCATTTCCATAAATAGATTAAAATTCAAAATGATACATTTTAGATAGAAAAAACGTGTATTACGGTTAAAATTTGAGGTTAAATAAATCGACAAACATTCCGAATAAGTGCTTCGGTTACAGCATTTCTTTCCTTTCACCGAAAGATCAGATTAGATTGGAGGAAGGAAGGATGACAGGCTATTTCCTCCGAAAGAAAAGGTGAAAAAGCTAAAGATATCTTTGAATGCTCATGGACTACAGTTTGAGAGGTAGAATACACGTTCCTTTAAAGAGACTCGATAAGAATCGTTTTTATAACGGCTTTGCTCATCCTCGGATCGGTGCTTTTGTTTGGACGCGTGCCGCCGTCTGAGGTACGCCACACGCCCGTCCCTGACTCGCCTCCCAACGACCGAATCGTGTCCCTTGAAAGTTGGACGCGAGCCAGAAGTGACAAATGCCCCGCGCACTTTTGTTGGCAAAAAGTGCGACGGGTCGGAGTGGAAAACCACACGCCGAGCATCACTTTCGCCCTTCACTTTCTCTCCAACAATAAGATCGTATCTCTCTAAAAGGAGCAATCTGTTTCTCCAAACTCTCGCATCCTAATCCTAATTCCACTTCAATTTTTGCTCGGATCTTCAATTACGAATGTGTTTTATGTAATAGTTTATGTGCTAGAATGGTCAATGAGAGCTTTACCAGTCTTAAGTAGAAGATAGCCGTCAATGTTAGAGACGATAACGAAATAGCAGTCTTGAGGGACTCGTATGAAATTCCTCTTTCGTTGACCCTCGAAAAAGTATTCTTACTCATAAGTGCTGTCTGAAATATTCTTATTTTATGTAAAATTTTAGTGAATGAAAAACTCTTCCCAATAAATATATTCATTTAATTAGCGAAATTTTCCACTGTTCCTTAACGCCATCAACACAAAGATTTTACCAAATAAACCATATCTACTGTTGCTATCCACTTCTAATTTTAGAAATAAAATGTGTATTGTCGAGTCATTAATTTCTTTGCATTAAGGTTTTCTATCAAATGAGTGCGTTTAGTTTCTGTTAAATGGTGCGGTGATTATCAATTTCATTCTAGCCTGAATAAGGCGCAATTTATTTACAGTGCTCAACTTTAATGTTAGTTATGCATTCACCTTGTTTATGATAACTTACAATTTTTTACTATTGTTAAATCTGGCTATTCGTTCTTTGCTCAAAGAGCTTCGGACATTAAAGGCATTGAGAAAGAGCTTATTAATAATTACGTTACTTC
Source organism: Ladona fulva (assembly GCA_000376725.2). Lineage (NCBI taxonomy): Eukaryota > Metazoa > Arthropoda > Insecta > Odonata > Libellulidae > Ladona > Ladona fulva. Next base: position 655,027 of record KZ308235.1, read on the forward strand.
CATTATACTTTCTGCATTACAACTTCGGTTTTAGTTTTTTAGTGTTATGTACTTTTGAAACTGAAGTTCAAGAAAAACTCAGCTCTAAAAGGCGTCTTGCACATCCTTTACGATATTACTGGGGGTTTTTTTACGAAACAGTTCAATCTCTTGAATTTTTTAAACAATACTTCTAAATTAAATACTAATTCATCAGATTTGGAACGCTGTAGCAATAAATTAAGGCGACAAATAATCCAACGTTAAATCGTTATGTTTGAATTACAAAATTCTTTTTTTCTTCTTCCCCCTTCTAATATTTTTGTGGAATATCTCTCGGTGATTCAGTGAATGAATACTTTCAGTAATTTACGTACAGAAATATTGGAAAAAGTACTTCACAGCAGCGCTCCATTTATTACGAAATTCTTTAGCTTATCACAATCCTTCATTTTTTCCACTTAAGGGAGGGGAATCAATGGAAGTTGAAAAAATGAAACATCGTTTTTTTCTAATAATATCAGTGAGAGGTGAAAAAAATTAAACCATACATATGCTCGAAAGATTTAGTTAAATAAATCTTCTTTATGCATAAACTAAGTAAAACGTTCATACGAATGTCAATTTAAGTTCTATATTTATGTGTACTTAAATAAGTTATGCATCAATAGTTAAAGTAGTTCATGATGAGCCTTAGCTCTCAAGAGGTGTCGTGCTGTACCTTTTTTTTTAAATTAAGCCATCTCTTTAACAATACATTTTTATGTAAGGCAGAAAAGTTTTTGTGTTTCTTCAGTGCAAGCATTCGTTGCAAATTAAGAATCAGATTCTCGGGTATAATATCAACTTCTTATTCAAATACATCATTCAATGTATCTGCATAAGGTTTTAGTTTCAATATCCTTGAAACAAATTTTGTTTGTGAAAATTCCAGTAATTGTCAACGATATCATCACAAACTTAATAATTACTGGGGAGAGAGTGAACAGGTTCTACCATTCTATGACGTACGACGACGGCAAAGAACATATGATTTGCAGCTTCATATTCATGCATATATTTCAAAAATATTGTCTGCCCTTGAGGCATTGCCGTTTATCCTCAACTCTTTGGAACGATTTTATGTAAGGAAGTAGCAGATATAATAACTTTAAAATCACATTTAGGTAAAATATTTTTTTTATTTTATAAGAATGTTTTTATAATTTTTCGTTTTTATATACAAACAGATGTGAAAAATTCATAAAAAATAGTTATTGGATTATAAAAAGTTTCCCAGACTGTTGTGAGAAGGAAGGTGATTGGAATGAATATTTGGTGAGAAGCATTCCATTCCGGATCTTGTAGATGATATGTTATAGAGAACCTGCAAAAAAGAATACCTTTAGATTCGTCGAATTTGAAAAATCGAATTTCTTTTTCATGTATAGAGTCATGATTTGTATCTTACTGTAAAGCTGGCCGGCGTTTCACCATCCATGGGTTCCAGAACCTATTCCTAGACTGTATCCTCCTCCCAGACCGTGTCCTCCTCCCAGACCGTATCCACCGCCAATTCCGTATCCACTGCTGATTCCATGTCCACCGCCAATTCCGTATCCACTGCTGATGCCGTGTCCACCGCCAATTCCGTATCCACTGCTGATGCCGTATCCACCGCCAATTCCATATCCTCCGGACCACCCATGTCCACCACCTAAACCAGAGCCAAGGGCGATTCCACTTGAGAGACCGTAACCGCCGCCCAAACCATATCCATGGCCTATAGACTTATAGATTGGGACTGGCTTGTGGATTGCGACAGGATGAGGAACGGGGACTGGAATTGGCTTGTGCACTGGAACTGCAATGGGCTTATGTACTGGGACTGCAACTGGATGTGGTACGGGAATCTTCACCGGTACTGTAAAGGGTACAGCGATCGGTTTCTCGATGGGGACAGGGTATGGCTTGTCCACTGGAACAGGGTAAGGCTTGGGAACATGGACAGGGTATGGTTTTACTACTGGAACGGGGACGGGATGGGGAACAGGTACGGGGACGTTCTTATGAACGGGGACAGGATAGGGGTGAGGGACTGGCACTGGAACCTGCTTGGTGACGGTGATAGTCTTGTGTACAGCGGCTATATGTCCACCTCCATGGCCATATCCTCCTCCGTAGCCATATCCTCCTCCGTAGCCATATCCTCCACCATAGCCAATACCAGAGCCATAGGACAATCCAGAGCCGTAGGACAATCCAGAGCCGTGGGACAGTCCAGAGCCTCCAAGAGCGATTCCTCCGAGAGAAGCTCCTCCGAGAGAGCCACCATGTCCGTACCCGTATCCCAAGCCGTATCCGTGTCCAAGTCCTATGCCTGAGCTCAGTCCAATACCAGAGCCCAGCCCTATTCCATGTCCCAGTCCTCCGGAGCCGTAGCCCACTCCTATGCCGCCACCATATCCCAGACCCAGAGCTCCTCTCTTGTCATGTTTTTTCGCCTCCTCCTCGGCTACCGCAACCGTAGCTAGAGCTAGGAGAGCTAGGCAAATCTGAAAGTACAATATGTTCAAAATCAACATTTAAGATGCATTCTAATCGATGTCTCGAAAACGGATTCATTTTCCTCTTAACCATGAGAAAACACAAACATACACTGGCGAATCATACATATTTCTGACAATGAAAGCAATAAAAAGGAAACGATTCTCGAATCCTGCTATATTTACCTGCCACTTCATGATTCCTCTCACCCTGAGTCTGCAGATACAAGAATTGGAGTGAACTTATTCCCAAAACGAATCTTCCCTATATATATATAAAGAACCCCTCTTTGCCCCATCTCCGCTTTCGCTGGAACCGCCCAGGGGTCTTCCCAACCCCTCTTTCTCAGTCAACCTGATGCCGCTGCATCAACCCCCGCCCCTCTTTTCGCCTTCAAACTCTCGCCTCCCTCGACGCACGCGCCACGGAGAAGGCGATTGGTGGAAAAAATGGATACGTATACGCAAGAGCCCGGCAATCTGGTCTAGAGTAGATACGGAGTATTTACGTGATGTTCGGTTTATAGCCGATGCTTACTTTCACTGCCCCTCGTTGAAGTCTCTCGAGATCGAATTAAAAATAATTGTTTTTTTCCTCGTTCTAATTTGAAGAACTTTTTCCGAAATATTTCCTGATCACTTTACGTTGGTCAATTTCGTTTCTCTTTTTCGTATTTTGAGCCTTTGACCTTTAAAAATTTCACTTTGGATTCCGTTTAAAATCTGAGATTCTTCTGTGCCTTTTATCAAAGATCTAAGCACATCTCTATAGTATATTGTCGTCAGTTTCACCAAATATATCTCCCTTATTTAATTATTTCAGTTCTCTTTAACATTAATCAAAATATTTTATTTTTCCTGTATTTATATTTTATCTGTGGTAATGATTTATGAGGTTAAGAATGAAGAAAGACTTATTAGAGCAATATAATATTCCTTCACATAATTTTTGGACTCTTTGTGCAATCAAAACAGACAAAAACAAAACATCAATTTTTAAAATACCTTTTTTACTTATACTCGTATGCGCCATTTATTGTAAAGAAGTACTTTCTCTCGAATCGTGTTGTATTGAAAGATTCTCTCAGCATAAGGAATACGTTTTGAAGAGATTGATTTGGAAAGACGAATTTCACCATCCTTATTCACCGTCCTTATTGAGTTTCTCATTTTGTATCTACAATGTAGTATTTACTTCTAGTTTCAGCTCAATTATTAAAAAATACAAATCATTTAAAATTTCTATTATCATTTCATTGATTAAAGAAATGGAAAATAACTCGTAGTCAGCGATAAGGAGGGAGTGAATGATTGCTTTCATAAAATTCTATTGCTATAATATAATGGTACAGTAGTGTTTTAGTTTTGTTGTATATTTTTATGCAGTAAACGATTTTATATTCAGTTTTATTGAATATAAATGAAATAACAAAACCCCAATAATTCGCTATAATTTAAAATTACAAATATGTACGCTTTCCGAGGTATGTGAAGTATGACCTTATGTGATTTTTTGTCCTCGATTTCGACTCAACTTCGTTCAATATAGTTAATTTTAATGCTGTCTGTTAAATGAATTTTACTTAAAAGTATGGGAAAAATTTTTTCATAGATTTACACCATTATTTTCCCTTCAAAAATACCATAACGTAGACAAACATGTTAACATTTGTAATAAAGTTGTCAGATTCAACATTATTTATGAAACTAAAGATTGCTACCTTTAACAGCGTCATCTTCACTTATCATTTCCTTCTATTACGACAAAGCTTTGTAATATTTTTGAAATGTTCACTTATTTGCTTTTCATGTAATAATCATTTTTCTTGTAACCATCGTTTGATTTGTATGAATTTCTCCATTATTCCATTATTATCCGATTATTCCATTTTTAAATTAAATCATTACTCTTTTCTGTCGCACATATTTACGCATTTCTTCGCATAGTTGTCGTGAAAGAACTGTTTCGAGTTTTAATTTTCTTATTCTTACCATCTGTGTCCAATTTTATAGGCGAGGCGTTGATAGGTGATTATTTGGAATTTTCGGGTCAGAATAATGCCAGGCTGAAAGTGTAAGGACCCCAATTCTCTTGCGTTGGCACATTGCCAAGCATATTCTCACCTCAATTTAATTCGCAGCCAGAAATTCCTAAGAGAAGAGTCCGAATAAGTGTAATTTATTCGCCGATCGCCTTTTAAAAAGGCGAAACACAATTTTTTGTCTACTTGTCCGAATTCCTAACGGCAGATTACTCAAGAGCATCGCAGAAATCACCAGATTCGGAGGCGAATGGGGACTGGCGTTCACAGGCTGATCTCACCAACGCCTTGACCGACCTCTTTACAAGTACCAAAACACTGAACGCCCAGTTCCAACCTACAGCTTACATTCTATTTGAGAGCGACTCGTTCCCCACGATTAGTTTTGCGGGTGCTTAAACGATTCCGAATATTTGAAACTAACACTAGTTTTGTCCATTCACGCGGGCAAATCTAAAGGAATAAAGGAAGAGAACCAAAATTGATTACAGCTTTTCGAGCTGAACTTTTTTCTAAGGGCCAAAATAAAAGTTGCTGAGACGAAAAGCGAGTGAAAGCATTCCTTCTGCCGTAATCCCATTGTAAGAAAATGGCGATTTATTCTGTCGTATCATTCCATTGGGACCGCCCAGGGGTAAAACGCTCCTTCTTTCGGGAGACGTCGCAAGCTCGCTTTCGCACTTCGAGCCGGCAATTATGACCGATAGTAATCCGTTCCGCTTTTGCCGTCCAATCAATCACGATTTCCGAAGGCGATCGTGGTCGGCAGCGGGAGCGAATCACGGAAGGTTGGGTTAACGACTCCTCCTATGTATTAGAAGCGGAAGTGCATGACCGGTCCACCCACCCAGCATCAGCGCACCTCTCCCCTGACTCATCCCATCAACGCGCCATCTTTCCCTTTCGGAGAACAAGGAGAAAAGAGGCTACTTCCTCCCTGCAGACCGGTCAGTCCACCCCATGCCATCCCATTATCTTCGCAACCCAACCCTTCTAAACTTATAAACCTCTTATTTCCACGTACGTTACATAGTAATGTTCCTCCCCGGTAGCTTTCTCTGCATAGACGAGCGTCTCGAACAAGCTTCATGAGAACGTGCGTCTCGGCCGTTAGAATCTTTGTTGGGCTGGGTCTGGGGGCGGATTCACATCGCTTTCTTTCGCCGCCCCCTCGCATCCCTTCTTTCGGACCACTTCCAACGCCCAGGACTTCTTTCCTTTCCTTTCTTTCTTAAGATGTTCGGCTTCCCATTTCGCCTGGAGCGCTTCCTCGTGATCTTTTTTTTCGCATCCGTCCCTCGGTAAGAATGCTGTCGCTTCGTCTGCCCACACCCCTCACCTATCTCCACTCTTTTCACTTTCTTGCGAAGAAAGTGCTCGGATTTCGAGTCTTCGTGGAAATATAAATTATGCCTGCTCCGAGTGTTGAGTCACACGAAACCAGGTTGCCCATTTTAGCGTCAACGCGCGGCTATTCTCTGGCGATAGGAGAAATGGATTGATTGCTCCAATTTCCATAATTTATCCCGTTGAAGATATAACGTCCCGTCGTTTTCCCATTCATTATATTATCGGGCATTAATTTACTCGTCTTTGGAGGGAATGAAGGGAGATTGTTTCTCCACTTACGCCGACCAATGAGAAATCAGCAAAGAACCATTTTGACGGAATTGAGGACAGAGTGTAATCGATGCTTCGCCTCAAAATATGTGGATATTACTTAATGGGCAATTAATTAAAGATATCGTGCAAAATAATTTTCCGTGTGTGTCACACATGAAAATTTTGAACGAATTTTATTTTGCTAATAACTGAATATGTCAGGGAATACTCAATCTCTTCCAAGAAGTAAGGTCTGGTGCGTTCAGCTTTCGCAATTTAATTAGGGTAATTTGCTGTGGCTACTAACTAATTTTATGGTCGACAACGAATTTCTTCAACCTTTGACTCTTGTTAAGAAATTTTCCCAGAAGATCACAGTTTTCTTGGCTTTCTTTTCCTTCTAATATACAATTATTTCGTACAAGGATGATTTGCTGAATTTTTTTCAAATTTGGTTAAGGTGATTGCATCGATGGATTCAAGTTAAAATCAAAAAATATCTTCATTGCGTTTCAGTTCTATATCTGATGATGAAAGAATTGAAAGTAATTTATGTATTTAATATAGTGATGTTTTGGATCTTATAAAAATGGATAAAGAACGTGGGAACAGTTTTTAAAAATTCTCATTATATCTTTCGTTATTATTTACAGAAAATCGTTTGGTGTGTATTTTCTCCTCTCACTAGCATATTAACGTTAGAAAGTGTTAGTAAATGTTAAACGATATCAAGCGTTAGTTAGTAAGGAGTAATATATGTTTAGTCCTTCGATGATATAACTGAAAAAGCAAGCAATGGAAGAATAAAAAAATCCAAATTAAAATGCTGTGTTTGATTTTGGTAAATACAACTAAATAGATCTTTAGGACGTCACTGCTGTGAGAACCATGGTGTAGTCAGAGATGCATTTATTTTAGGAAACATGGTCAGCGTATCCACAATTGTACCCTGCAAGCCGCCTTTCTGCGTGTGGCAGGGGGTGCATGCGCCTAGGCTCGACGCTTCAGTTCGTAGGCCATTTATTGATGGCTGATTAAGACCTGATTGGTTTCCTTCTTAAGCCACCATAATTTACTTTAATTCCGAACGAACACTTCAAAATAAGGATCACTTTCACTGAGGGCGAAAGTAATACCATTATGCGGAAATACTCTTCAGTTAATTCCCTCCGAATTTGTAATCCATTCAATGTGAAGGTTTTCTTTTTACTCTTTATTATAGTTATTAAGATTTTATGTACTTTTTGGTTGTTAATTTATTGTGTGTGCGCGTTCTCTTGAAACTCGAGAACTGGAAGCTTTAAACTTGCTGATTTTTTTAAATTCGGCTCACAGTTGATTTCATTTCATGCAACTTTCAATCTCTAGTTCGATTCTATTGTAAAATTACATTACAAATATACATATCATAAATATTCGTAATATAAAAAGGATCATTGCACAAACTTAAGATTGAAAAGAAAGAAATTCTATAAACATTCATATTGTTACCGTCGATTCAGGATTAGGATTTTAAATTATGGGAACTTTGATAAGATATTCGGAGTTATCATTGAAAGTTTTAGTTTTTCGATGACCAGTCCCATTGAGCAAAGCTGAGAGATGTTAAATTCCCTGCTGTACTGGTAGAGTTATTTTATTTCATACTTAAATTTTCTGCGAGCAATTTAGCAAACAGAACCCTTGACATGGTTTCTTTCATAGTGAATTTGCAGTGGAGAAAACGATTTATTTTGAAATTAATCAAGCGGTGCCTAATGTTAAATATACAGTATACCCGAACAGTTCCTTCCGTGACAGTCTATCCTTGAGAGTCTAATTTCCCCCATACTCCCATAAATTGTATCGCGTGCCGCGCTTGAATCTGCATTCCGCCTTTGCTATAGTGGTTTTATTGAAGAAAATTTCCGGGAGACTTAGTTGAAACATTTTCCTTGTGTTCTGAAGTACGAGACACGCAAAAGTTGACTAATTTTCTTACCTATTGATGAGTTCAATGAATGAAACTATAGGAAACAACCTTTGGAATTCATAGCTTCTTTACTACTTGTAGTCAGTATTCGTGGCTAATGCCCAAATAACCCCGTGAGTTAGTAATTCCACAAGGTCGTTGCCCTAGCATGCAATTCATTCGCTACTCCTTCGCTTTTTCACGGTGTTGCTTTTCAGAGACTGAATACATGTATGATCAATAAACAAGAGATAAAGCGAGAAATTGTTACTGGTTAGTTGGTGTTGGCCTGTAGTTAATTGTTCACAGCAAATCCAACGCAATTTGATGGTAAGAGTTGTAGTAGTTGTTATAAAGGTGCCTCGACAGCTTAGGTCATTTTGCACCTTTGATGATAAGACTATGTGGGAATATTTTGGCTAAATATTTCCACTCCGATATTACACACGAATGTCCAGTAATTACAGTTTTGACGATTAATATTGTATTTTCGCAATATTTAAAAATTTCACAATAGTTAAATTCGTGACAGTAAGTGCCCGCTGTTGTTGAGATACCGGCGTGCCTCATTCCGGGGCCCTTTAATTGATACTCCACTAGAAGAACATTGCGATGTTGTTTTTGAGTGGTTATTCATATCCATGCTTTTAATTAGAGCTGTATGTTTATATCAAGAGTAATGTAAAAATTAAGGATTCCAAATGGCAAATATCTATCATTCTGGAATCGATATCAATTTTACGATTATATCACTATTCTATAAACTCGAGATGTTCTGGCTCTTTACTCTTCTATTTTATCCATATCATCCTATGTTATGGAAATTCTTCCTTTAGTGCTTCTACGCCCATAATTACTTTTTTAGTATATCATGTACTCTGAGCCTAATCCGTGGTATCTTTTCATTTGAAATCATGCTTGATGATCACTTCCCCGCGATCTCTCTTTCACCACGATCTCCTTGTAATTCGACGCCTAACATTCATACTTATATCTTCTCATCCGCATAATCTAGTTAGCTCGACATGTGGAACGAGACGCGTGCCTAATATGTGTAGTAATTATTGTTTTACCTCCTCTTGGTCGCGCGCGAGTATATAGATTTACTTCAACTAGACCTATTGAAAGCAGAGCTAATGCTGCGGCTTCATTTTTTGGTTATTTGGTGATGGATGGGCGATGATGAGGGCCCCTTCAGCGATTCCTTCATTTTAAAATAGTTCACATGTTTATGATGAAATTATAATAATAATGTCTTTATTTAGGATAATTCTAATATAATCAGACCACTTTTACGATGAACCTAGTAAAGACGAGCACAACTATGTCCTTACCAGGATTCGAACCCGGGACCTCGATGTTGATAGGCTAGCACGCTAACCACCACGCCATCGAGGCCGGCAATATTGAATATATGAAAATAATAATCGTGCCGTAATGGTGCATCGTTCACACAGGAACATACGCCTCCTTGCCACGCGCCATTGGCGGCTTGCGGGGTTTAAATGTAAATGTATGTGAAATGTATATCGAGTATATACCGGCACAAAATATAGCGGGTTGTCCGCTCGGTTGGATAGTAGATTCGTCAGATTATATTGCTAAAAAAAGCAGATATTTATTCAGATCTGATCTGAATACATACCACGAGATGCTGCAATTTACGTGTAATCTTGCTTTATTTCAGTAATTACTATCGTATTAAATAGTTTTTATCGTCAGCAATAGCAATTGTCTTTCACATTATTTACTCTAGGTGTAAACTCAATATAAATCATAAAATTTTTATGCAATAATGAAGGCATGCACTAGAGGAGGAATATCTTGCAAATAACGGTGCTTTGAGGAATATCCAAGAGCTAATGCGGTCGGACCGTAAGGCGGAAAAGAGAGAGAATGAGGTCGGAAGAGGAAAGAAATCTCTGGAAGATCAAGAAAGCAAATCACATAACTCATAAGGGCGGTGCTTTGAAAGAGGCGCAGCGCAAGAGAAACTCCTTCCATCTGGAAATATAGTCTGCGACTATAATAAAAGTCCTCTATTGAAGCCAATTACTGAAGATAAGTGATGGAAGACGGATACTGTCAATAAAATAATATTCTCGGCCAAGAGGTCGATGATACATATCTGAACAACTATTGCTACAAAAGCAGTTTGGATGTGACAGTGAATGATTCGATGTGAGAGATATTTGGCTGAATAAGATTTTGAGGCTACCAACTAATGACGAATCATCGGAGCAGCGGACGTTATCCCTGGTGTTTAAGAAAATAAAGGTTTTATGTGGAACAACTCTGAAGTAAAATCTATCAAAAAATCTTTTTCAACTGAATAATCTCTGGCTCGGAGGAGTACGTAGATTTGTTACGTAAATAAAAATTACGAAAATGAATAGAAATATTCGTTATTGTAAATGAATCTCAATTATTTATTGGAAGGCTAACGGTAGAAGAAATGACGATTCTCTACACCGCTAATGTTCTGGAAATCAAGGCAAATTCATTACGTTGAAAAATTGTTGGGCGTTAATTTAATCGACATGTTTTGGAAGGAACGTCTACCTTATTTACTCATTCTTGCTGTATTTTCCGAAATTGAGTATTAATTAATGTTTTTCATTTTTATTCTAGCTATATTTCCACGGGAGGGTAGCATTATCAATGTGGCAATCCAACACTGGAAACTAATCAAATTTTACAATATTTAGCTTTATTAGAAATTGTATATTTTTAATTTCTTTAGTTATAATTTATAGCATAAAATATACGTTTCTCAAAGTATTCTTCGAATACAAACGCACCATAAACACAGAGTACGATGAATAACCATAAATATAGAATACATTTACACGTAACTATGCATGAGGCTATGTTTCCAAGTGGGTTGGTAATTGAATGACCTTTGAAATAGTGTTATTAATAAAAGAAAAGGACGAATCTCAATTGCGTGAAAATCAAATGAGAGATGTGACAGGTAAGAAAGAGATACGAGTGTACGAAATAGTACGAAAACAAAAAATTGTTAAAAATATGTTAAAAATGTGTTTATATTGTTAACAACGGTGTGTATGTTTTTATATACGTCTATATCACAGAAATAACAAAATATCTGCCTCCCCATGCGCGGGATTCATTGCGTAACATGGGTAATATTTATAAATGTTGTAAATATACAAGAATTTGCTATGAAGGAGTACATGAAGTGTCACGATGAGAATGCGTTTTTACACAATACTGCATTTGAGGCTTAGAAAAACTCTGCTGAAGGCAAGGTGAAATTGATCCAATCCGTACGTAGGAAACTGGTCTCATTAAGTCGCTATGCTAATGTAGGTGGTGCTCATTAACAGCTTGAAGAACTTTCTGGCCTTTATCAAACTCAGAAAGAGTACATTACATGCTAATAAGTCACACATTGTGCTTCAAACATAACTCCTTCCATTCTACCCAAAAGATTATAATGTTAAGGTTACTGATTTTACGTAATCTAAATTATGAGATTATATATGTGAGAGTCGTTAGTAAGCGAAGATGTTGTAAGAAAAAGAGAAGGTTGGAACACGGCTTTATATGAATTAGAGGTATAAAAACACTCCGTAAGCCGTCTCTCGGCAAGCGGAACTCGCGCTCAGAGACAAACGGGATGCTCCGGATTACCGATTTCTGGGAAGCCCAATGATCATTTCGGAAGCAACGCTTCCATCCTCGGGGAGTCTCCACAAAGGAAGACCACTTCCTTACAAGCAAGGCTTGAGAATTTAGGACATTGATTAAATCTCTTTCAGCGCTCATATACGTTTGCGGATATAAATAATTGTAATTAATATAAAATCGATTGAATCAGCTGTGATTTTGTGAAACTCCATTATAATAACGGCTAAAATAACTAAACTCAAGTTTCAGAGAAATTTCTGTATTATTCTGATGCTGACTCTCAAAAAGAACTACTTAAATAGTTACTCAAGTTAATAGCCTTCGCCGTCTGAATAACTCAATTTCCTTTGAAAGGATGAAGGCTGGAGTATTTCACAGTTTTAGTGAATAAATTTATTCATTTAATATAATCGTTTATAATACAAAGGGGTTCATGATTTGTAACGAATGATATTTTAGATCAAATGGTTGTAGGAAGCTTAGGCTATTCTAATTGCAGTATACTTCACTATTTTCCGATGTTATGGTTTGGTATTTTTTGAAATGAGAATAATTTATTTTTCAATTGGAGATTATTGAAAGCATTCTTTGTTATTTGGCCATACTGAAATATAGATTTAGCGATATGTATTGTTTTATTTTTTGAAAGAAGTTTAAAGTGCTAAAAGTAGAAGTAAAAATCAGAAAAGTGAAATTCAATATGCTAAGTTTCTTTCCAACCCATGTTAACTTGTTTGCTCTACGTTTTTTCTACGTGAGCTCTAAGCAAGGAAAATGGAAATAAAATCAGAAATTGATAGTGAATAATAAATATGGTATGAATGTTATATATAATTTCAATGGTCCTGGATTGAAAATTGAGACTCGTTTAAGGTATGTAGCATTTACTCAGTCGTTAAAGTTTAAGCTACTCTTCAGTCTTAAAGGAGAAAACGGGACGACGACATTATCATATTCTAAAATATCGAGTTATCTAAAGCCGAATACACAAATCTCAAGAAAGAAAGCATTTCCTTTAAAGTATGTACCATTTAAATTATCATTACATTTTAAAGTATCGTTTATTTATTATTAAAATAGATAATAAGAGGTAGATAATGCAATTCCCGCATTTTCTTCGATAACGAATCTTCCGATTCATCTGATAACCATTAACAGCGGAACTTCGTTTTCCAAATATTTATTGAACTTCGTGAAGATATTTCCCTCATTTATTTCCATGATAGGGCAATAGTAGGCCACGAACCGGCCGCGAAAAGAGATCGTCTGCAAGATTTCCTTGGTATCTAACGTGTTCCGTCTTGTTTCGCCTGTCAGACTGGTAAGGAAGCCGAAACGAAGGGAAACTTGACCTTTTGTTTCGATCCTAACAAGATTTAATATTAATTTGCTCCAAACATGATTTTTTCTCCGTAAAAATTCCGAGTGAATCATTTTTTCTAGGCGATGAGTACAATGGTATCGAATCAAAATCGAATTTATGGCTCTGGAGGCAACATGAGTTGAATTACTCATCATTACGCGTTTTCTTTACCGCATTTCATAGCATCGCATTCATCTCTTATTGCTAACTGTTCTGCTACTTTCGTTTTGCTTGCCAATTACGTATTTTTGTAAAAATTTGTCTATTCAAAAACAATTTTATATGCATATTTAATTATTACGATGTAAGAAATTATAATTTCTCTGTCTCACTCGAATTTCTTCACTTTTGTGTTAAGCTCAACGATTGTAACAGTGACGTAGGCTAAATTGTACGGGTACCTTAACTGCCTTACCATAGGTCAAGAGGAACTTCTTGAAATTGCGAAATTCTGAAGTGTGAATTCCGGTTAGAAGTGATCGCCATCTGTGGTCTGCAACGGGCTTTCGATCTCAGCTGCTCCAGAAAACTTCTTGGGTATGGAGGATATATTATCAAGTCTTAACATTTTTGCGGTCTGCGATGTATTCGGCAATGTTAAGCATCCAACTTTAAGAATACCCGTCAAAATATCAACGCGTCTTTCTTTCTCTTTTTCTGTTTGAACCGCTTCGCATGTTTCATATCAACGCATCAGTTTTTCCTCCGGGCTGAATCTTTAAATAGAAGGAAGACCTATAAAGTGAATTAATTTTATCTCTAAAACTAATGTTTGCCCATACATCAAATTTCCGTCAGAATATTAGGTAACAAAGCGCCACTCATAATATGAAAGTGTACGTAATTTATCTTTTGAAAGAGAAATTTTGCCTTGTCCCTCTTTTGAGTGAAGATTTTTTATAGGCTGACATATGCTGATAGTTTGGTTATATGCGGAAAAGAATATCAGGTTATGTGGATTGGAATTGTAGCTAGAAATTTGCCTTTTAATTTAAGCATTAAAAGATTTAAACCTTTGAAAGAGAAATTTTGACTTTTCCCTCTTTTGAGTGAAGATTTTTCATAGGCTGACATATGCTGATAGTTTGGTTATATGCGGAAAAGAATATCAGGTTATGTGGATTGGAATTGTAGCTAGAAATTTGCCTTTTAATTTAAGCATTAAAAGATTTAAACCTTTCAAAAACCATGAAATCACTCATGCAATTTTTCATTGTATTTTCAAATATTAAAGAGAAAAAATATACATTTCGCCAATCGGAATATAGGGCCTTACGGTGCTGATTTTAGTAAGGATTCTCCTAAACCGAAGTCAAGGTGAAATTTACATTTTGTAGTCTCCGAGTATCTCCTTTAACCACGGCTGTAAAGGCTTCTAAGAAGCTCATTAATAGCCGTTTTCTTTTGGAAATAACAGGTTAAGTTGTTTGTTGCTAGTTTCTGAAGTTTTTCACCGTTCTTTTTTACCGCATTAGTACGAAATAGGATAAATTCGTTTAAAATGAGTATTAAATACGTTTTCATAATGATGTTCTTTTTAAAATAATATTTTAAATCGGCATTCCTAGCAATTCGAGCTTGAACAACCGAGATAAATAATTTTGTCACCGCAAGATTTGCTTGCGAACCAGCGTATTTCGTTAGCGTTTGTAACAGTAAAAGAAACGAGAAATTACCAGCTCTCCAAGTTGGCTGATGTTCCATTAGAGGGCAGCACATGGCTGCTGTGTATCGGATCTTCCTCGCGAGCGAGAAACCGCAACTTCTAGGTTAGACCGCTAATAGCGAAGCTGAGAGATGTCTCTGTAGGTTTATTCAAATTCGAAGTATACGTCGGATATCCTAGAAATATTTTTTTGCGAAGTTAAAATTCTTATCGACTGTTCGAATCAACATTCGAAGTGGTTCTGACCATATTCGCTTTTGCAAATTATTATTGGAGATGTTTCCAATAGGAAAACGGGAAAATTAGAATTTTCGTCACTTATGAATGAATAATTTAAGAAAGATAAAGCATGCATAGGCACAATTAGATGCTACGTATATAAATGTTGGTGAGGTTAACTCGAACAGTTAATATTCAGCGCGAAGACAATTAGTCAAATATTTCTTGCATCTGAAAAATCTTCCTTCTTTTATATTAAGAAAAGTTATAAATAAACCTAATTTCCCACTCTTCCACAAGTTTACATCTAATACGATCCAGGTTAGTATCTAATCTTTCGTAAGTAAGGTGGTGGCTATGGTCAGAGGTGACTAAGGCCGGTACGAAGAAATCTACGAGTTAAACGCAACTAAATAAACACAAGCACATATTTCTATTTAGCTATATAAATAGAAAAATTAAGAAATCGAATCATTCCTTGCAATATTGATTTTATTAATTATTCGATATCTTATTTTGTAATAAGAAGTCAAGTTTTTTATTAAGTGCGATATAATATCTGATTCACGATAAAAATATTTTGAATTGGCCGCTTCCGCTCAGTCACTTTGGTATGTATGTAGTATGTACGTTTCATCCCGATGGGAAAACAGAATTTTCCAAGCGGGTTGATGGCAAAAAGAATGCCTGGCCGTACAAGTTAGCACTGGAATCAAATTTAATTTTTATGGCAGTAATTATCATCCCCATCAAAATAAGCATACTTCATGGTGATGGGAGTAAGTAGAAGAACGAATATGTCATAGTTGTGAATTTCAATTATCTTATTTTACTCCTTTCTCTTTATTATCATTCCCTGACATTACGCTTCATCTAAACTCCGTTAAAAAGTCGGAAACCTGCAGAAACTGCAAAGAATCATCAGTTTCTTAAAGCATTAGTGGAAAAATTAATGCTCGATTAATGTTCAGTAAGTTTGTAGTAGGTACAATAAGACGCAACAATGTTACAACAAGTGCATTCATCTTGCAAAAAAATTACAAAGCTTTTTCTTCTGGTCTATGGCGTTCCATAAAGTAACACCTATTGATGCCAATTGATATTATTGCCATTAAATATATTATTATTTCGATTAAAATTTAGCTTCATCTTAAGCGATATTGTGCTATATACGACTTGGTTGGAAACATTTTTCATCTATCTTTATTTGCACGAATTTTAGCGAACGTGTATTTGTGAGAAGAATCGTGAAATACAGCTTAACTTATGGCTATTTATTTGCGTAAGGAAGGCATTTCCATTATCTCTGTAAAATGTACCGGTCTATCGATGCGCTGTGTTAGGAAATTCTGTTATTGCTGGAATTCTCTAAGCAAAAGTGTATTGTTTATTTTTCATTTCTAAGTCCCTGTAAAGTAATTTCTCTCCCACAGGACTGGATATCATTGAGGTAAACGTTTTTTTGGTATCTCTCTCTTAATTTATCAGGTTATAAAGCTCCAAGGAAGGTAATTAAAATTTATTTGTAGTTAATCGCAACCATTTCAGTCGAATTAATCGTATAATTTATTAAATTTTGATATTTATGAATGAAACAGAATACTTATAAACTCCTCTGGCCGGAATTATCTATCAAAATTTTACATTAATCATTGCATCCGAGAAATATTTTCGTTGTGAATTACTGCAAAATACATCTGAAGGAGTCATCACCTTAAGACTCAATAGGAAGTAAGTTCACTTCCAGAATATACAAAAACTTAAGGGAAACAATTTATAACTTCTTAATACAAATTTCATAATATGAAGACTGAAAATTACTACAGAAAAATAGTCATACATACTTATATAGAAGACAAATGATTTCTACTTTTACCAGTGGTTTTAAATGAAAACACATCTATCTATTGTTGATGATCAAGTAATAGGCATCAGAACGGTCATAGTTGTGGTTTTGTGTAAATAAATTACTTTTTGTCAGCTTGCTTCCATTAGAATGGTCGCTGGAAATTCCAGTCGTTTAGTCGTTGATTTTATGTCTCTGATTGTTATTATGTACTATTCAAAAGTATAATGGTGAATGTGGCCCAGCGTACAAGTATGTAAACCTGGGTGAAACAGAAATTTTTTAATGATTATTCTTTATCCCCTACAAGTTAGCGGTTTCATGACCTTTTCTTTGGTGGGAAAAATTTCACTGTAAACCTTTACAAAAAATTCTAATGACGGTCATAAGTAACGATTGCTAAATGCTTCGAGTATCACTTCCATATCTAACGCTGAGAGTTCCCGCGTGCATTTGAAAAGATTGATCGTAACGGAAAAGCGGTGATCATATCTAAATACTTCGCTCAGTTCAACTATTGGTCAAATCGACGGAAATCCTATTACTTCCCAACTTCAGTATATCGGAAAGAATACCAAAAATAACTTCACGTTATTGAGGATACAAGTTTTGGAAGGGAGCTGCTAAAGGAGACGACTGTCAAATAAGATAGGAAATTATATGTAAAACATCAGAGCCAAGGCTTTTCATTTGCTTCGCTAAACGTTCAACCTATGGTAAGTTATCAAGGAGTTATATTGTACTGACTGATATCGGCAACAAACAGAGGCTCATTCAGGGGATATCCTCTTGAAACGTTAAGAAGTAGGTTTTACGTCGAAAGAGATAAGGTATTCATTTTAGTTCCGTTCTGATAAACGCGTTCTTCAGGCCCTTTCTTGAACAACATGCTCAGAAAAATTGATCATACTTGCAGTCATTCAAGATTAATTCATAATATTCAGGCATACGAAACCAAAACTGTGTACTATTCTGGCTCTATAAACTTTCGAAATTAATCAATTCTATTCATCGCTAGAGTTATGTTAGAGGAGATACTCGCTTTCGAATATATTTGGTATGAAACGGAGAATTATGTTAAATTGAAGAGTGTCATCGTCGGTGTGTGGATTTCTCGTTCTGGGTGAATGCGAGAAAAGCAGTGCGTGGCCGCGGGCTAAGGGACTCTTGGAATCGGCCGTCAGTGGCTCTTTAAGTGGAGCGAGAGAGGAATGGCTGGTCGGAAGTGGGGCATCATGGGATGGGGAGGGATGCGAAAAGAAAGGGAAGACTCGATGATGTTGCTAGGTGAGAGAGATGTGAGATACGATAGGTAAAGTAATTCTCACGTCTCTCTAGGAGGAAAAGTCCTTCGTTAGATTTACGTCACATCAACTGCTAATGTTAAAAAATATCAGATAGTCGTCGGTGAGAATCGGAGGAAGTCGCAAAGAAATGACAGGCAATCTGTAGAAAACTTTCATAGATAATAAGTCATGAAGTATTGCTGTTTGAAATCAATGTACTTCGTAATAAATATTAGGCCAGAACATCTGGAGTTTAAATGTACTTCGTAATTTCCACCATTTTTTTAATTTTAGGACTGGTTTCGGTCCTTAGAAAGGTTTTCTTCTCAAAAAATTAGTGGAGGCTCGATTTCAAAACCTTTCCATGGTGTTCCACGGGGTGAGGCCGAAGCATGGTGACATTGATATCACTGATATAAATCTATGTATATATTGCTCTTTATTGCCTTAATTTCATTTAAATCTAGTATGTTAGGCCAACATGGAATATGAAGAAAGGGCGGTGTATCCAAGTTTTCAATCAGACATGTCCTTCAAGAATATTGAGATGCTGGTGTCTGATGGATGAAGGCGTGAGAAATGTCATCCATTTCTTCTCACGCGCTAAGAATCTCATATGGATTTATTTGTACAAAAGGAAAAATACTCGTAATAATATGAATCTGTAACTGTTACAGATTCACGGGTATCACAGTCTTAGGTCTAGTATTATAATGTTTAGTGAATCGTTAGCTTATGTTAACTTTAGGGCTCATCATTACAATGATTTGATATATTTAAAGTGAGAATTACAGTGAATCTGCTCCTCCTCATCCATCACATATGTAGAACATTATTTATTAGTTTCACCTTCACCTTGATTTATTAGTTTCACTTGACAAATCATTGAATTATTGAGCCCTAAAGTAAGAATTAGTTGAAGTCCATGTTATGTACACATTATAATGCCTGGCCTTATTTTTCTTTCTTGAAGATAAATCTATATCTATACATTTCCACGTGATGGGGCTATTACTGATTGAGTATCAGATGAGAAAACTCTACGTTAACATTCTTAATCAAAGGTAATCTCCATGTAAATGTTGTTTGTATATACTGAATTTTACTATCAAGAGGGAAATATGGACATGAAAAATGCAAAAATTCAAATAAACGGTGATAAAACATACTAAATAAGGTAAGAACACTTAGTAACTTCCACAGATATATTTTATTTCACAGTGGCGACTAGTTTCGTCAAATCGACATCTTCAGGCACTGAAGGTAAGATAAGATAAACGTGCCTGAAGATGTCGATTTGACGAAACTAGTCGCCACTGTGAAATAAAATATATCTGTGGAAGTTACTAAGTGTTCTTACCTTATTTAGTATGGCTCCCTTCCACAAAGTTGAGCTTGATCATATCAGGTGATAAAAAAATTAGGACCGGGACACGAACACGGATCTTCCACATTCTGAGTGACTACCCTAGCCATCGAGCTATCGTGCCAGACCATTCATTATGAGGCTATATCTTGTCAGACTATTCGCATGTCCACGCTTCCTGGGGTTTTTCCTAGGTGCACACCTTTACGTGCAGAATCACCTATCGCAATATCCTCACTCTTACGAGTTTAAGCGTATGATAAACTTTGATTAGCGCGTTTGTCATTTTATCTTTTATATTTTTTTATGAAAACCGAATAGGGAATTATGACTATTCTGGTGATCAAATTAACTTGTACAGATACCCGACGAAAGAAAAGATGATTCAGGAAGGTTTGGATTAGGAAGAGAATCGTTTCTTCTGGAATCCGCACCATCCCTACCTCACTAAATTCCTCAAACTCCTTCAAAATTCTGTTTATTTTACGAAGACTCAAATTTTAAGGCTTATTTTATGAAAATTTAACATTGAAATCGGTACAGAAGAAACACGTGGCTGCGGATATCGGTATTAAAACGTTCTTGGAGTAGAATTTCAACCAAAAATGTATTCTGCTTTTTAAAATCGTAATAAGAAAAAAACCGGAGCTGTACAAGGAGAGAAAATCATATTAAAGAAGAGAAGGTCTTGCATTGTGCAAGATCGCCCCTAATCCGTATACAACGCCGGAAGATTGAGAACACAATTGATAGATGTTCGTGAAAAAGTGAATGTATAATACATGTGTTCAGATAGGAGGGTATCGCAGTGGAGACGAAGAAGAGAAGGGAAAGTGAGGATGGGTGGGAGTGGGCGGTTGACAATGGAATCGACTGAGGATTTCCCTTTCAATGGGTGTGCTCCTCTGATTTGTCTTTGTCGCGTTTACCAATGCGCATTTAAATCACCGGCGTCTTACGATAGAGAAATCCTGCCGTTAAAATAAAGATATGACTTTTCCTTCTCACGGCTTTCTTTTCTCGCTTTTTAAAATTTCAAGAGGAAGTTCATCAGTTTGCTTGCAGGGGAGTTGGTTCTCGTCGCGTTTACGTGGGAATCAGTCTTAATCGATTTTCATTAAATTAGCTCGCAAGATGCGGAAGTCTCCTCTCATACATAGCGTATGGTACCGTAAGTTAAAGAAATAAAACTGCCTATCTAGCATACCAGATGTGTTTCTTCTGACGGTAACTGCGAATGAAAAGATCAATTTCCTTGCTTTCTCGATGAGAGGTGTGACAAAGGTATTAATCGAAGTATTGATGCTCCTTTTGTTGAAATGGAGAAGCTGCGAATGTATCGTAAAAGTTTCTTTATATTACAATATGTTGGAAATGTTACGAACCTAGAATCTTTAAAAAGGATTTAATAGATAAATTTTATCATTGCAAAAAAATTGTGTAAATTAGTTCAAATTTCGTGCGTTTTCAATGTGGAACTTGTTTATTCATTTCATATTTTTATGTTTAAATTGAAAGATACCTTTTTAAAAACTATTTCCGTTACTTTTATTTAGAAATTTTACATATTTCGAAATTTGAGGTCACAAATGACGGTCTCAGGGGCAACATTAGTGATTGCAAAATCTTCGGATTGAATTTTCCAAATGCAACCTCTGCAAATGAGAAAGAGCTTGACGCTTCATTCTATACTGATCTTAATTATTGTTTCTCACCCTATCGATCGATGTGGAAATGTGCCGAGACTTTTCGTCCTATCCGAAAGTTTGTCTCTATTTTGTCTTTTATCGGAATTAATTTTGGAGAAATTTCTCTTACTGACGTTTTGCGCTGACTAATATATGTTGCTGGTCATTTGAGATGCTCTTTCTCTTTTACATCGCAGAAGTGAGGCAGAAACTGTTTCTCCGAGGAAGAATGAGAGCGAATTTGGGGAACAAAAAGAAAAAGAATAAAAATCTTCGCTGAAATGTAGCCACTGCATTGAAGGAGTCCAGTGACGAAGCAACTGTCCTAAAATCTTCTGGATATTGTTAACATTGCTAGTTTTAGCAAACATAAGATGACATGCAATGGTTTTCATGTAGTTACTTTCACTTTGCAGTCATTTATCAGCTTCATGATTTAAAACTTAGCAACTATCGCTGATTTTATGGAACCTCAATCCTTTTATATTATTAACTGTTATAGTTTGAAAATTATTATAATTATTATTATTAACATAATAATAGTATTATATTATAGGATAGTCACTAATATGTACATTAATAATACATATCAGATGAACGCAGAGAATAGACTCAAATTAATTTAAAAGAAATAGCAGTGGATAGATAGCACTGTACATTTTATGTCTGTTGAACTTTTTATGTAGACATTAGCATATATTTATTAATAGTTATAAAAATAAGCATCCCGATTTTGACTTAAATCCAGATCTAATACTTAATCAGGTTTTCCTTTTGTATAGGAAAACAATTTACGCATTATTTTTGAGTTAGTATATCCGAGTGCTAGAGACGAATCCCATACTATTCATGATGTAAGTCTCATTTCATTTTTCAGGGTTTATTGTCATCCATAAATAGTTCCAAGGAAAGGCTTCCGAGATATCAGATTTGTATCCAAAGCTAGGCTATCATACAGAAATAAATTTAAATGGGTCCCCTGGAGTATTCGACAGAATCTCAGAGGAAAGGTAAGTATCATAAGTAGCCACTCGTTCCCACTCATTGAATATCATAAACGACTATAATGGCGAGAAGGCAGATCGAGATTAATAGTTCGATGAATCAGCTTGCAAGGTTATTCCTGCGACAAGAAAGCACTTTAATGAGCGTAAAGCATTTACCTCGGGAAATGTCCCGTTTCTTGTTTGCTCGCACGTTGTCGAGTCTGATGCAAGAGCCAATTAAATTTCCAATAGCGACTAGAATCTATTTTTGTAAAAAAATAATCCATTTTTTTTAATTTTACGGATGACTACGCAAACTCTTCTAACAGTACATGAACAATGCAATTATATCAGGGCCACCGACGAAAACTCTCGAGAATCGGATTCTTTTCGGAAAATCCCAGTGGGGTGATTTCCCAACGGATCCCAGTCCAATTGGTAAATGAGCGCAGTAAATGTTTTTTATCAGGTGAGGGTGAACGGCCAGTGGCGACGATGATTGCGAGTAAGGGCAAGGTGCGATGGAGAGAGGCAATGGAAAGGCAGTGAAGGGTAACCGAGGCAGTGTCCGGTGAAAGGCTCGTGAACTCCCAATGCGTGAAAAAAGAAGCGGCGGCATGTTAACGAAGCGACTTTTGACCCAGTTCGCCTCTCTCACTTTCGCATCTCGCGACCATCATCCCCTGCGGCAGCCCCTCCCTCTCCCTCCCACTTATGGCCATCGCCGGACTAGTTTCTTCCTTCGCCTCGTTTCCCCGTGACCGAATGCGGTCCACAGCCCCACCTTCTGCCGACGACCCCTCCCCTTCCCACGCGACCCCATCTGCTTTCGTTTTCTCCTCCCGTCTTGCCCACTCTCACTTTCCTTCCTACAAAAGTCCATTCTCGATTACCTCTCCTCTTTATAAGTCCTCAGGAGCTCCTCCCGTCCGATTCGTTCGCTCGGCACGCTCTTTTCTATATACGGCCGTGGGTTTTTGTTGGAGTACCGCAGGGGTAACATTTAGGGCCAAATCTTTTCATGTCGTTTCCCATTTATGGCGAAATTTGTGAGTTTCGTTGACGGTTTTTTGCACGAGAAAAGGTTGTTTTTATACTCGGAGAGATTAAAAACGGAAATGTGACTTTTCCTTTCTTTTGAAACAAATTATTAGATTTTTCGATTGGAAAAGCGTGCGCTGAAGCTGAAATATTGTTCTAGGATAAGTTAGACCATTCCTTCCGTTTCCGATCATTTCAACCTGTCATTAAAGTTAAAACTTTCTGTTGTTCCACTTAAGAGTATTCGCCAGAAAGTACAGATTTGCTCAGCTTTCAAGAAATGTGAATGATGTTACAATCTTATAGTACCTTTTTTACTCTTACAAAAGTGAAAAAACGTCGACCACTCACCGAATAGGGAACAATAAATGTTGAAAAACCCTTTCAGAATTAGTAAATTATCTTTGATTATATCATTGTCACGGAATGTTATAGGGATGTAAATATAATTCTTGTGAGAAATCATGGATCTTCTAAATTATAATTACAATTACACTTACTACCCTCTAAATGGTCCAGCTTCGTTCAAATACTATCTGTACCAGAGAAATAAAAACCATATTCGAAAATATTACATAGAAATTGTCCCTTTTCGTCCTGCTCAACAGATGAATAATCTTTTCCTTTGTTGGAATAGAGTCAGGGTATTAAAGGATAACGTCGAGTAATTTACGATTAAATCAGAATGTTCAATTTTAACATATCATATTCAATCCCTTTGTTTCCTTTTCTTCTGAAAACGATAATTTCGTTTGCGTCTACTCAGAATAAATGAAGCACATCACATGGACCGATATTACTTAAGAAAATTTAATTGTTCCAGAAGTCTCATTGCTTGTTAATATTCTACTCTTAGATATCTATTATCGAATAGTTTTGCTTGCTTACGTTTATTAAATTTATTTCTGACATCGTTTTTCTTGTAATGATAATAAATCGGAATAAAGTCAGTCGGAATCGTCGGAGAAAGCCAGGAATGCTTTCACGACAAACTTTTAATAGTTCAGGTATGCCAATTAATATGAAGGCATACTTATAGGTTGTTAGGTTATTGCCTTTAATTATTATAGATAATTGTAAGCTGTTAATGAAATGTTGGACTTATATGTTAACGATATTCTTATTGAATCTTTATGAAATCGAATTAAAGAACATATCATTTAATTATTATTAATAGAATAATCATTTGAGGATCGAGAAATTCTTCCGAGTTTTGCTATTTTGGTTTCATGGTCATTGTTATCGTTTCAAACGTTTCTTGGGCTCAATTTAGTTTGAGTGGATTCTTTTTGAATTGTTTTAATTCTTATGATATCTCCGATATGGTCAAATCAAATCGATATTCAATTAAACTTTTTATTAACTATAATTTTTAATATATTTAATTTATTTTCCTCAAGAAATATTCTGGTCGAAATAAAATAGTCATTAAAAATATTGTTTTGGTGTCAATTCTTAAACTCCTCCAGTGTTACGTACGAAAAATATCTAGAAAGGGGGAAATGTGCTATGGTTCACTTTTTCATATAGTCTTAGAGAAATTTAGGGTTGGTGACGTTGAAAACTGTTTTAGTTGATTTGAGCTCCGCTGAAGAGAGTTATGGGTCAAAAGGGAATATCTCATTTTTGGAGCATTCTTAACTCCTTTATTATAGAGAATTGACGTTTATCTTTTTTGTATAATAAATAAGGGAGCGAATTTATTTAATTAAAATTATGAGGGAGTAATGTTAGTAAACAGTAAAATAAATAACGTTAAGAAAACGTCGCCTTTCGCAAAACTGAGATCAAAATGCATTTCTACGAATGTCGTTCGGTGAAATAAACCTTCAACTCCAGCTTTGATGTAAATATATTAAACACTTGTTTTGATTTGTTTGCTTCTATTTTTAGCGTAGTACATCGGAGTTTAAAATATTTAAAATATCAATTAATATTGTCGTTTAAATTTAATGACCCAGAATTACAGGCTAACCGGGATAATGTAAATTTGGATTGCAGAACATTTCACTAGCATCTCCTCGCCTATTAAGCTAGCGCTGTGTAATATTTGTAGGGTTTCAAAGTCTTCCTCATACTTTGTTTTCACGTCAAATACATGAATGTCTTCCTCATGGCCTATTGCCTATTTTCCCACTGTCTTTGTTTTTATCAAATCCAGCTTCGCTACTAGACACCCATTCTCATCTCGATTCATCAAGTAACGTGAAAGTATATATGCAGTATAAAAAGTACATTTCCTTAAGGTTGGGTAAGAGGACTTACACTCAGAAAATAAGACGGTGAAACAGATATTCGTATATACCCAACTACTTAGGAAAAAGAATTATGAAAGTAATTGGAAGAGAAATGCTTTATAATAATGCTTTATGGTCCTTATACCATACCATATATACCATACCATATATCCCAGGCGAGAAATTGACTGTAACATAATAAAATAAAATATTTAAAAAATATTTTAACCATGCCATTCCACCAAGTATCGCTGGATACATTTTTACTAGAAGAATGTAGACATTTGTAATACATTTCAGACTTATCTTTACTCTAAGAATACGTAAATATTATTTCGTGAGTTCAATTCCTTTTATGGTTTGAGAAATCAAACTGAACATTTGCAGCAGCATTCTAGCTACTACCTGAGCTTGTCCGGAAACAGCATGCTTCCTAAATCAGCACATAAATTTACCAGAACCATCTTATTTCTGTAATTGTTCAATTTATTCTGCGTTTTAGTTCTTTAGTAGGACCTTTGTTAGAGTTACGTTGATAGAGGAAGTTGATGGGTCGTCAGTCGGGTTTTTGTTTCAAATAATCAAAGAAGACTCAAAGATACACAAAAGTGAAAAATAGCGACATGACAGGGAATCGAACCCAGAAAACCCAGAGCAAAGCAAGTGGCGCTCCACATAGTGTCAACAACCACTGACAGAGGCTCTCCTCGAGGTAGCATACTTTCAAAGCGGTCTTTAGAAGTGTTTCCCCAAAAGAAAACATACAAGGATAAAGAGCGCTATTCCCTTGCTCTCAAAGAATACCCTTAAAAGTGTGGAAAAGACGTGAAATGGTAACTTAGTGGTTAAAATACCTGCCCGGCAAGTGAAAGACCTGGGATTGATTCCTAGTCAAGTCGCTATTTTTCACAGCTGTTTATCCTTGGGTTTTAAGGCGCACACCTCTTCGCGCAATGTTAAGCACCTTTATCTCATCCTCAATCGACACCGGCGTTTCGTAGGATTATGAAAAGGACTATTAAGAACATACATCATAAAAATATTAGATAAGGAAAAAATCTTCACTTTCAGATTATAGCAAGTCAGTCAAAGTATTTATCATTTTCTTTACTAATTAACGGCTTTCCCTCAAATCGCCGTCAAGTTCGTGCCAAGGAGTTTTTTCGCCTGAGGCAAGACGTGATTTGATGCCATTAATTTTTTCAAATGCGTGATTTTTGCTCATTTTCGTCGAAAATATTCGACAGGAATGAAAAAGAATAAAATGGTTATGAAATTAAAATGAGGAATTAATTCTAAAATTAAATACAATTAAGAAAATTAACGCCAACTTTCATAAATTATTCTTAGTAAAAGGTGTACAACGATTAAGGAAACACAAGGAAAAGGGTTTAGGTGACTTAGTAAGATAAGGAGTGCCCATAGGAAAATTCTCAAGGAGAAACGGACATGAAAAAAGTCTTAAGGGGCTGGGACTCGAACCCGGGTCTCCCAATTGAGCTATCATTGAGCTATCCCACCAAAACATTTCTACCTACCTAAAACGTCTCCTAAGCGGCATGGAGTAATGTTCTGGTGGGATAGCTCAATGGAAAGATCAACCAACCGGCAGTTGGGAAACCTGGGTTCGAGTCCCAGTCCCGTCAGACTTTTTTCATGTCCGTTTCTCTTTGGAGATTAAGGAAACATTTTTACGTTAATTTCGGAGCGTTTTATCGATGCCACCCGAGACGATTACCTCCCCACTCACCAATCACCGCGACTGTTTTCAATTAGTCGAGATTTCTAACAAATACTGCTTTGTGCCAGCTATAACCTAAAACAAGGATTCTCTTTAGTGTATTTATTTCCTCACTCATTCCTGTCACTTATGAAAATAGTTACTGCGGGCGGGGGTGCCATCCACCTCTCTGGTATTTCTCCTTTATTGAGGGAACAAGAGATGAATAATCTTTCTGTCTGCGTCTTTGAAATAAAAAAACCGTTTCTACAGGTCCACCAATCCCACCCAAGTAGCCAAGTGTGAACCTTAACTAACGGGAATGTAACTTTATACTTCTTTTCGACTGGAATGGCAAAACAATGAGGTCTCAAAACTCATCCTGAGGGAAAGTCGAAATAAATGTGTCTTTTTCCGAATATTTCCATCTTATTGCGGATGTCGGGAAATTGCTTCGAAAGTGATAAGACTGGTTTGAAGTTGTGAATCTGGATTTGCTCCCATGGCATTTTAACCTTTAGGGGTTGCAGTGCCTGAGAGTGAAACGCTGCTTACTTCGAAGCACCGGAATTTATCCTCCATTCCTAACAAATTCTGGTTTTTCAGGATCCAGATAACCTAAAAATAAACGGAAATCGGAGTTTGACATTTTGGAATATCATGAGCGCGTCTCCTTTTGAGGCGACACCAAGAAATTGTAAAACCTTCACCTTTCGCCTTACTTCTGAGAAGTTTAATGAATGAACATATTAAATATTTAAGGATTGTTTTACTGCCAACTTTTCCCCACTTTTTACTACATTAATTTTCTTTCTTTCTATACCTAGGGCTCATTTTGTTCCATGATTGGCTATAAAGTACAGTGGTAGTTTGGTTAACGACGGCCTTAGTTAACGGCGTATTTGCTTGACGTCGAGTGGCTGTGATAAAATATGTCTTAGGTTACGACGCAGGCTTTGATTAGGACTCCTTCTAATGAACATAGACAACGTAAAACAGCTTTAATTAACATTTCATTTATGAATGTTCTTATTCAATTTCATGTTCATTTTATTAATAATAAATTATTAACAAATGAAAATGAATAAATTATATTTTCCATAAAATGCTTTATAATAATGCTTTATGGTCCTTATACCATACCATATATACCATACCATATATCCCAGGCGAGAAATTGACTGTAACATAATAAAATAAAATATTTAAAAAATATTTTAACCATGCCATTCCACCAAGTATCGCTGGATACATTTTTACTAGAAGAATGTAGACATTTGTAATACATTTCAGACTTATCTTTACTCTAAGANTTTTTATGATAGGTAAATGAGTTTTATTTGCATATATCACTTGTAGTATGGTAGTGGGAAATCTAGATCTACATAAATACCTTGCAAGCCACCTGTCCACGTGTGGCAGGGGGGCTTGAATAGCGATGACGACGAAATCGCGCCTTTGATAACGACGGGTTTCATTAACGTCGGTAATATTGGAACGGATTATTCCTGACGTTTACCAAGGTACCACTGTGAACGCTTTTTGACTCTCATTTCCTGATAATGACCAACATTAGCTGACATTAATTGCCTCTTTCGGAAATTTGAGTAGTAATTTTTTAGGCACATTCTTTGAGTTTGTTTTCAGGTTGATATGCGGATGAAAGAGGCGCGAGAAAATCATTTTATCTTTATTTCTGTCTTGTATTTTACGCTGCAAATGTTTCAGATAAAAACGTCGACTTTAAATTCATTTTAAAAGGTCAGCTAAGTTGCCAGGTCACTCATGATTCAGGTTATTGGGCTCGTCCACTGGTAATTTCCTCATTCCAATAAGTCGACTCGCAGTTCCGGAAGTCTATCGGGAAGCGAATATTAGTGACTTGCTGGTTTCATTTGCATAGATTTGCCCTATCTTGCACCTCTTAAAATAAATCGTGTAAGTACAACTGTAGTAAATATTCCATGTTGTATTTCAGATGACAAAATTCATTTGACTGTGTAACAGCACGTAAATGCTATCTGCAAACCTGCTTAAAACTTGCATTCCCTTGCATTTCAAAAGAAGGCGTGGATCAAATAAAAATTACTGATGCGTCTCGTTTGAGTTATTCTGTTGCATTTACTTTTTATTTACACATCATCACTGTTATATGCATTTATTTAGAATGTCGACACTCACTCTGGCACCCACCCGATTTTTAGTTCTTCAATTAATGCATTTTCAACATTTAAACGTCTCTCACAACATATTTAGACTCCTGACGTATGTTGCGTGTTCCGTAATTTTCAATCCAGAAAGATTATGTTTTAAGAAATCTTCAAAGAGAATAATAGAATGTGTATGCAGAATTTTATTAATTTTTTATTTATCTGCAAGGTCCTTTTGAAATAAACGTCTTTCATTAATGGTAGAAGGGTCATTTTTTAAGCATTAATTCCCTGCATTACTTCAGTCCGCTTGATTGCCAACTCTTCAGTAAGGAGTCAGCAACGATTCTATACGAAGTTAATGTGGAAAAGAAAACGGTCTTGCGAGTACTCCAAGTTGTATAATTTTAAGGGACTCCTGTTCACCGTTGAATGTTAGATTAGTAAACTTCTCTTGTTGCTTTATTGGAGAAAGTATGGATTCTGTTTTGCTGTCTTAATTCATTATAGATTTCCGATAGATTATATGGAAGTGGGGAGGTATAGTTAGTTTTTTTCCCCTAAAGAAACCTAAATAATCAAGTAAATGAAATACGTGTAAATATGCATATCGTCGAGAGAATTCAGCAAGTTATTAATTAATAGCAGCAATACATAAAAGCATATAAATGCGATTTAAATTATGAAATCAATTTCAGTTCGATTGCCAATTATGAATTTAAACATTGTTGAAGTTAAACAAGTTAAACCTATCCTCTATCACGCTGTGAGGAGGAATATATCCATTATCATATGATATCGTTTATGGATATTTTTAATAACCCTGGTTTTAATAAATAAAAAAATATTGATGAAATTTCGATGTTGAAATGATAATTGTGTCTCTGGGATAATCTACGGTTGCTTTGTGTTTTAAGATATTTAGTTTTTTGCGAAGAAGGAGGATTTTATTAATCCAGAAGTTCTTCTTTTAGTCCTTATGCGAACTTAATGTGTTCTGATGCGAACTTGGAAGCGCCTAGAGGGTATCTGCAGCATTTACGATATAACTTTTTTATGGTGGCACTTTATTTTGAATCATTTCGGAATGATTTGCTTCTTTATGTAGAACAAACTCATTCTAAACCGCTTTCTTCACAGAAAGAGAAAGAGAACTCAAAACGTTGTTCAAGAAGTTTATATTCGAGCAACTGCGTTCACACGTTGTATGAAGGTGGCGCAGCAAAGTAGATTACTTGAAGAACGTGGGAAAGCTGGGATCGGATCAGGTTTAAGGAGTACTCAGTCTTACCCATCTACTTGTAGAAATGGTGGCGATTCCACCGTGGGATCTTAAAAATAACTGGGAAATAACTGATTATTTCCGGAGAAAGGAAAAGAAAGTGTCTCCTATTCTGTAGGATTACTTCTTTGATATCATTCTTTAGATTGATTCGGCAGTTTGTAATGATTTATCTACGTGGTCGTTTAGGCAGCTTTTCGATTTCGCTTTCGGTTTAATATCCGTATCATATTGCGGCGAACAAATTTCCTTGTATTTTTTGCGAAGATATGTGCTATGGCATACTTTCATTGCGGTGCAGACTTTTTCTCTTATTCATTCCCCATCGAGATCATTCGGCAAAAAAGTGCATTAAGTACCTTTTCTATTATCACGGTCGATATATGGTAAAATGCCATCTGTGAAGTAGAGCGTAGTCTATTATTTAGTGTGTCTCTAAAAAACTGAAAAAGAAACTGTTATAAGACACGGTGAATTTGGAAACAGTCCGAGAAAAACTGCTTACATAAGGTTGATCTTCCATTAATTTTTATATTTCAATCGTTTCAAAAAAGTACGAAAAGAATCCTACCAAAAATTCGAGCACGAATCCTTAGATTATATTTCAGCGGTTAGAAATGACTTTTCTGAAAGATTTACCTCATGTAACTATGAGCGATGCTAGCAATAATCTTAGTTTTTGTCCTCGAGTAGGGTTTTCATTTTGAAAGTAAAATTACCAAAATACAGATAAAATTGTTAGGTTTTATTAAACATATGTAATACAGGAAAGGTATGAAACAAAATTCAACAAATATATACAGTGTAATATCTCAAAAACAACAATAATCATAACAACATGACCAGTATATTTCCGAGGGATAAGAGTCCTGAATATTGGCGGAGAGTTGTTCAATCAGTGCCTCCATCTCTTCTGCCTAAAAATTGGAAAAAAGTAGACGTAAATAATTAATACAGATGAAGGACAGTTTTAATTAATAAGATAGAAATGGTCTATGATTGAGATCAAACAGATATATCCATTTTGAAATTTGTTCTCTATAAAAATTAGGTTAATGAGTCAATATTTTGTTTTAAGTCACAAATTTTACTTTAGGAATGCATCTTTTAGTAGTTAATATGACTTTCATCTCGCAAACCCCTACATACTTTATATCTAGTTACTAATGAGTAAATCATGAACATATATTAATAATTTATCGGAAAGTTTTCTCTTAATCACTGATCGGACAACTTTCACATTAAACAGGTATCTTCAAAGATACTTTTTTTGCCCCCTTCTAAGCTTGCGGAGAGTCAATAAAAATTTTATCACGTAAGAGTTCGTATTTCTTTCAAATTAAGATAAAGTTCCATCATGAAAACAAGATATTTGCTGCGAACTACATGTACACATTTCTTATTACTGGTATTCTCACAATATAGAATAGGTATAGTACATCTTCTCAATTGGCATGAAATCTATTCGACTCCGTATCCTAAGTATCCTAAGAACTGTGATCAGAAAACGGTATAAACTGTGAAAAAGAAGTCTGATTTTCGAGAATTGATGCTGAACATAAATGATTCAAGTGAAAATTAAGCGGAATTAATTTAATTATTAGAATGAAATGTATTACTTTAAAAATACTTCAACTCTATCGCATGGAAATTTTAATCTATTTTTCTAATTCATTAAAATTCAAGCTAATAAAATATTTGAC
>KZ308235.1:687339-721744 GCA_000376725.2 Ladona fulva
TTAAATATTTGACTAAACTTTTAGACTTTTTACTCACTAAAACGCTCTCTCTGAGAATGCGCTTTCTGCATGAATCTGTTCTACCATTTGATAAAATAGAATTATTTTCGTATGAGCAGCACTTGGTGCAATTCAAATATTTTCAGCGAGACAAAAAAGGACTCGTACAATGCACATGCAATTCACCTTCTGACCGAGATGAATTTTCTATGAAATGCAAATTTTTTCTACGAAAGAAAAAGGTGATGAACACTAATTTTAAGCATTTCAGGAACTGAAAATAGCAACTAAGACAAAAATCATAGGGTCTGCAGCTTAAAGATCATTGACACCAAATCAAATCAGTCAGTTCAAACAATGAAACGTAGTGAAATCGTGAAAAAATATTAAACATGTTAGTCGTCGATTCATAGATATTTTACTTCATAGTAGCTCACTTCATCGAATCTTTTAATGTAGTATATATTTGCATAAGATTACATTGCAGCCACTATCGCAGTTTTTAGGTTTAGTCACTCAATCTCAAAGTCAATGAAAGACAGCTTACTGGGATTCATTGGAATATTTTCTTAGTTACTGAGAACCAGAAAATAAACCCTCTGGAGTATAGAGTAAACTTGAATAGCACATATTATGTAACATCTTATCATATATTATGTAGAATCATAATTTGGATAGTTGTGAACAAATATATTTCTTCGATTCATCGAATTTTACTTTTTATCGAAATTCTAGTTGGATTTATGATTTAAAAATGAATGCTAAAATGAATCCTAAATGTATAACGTATCATTATATATGGATCTGAGAGATGATTAGCGTCTTTCTTTAACATTTTGACTCTTCAGAATAATTAAAATCCCCTTTTGCTGTTTGAATACTCGTTTTTTTTTTACATATGATCCTCGACTAAAAGATTATTCCTTAATGTTTCAAAAGTTTCGGGGAATTGAATCGCCGCTTTCATACAGATTAATTTTCATGACGAAGCGAGCTAAAGCTGTAAAAGGAAAAGATGATGGTAATGAATGATACAACTTCACTGTTGTCCACCACATTAACATCCCATAAAATCGGTACCGCTACGTTTTAGTATCGCCGAAGGCGTTATGCGAGTGGAAAGCCAATGAAAAAAGTCGAGCGCGTTAGAATGGGTGTCCTTGCCAAGAAGCCGGCTTTGAGCTGGAAATCCATTGTTTATTGAGTAAGACTTGCCAATTGAAAAGCGTAAGTCGTCTGGTGAACGAAAGTAAACAGCGTAATTTGAATGGATAAAAAGTGGTCTTGAGGAGACGAGGAAATTGCCCGATTAGGAAAGTGATTTACAGAAAACAATAGAATGTTGTTATATAGAAGGTAAAATTCGAAATATAAGGAGAGAGTAGGGAATGGAAAAGAGGAAACATAACTAAACCAGCAAGTAACCGAATAGATAAATAGAAAGACTGATGGAATTGCTGGAATAATGTAACATATTGTTGAGGGAAGAGTAAAAAAAGGTGGAGAAAATCGAGTGTAGAAAATTATAGAGGGAAAAGTAAGAAATGAGGATTACGAGCGAAAAGGGATGCATGTTATTTGAGAGAGTGAAAAGAGAAGGGAGAAAGAAGGCAGGGATTAAGAAGAAAACGAGATCTAGGACGATGGCAAGGGAAAGAGAGGATGCGTGAGTGTGAGGAACCCATTGATCGATCAACTCACCCTCCTTGTCTTCCTTCCTCAGTGGTGGTAGTGGTGGCCGTGGGGAGGTCCGTGGTGATATTTGAGCTTGTAATGAACGGGCTTGTGGTGCACGTACACCGGATAGGGCTTAGGCACCGGAACTGGGACTGGCTTCTCGATGTGGACTGGATAAGGCTTCTCCACGGGATACGGGACTGGTTTCTCCACTGGGTACGGGACTGGCTTCTCAACGGGAATGGCTATCGTCTTCACCACGGGAACTGGAACGGGTTGCGGCACGTGAACTGCGAATGGCTGTGGAACGGGTATCCGAACGGGAACGGGATGTGGCACGGCCACGGGTATCTGGATTGGGATTGGATGAGGGATGTGTATTGGAATGTGCTTTATAATTGGGACGGCCACGGGTTTGGTCACTTCCACTGTCTGTGAGACGGCGTGTCCGGAGCCCCCGTAACCTGAAGACACATATCCGCCCCCGCCGTAGTCTGCGCCGTAACCGGAGGACCCGTAAGAGGCCGCCACGCCCCTTTTCTCTATCCTTTTCTCATCTTCATCTGAGTACTCCTCAGCCCATGTAAGAGCTACGAGGGTCAGGAAGAGCAATGCCTAAAAAAATGTGGAATAATTAGTTTCAAGAATACTGTGGCGCGAATCACGACTCCTGCATTCTTTGGAAGATTCTCGCGGCGATTGTTATTTTTACTGGACAATAGTTTCGCGTGAGCCGTTAGTCCATCGGGCGTCTGCAGGTCAGACATGATTTAGGCCGATGACGCCTGATGGAGCTCACACGAAACTGGCATCCATTGAGGATAGCTATCGCAATGAAAATCTCTAGGAGAATGCAGATATGGGCGTTATTAATTAGTTTTTCCGCACAAACTTAAGAATTCAATTTGATGTTAACATCAAGACACTTTAATAAAAGAAAGCCAAAAGTTTTCCTTATTCAATATCACAACAAAGAGCAGAGTTAATGCAGTAATATAAACTTAAAGAATAATACTATAACAATATTTAGTAAATCACCCTTATGTGACATTAATTGTGAATGTCTCTAACATGTCTATACAATTTATACTTTTAACCAAATGGTAGACTTATCCTCTCTCTATTCTACGAGTTGGAATGTACTTGAAATTTACTTTAAACAACGAAGAAATATTCTTTACACAAAATTTTACGTTAAGACTCTGTCAAATTACTTAGTGATTAATTACTAGTGAAATGAAGTTAAAGTCAAATTATTGTTCAAAACATTAAAATTTTAAACCTTACCTTTCCTTCAAGTTGCTTACTTCTAGTTTATTAAGCTTAACTGTTTAATCTAGAACAAAATATTGTTAGTCCTTGAACAATTTGACTAAATAAATGTATTCGTCACAACACCCTCTTACCAAATTTCACTAAAAAAGCAAGCTATATCGATTTCTCTGAAGTAATTGTATTCCTATTATACTTGTCTAAACAATTTCCCACCGTTAGCATATCCTAGCATCCTAACAAGTAAGTAATATCCTAGCAAGTAAATAATAACCCCACATATTATAACTTAGGATGAAAGAATTTTTAACAACTGAGGATTAATTTTAAATTTTAACATGTAAGAGTATTTTACTGTAAATTAAAATGTCTTATTCTCATTTTTCCGTTTATGGTAAAAGTATATTTTAAATGTATCGGAGTAAACTTGAACGCGGAAGATAAATTCTTCAATTTTGTCCTAGCAAAAAATGAGAATTTTAAAGTACAACAATACTCTTATAAATAAATATATTGAAAAATAGCGCGAATTTACAACGAAGAGAAAAGTTTAATTTCCGGTTTGGATGGTTGCACTCGAAAAAATCCCGATGACCACTGAATTTTTCCACCGAAATTTATCCAAAAGAATAACCCTGAGGTTCTGCACTGCCGTTGAATCCGCAGACCGCGTGTCCATGGGGAAACCCGGGCTCTCTTACCGTGAACTTCATGGCGTGTCGGGTGCCTTTGCGTGGAGAACAAGTGAGGGTGCTTCCAATGAATGTGCGATGGGCAATGGATGCTGGGCCTCGTCCGCGGGCCCATTATATCGGGGGACCATCCGCTTTCACCACCCCTCCTCCGAGCTCATCCGCACAAGAATCTCTCAGGGTGAGTGCACTCGCAGGGGCGCGTCCTACGGGGGTGGGAGAAGGGGGTGGAAAGCCTTTCTCCTCTTCTGTTTCTCCTCCAACCCATCTCCCGGTGGTTGAAAGAGTTAATGCGTTTGGGCACGCCTAACAAATCCTAAGTAAGCTGGTCACGTTGTAGGAAGTCTTCCCTTTTCTACTAAATGCGCATCCTCAAATGCGGAAATCGGGAATGTGCTGTCAGGGAGATTCCTCTCTTGATCATGGTTACATGTGAGGCATTGATTGGTTCTGTGACGCTCACTCACCGACTGCACCTATGGAATAGTAATGGAAGAAGGAAGTTTACTTTTAGAATCTGAGGAGACTTTGGTTTCGTCCCCGTTTTGATGTTCTAAAATCTGACATGAACATTCTTAACCTAATTGTTATAATAATGTACCCAATTGCCGTATTATTTTGATGTTTAGATTTATTTTTATAGATTTAAGTCATTTGTGGGCAATTGTTTTGATTATTAGATTAATTTTGTTATCATGTGGTATCTCCAGAGGTTAGGTGGAATAGAAGCCCTTTTTGCCAAACCTCGCCGTAATAGTAAATAATAGTGGTATTGAGTGCGAACAGAAAATGTTTTCAGTAACGTATAAGTCTTGTTTTGACAAATTCAGAGCAATAGAAGATTAGTTAGCAGAAGAATGAAAGGAATCTTCTTAAAACGCTTACTTACAGCTCCATAAGGAAAATTCGACTGAGTGTCGATACACATCTTTATAATCATCGTAATATTTATTGATACTATTTTATTCAGAATATATCAATAACCTAGCAGAATGTTATTTTTTCTTTGGATGTATTTCTTAATTTTGGTTTCACTCAAAATTAATGTTCTAAACTCTTAAGAGCGACCGAAAAGATTGGGCCGTAACTTCATGTTAGGCAAAGAAGAGTCGAACTCTTAGAAATCACAGTACTTATTAAAGTTGTCATCTTCCAAAAAATATTTTGGTTTTAACGAAACATATCAAGCGATACTTGATGGAATATTTCCACAATTTATCAAGAATTGCGTAACAAAGTTTGACACATAATTTGTAGACTCTGTCAAATTTTGTTACATAACTCTCAATAAAATATTGTGGTTTATGGAAATTCAACTTTTCTTTGTTCCTGTACAGATATAAGTAAACATCTCAGGCACTTCTATGTAATTATGTTTGCACACTCATATACATAAGTGAAGCTAATTGTAAGTGGTCTGCAATATTTTTACAATGTTCATGTACCTGTTTACTAAACATTGTCGCTAGATATTGAAAATAAAAAATGCGCCACGTGGTATTATAGATGTGATGCTTTTTGTCGATCATGAGTTCAAAGGTCAGATTATTGGGAAACCATTATAATGAAAATAATTTTGCTGATCCTAATTCAAATTTCAAGGTCCACAAATGTCCAGTGAAATCAGAATTGCGTGAATTCGAATTTTAAGTTGCTAGTGGTTCTCTTCGGAAAGTGAAACGGAGTGAGTTTGCGAAAGGAACCTTTCGCCTTAGGCCCCGAGTGCAGCTTCCCTTGAAGTAAACGTTATCTTTACCGTGGAAATTTTTCTTTATGGAATACTTTCTATTCTCGGTTGCCGTTTGATAGCCTTTATTGGAGAGGACAAATGGTTCAAAGAAGTGGTCCACTCGGAGGGAAAGTTTGAGAATGGGTGTCGGTAACAATAACAGACTTTAACAATAATTTCCCCATGGTTATCTGAAGTCGTTGCTTTTCTAAGGCATAGCATTTATCCACCTTAAAATTAAATGAAACTATCCATCAATATGGATCACGACATTCTACATGTTTTCTATCTTGACTTAATTATTTGAGTCCTATTTTTGGCCCTGTTTTACTTTACAAATTGTATATTCACCCGAAAATGTCTTTAAAAAAGGCCCAAGCGATTAAATGAATTGGAAAGCCAGGGGAAGATTATGCCTGGAACCGGAACTAAAATTTAAGGTCAAGATTGAGAGTGGTACAAGTGACCTTTAGATCTTGTTTAAAGGTCAAGCATCTGTGCGAAAAGAAACCATGAGATATTAAATGACAAATCGCAGATTAGATTTGGAAATCTTTTAGCCATTCTCGGACAGATTTATCTAAACCCGTACTTATGTTTCCCGTAGAAGCTAGAAGTCAACCCTGGCTGCTTAAACATATAACATGGTTACTTTTTGAAGGAATTAAAAGAGTGAAATAACATCGGTCAGTAATTTTATTTCATATGAATTCCTGTAAGGATTTCTGAAAGAATGCTGAAAATTTAACACGGAAAGGTGATAGATTACCCAATATTTTTCCGCCGATCCACAATCATGGTACTTGCTGTTTCCTACTTTTTGATTAGATAAGATTCGACAAAATAAATGATCTGCTTGAGATAAAATTAAATTTTGCATGTACGATATTTAGTATTGGAACGCTTTGATTCGTCTAGCACACAACCGTATTCTATTAAGTATATGAAAATCAGCCTAAATGTCACTTCACAATAAATATTATCATTATATCAAATTTTATCAAATTTCATCAAATTCCGTTGGATGATTTGATGCTGTAGCCAGCTTATATACTTGCAGATACAGCTCCGTTACGGTTTCACTAAATCATTAGGTATAGATGACTCCGCATTTGATGTTTGATGGCTTCTACTTTTTGTAATACATAGTTTAATGATTAACCTTGAAATGGTTCTAGAAGTCTTGAGGCACAGCAAATTAAGAGTGAAGTCGGAAGACAAGTAAACTGATCTTGAGATATTCGTCCTATAAACGGGTTAGTCTCGAAAATTGCTTACACCGAGGAATTACTCAGGATAGAGTTTGTATACATTTGTGACAAACAACCTTCTTTTCTTCTATTTACAATAACCTTTGACACCGATCATTTTTAATACAGACTTTTCCTATCAGAAGCATTCTTTCTTACGATTTTATATAGAGCGATTGACTATTAAGCTTGACTACTTATTTTATATACTTGAGAAAATATACTTTGCCTTTGAAAATTACCAAAGTGAAAATGGGAGTTCAGCTAAGTGTCTATAAAGTTTGTACGCAACAGTGGATACAATAATAAAGATCTACATTATAATTCATAGTGTTACTCTATTTTTAAAAATTGTAAATTGTATTTTTCTTAATTCAACACAGAACACTTATTACCTTAAATATACATCAAAATATCAATAATGATTTGTTTTAAATATCGATACCCTTTAGTAGATCCCTCTACCCAGTCGCTTCTTCTACATTTCTTTAAATCTACAAGTAATTTCACTCTAAGAATATTTTCATCGAAATGTTCAGTGCTATTAAAATTGTAGAAACCTACGTTGTATGAACTATTTAGTATAATAAAATAAATAATGATATATTAACAACACATAATCATAATGTATTGTCTAAATAATGATAAGGTTTTTGATATAGGCTGAATCTATTCTATACTCGCCCTAATAAAAACGTATTATTATTAATCTAGATCTTTCATCTAATATTTGGTTTTCCTATCTATGGCTAAAGCTTACGAGATAAAAAAGGAAAAGCTTACGTAAAAAATGAAGCATTTGCATTTCTGTTTTACGTTTTAAGTCGTAGGGAAAGGATTTTTTAAAATATGTGCGAACACAATCTTCTGTTTCTATTTGAAAAAGTAGATCATTAACTAGCTCTTGCGGTTTTGAAGCTCTAGCTGGTGTAATTATTTTCAAAGGTGCGCAAGTATCTGTGTATTGTACATATTTTCTCCATGTTATTATTAGTTTGCAATTAGGAAGGACAAGAAAAAGTTGAACTTTTACAAACCACTAAGTAAATTAATTTCCTTGTTCCTTCGTGGAATACCACCACGAAGTCACGCCCCAAGCAGCTGATTCTAACTTTGCGATTTTCTCGATTTATTTTCACGGATAGTTCAAAAGCCTATATATATCTAATAATAGTTCCCTTCCCGTAACTTCTTCCCTTCAGCCCAACCACATTAATACTATTCAGTTATAATAAATAACACCCTTGCATTTTGGCGCAGTCCTTATGCCATTGTATCATTCATGATATTGTTAAATTTTTGGAAATTTAACTATACGCTCTCTTATATCTGGCCCCGGTAGCTCTTCGGAAGGTTGGGTATTTCAGCTTTTTCCTTAGAGAATTTTGACTCACTGCCTGCGTTGATAAAAAAGATCGGTCATCGAACCTATGAACACGACTCTTATTTAAAAATTTCATGTGTTTCGCAAAAAGGACCCCTTAATAGCATTTTAGGATACTTTTTTGTATATTTTGAAGGAATTGATGAGTACAAATTGCCGTACTAACAGCAAGAGATTTTTCATCGTGGGAATTCCTGATAAAATCTTTTCCATCACTTCTGCAAGTACACATGCAGTGGGGTGAGTTACATCGTATTAGGAACAAAATAGCTCTGCATGAGGAAGATTTACTTGCTGAGGCTTTTCAGAAACTCGCCCTTACTCTCGGTTTGAATGAAGAAGGATTTATGCATGTTAGACGTTGAACCTTGAAGATCAAGCATGCATTTCATCGCATAATGGAAGCAGAGTCTCCCGTATGAGTGCATATTTCAATGTCACGGCAGTTCGTAAAATGAAAGCGCCATAGAAATTTATTTCTTCGGAGCCACAAGCAATATGTATGCCCAAATAGATGCATAACTTCTGTGTTATCCATCAGAATCTATTTATATACCCTTCAAACAGCCTTTCGGCGTACGTTAAGGGTTGCATTAACTATAAATTTACTTCCCTAATCAATTACTTTCACTTATAGTTCGCGGAAGAAAATTAATCCTTGAAGCGACTAATTCTTACATCTATGTATCTGATCTTTCTAGCAGAATCCGACCTGCACATTTAACAGAGAGGACGAATAGTATCTTCCAGAACATATCTTCTCTGAACTTATCGAGTAAATAAACAAATTTAAATCTTATTTCTTTGACAGACTCCTATGGCTACTTGAGATGTTATGAGATTACTGGAAAACAATAGAAAAAGTTGGAAACTTCTGTTCCAATCTCGCATGCTATCGCCTTTTTTAATTAATAGTATTATGATGAACGTAATAAATAAAAAATTCCCATAATTACTTCATTACGAGATATCCTTTCATTGCTCATTTGGGGGTTATTCTAATCGTCCATGGATTTCGAAATTTTGATCTTTTTCCAACCAAGC
This sequence comes from Ladona fulva, assembly GCA_000376725.2. Lineage (NCBI taxonomy): Eukaryota > Metazoa > Arthropoda > Insecta > Odonata > Libellulidae > Ladona > Ladona fulva. Next base: position 696,388 of record KZ308235.1, read on the forward strand.
TATTTTACACTAAGGGATTTCCATGCTGGAGTTCATTTTTACTGTTAATGTTAAACTTATTTTGGATTAGCGTTAATTTTAAATCATTGTGAAACCGAATTTAATGGTTAACTGTCTTATAATTCACAACAACAACTACTTTATTAGGTGAATATTTCTATATTAGATGTAAATTCATGTATAAACTCGTATAAAAATATTTACTTTACCGCATGTATTCGTCGGCATATTATTTTATTTGACGTTCTTGTGTAAGAATATCAAGTTTGTTGGCTAATATTCGCGATTACTTCAAAATAAAGATATCTAGGCTTATTTTTGGAATTCTGAAGATTCTGCATACCCGTAAGTGAGAAATCAAATTTTTCCTTATCTAACTTTTGTAACTTTCATTCTGTTAACTTATTTTTACGANACTTCGCTTAAGCAATCAACTCAAACCCGAAAACTGTCACAGATGCTAGGAGATCAATAAATACCATTAGGTAATTAAATTAATAACAGAATTACTCAAGTTCAAGAGCATTTCGATTATAATAAATGAAGAGCGGATTTTAATACGTGTAAATTTGTCAAACGCCTATGAGTTTATTTACCAAACAAGATAAAGAGGTTAAAGGAAGCGTTCTTTGAATACTCGTTAGCAATTCAATGTTATCTATAATGCTGAAATAATTGGAGGCTAAAATCTCATCCGTATATCTGGTGTTTAAGTACGAAGAACACGGTATTCAGATAGAAAATTTCCGTTTGAAGCATGGATACATTTTCCAAATTGTCCAAATGAGTTTTGCTCTTCACATTAATGGCCCAGATATTAATTTTAGATCGATCCAGGTAAAAATCATCTTCATCTCCTCCAAGTCAGTTTAATAAAATCTTTTCATATCGTATAAATCGAACCAGCGATCTTCCGAAGGAATTTTTGTTAGTTAATTTCGGTGAAATTGCAAATTTTGTTCTAAACTCGAGTCTAAAAGTGTTAACGACTTTACCTCGAAAAACGTAAATTGTCTCACGATATGATAACGTAATGATGAAATCACGTAACATGTTTTACAACGCTACATTTTTTCTTGAGCTCTTAGCATAAACCAAGGCATATAAAAGTCGACAAACTTAACGATTTCCAGTCCGTCTTCTCTATAAAAGTTACGAAGAAGAGCATCGCAGAAGAGTTGCCGTTTTTACGTCGTTAAAATTTTAACGTTTGTCCGAGTCGACTGATGGATAGGAAGTGCGCGCTGAAACTTTTCCAGGGCAAAAAACCAATAAGTCGAATTTCGGCGCTTCAAAAGACAGACTGAATTTATTTTGCGTCCGACGTTTTCTCTGCCCACTTTCCTGCAAATTCAACTCTCCTTCCAGAGCCGCTCTCTTCCGAAACAAAGCGCCTTCGCTGTCTTCGAACGTAGTTCCGGACTATCTTCCTCCCACTCTCTCTGCCCCACCCTCGACGCTTCCTCCTCTTTCCGTTACTTTTTTCCCACCGCCGATCCGCCTTCATTCCATCCGTGGTAAAAAATCACACCCGTGCATTTTAACCTAGTCTTCACGACGCTACTGTTACCCACGAAACACTTTCCTGTGGTAATACTTTGTGTGCAATGAAACAAATTTACTGCGTGCCACAAGGACGCTTCACCCAGAATTTAGTACGACAAATGAGCAACGCTACTCGCGGAGCGTAAATTCTCTCACGTAAAAGGCACGCGATGTCGTTACTCTCTCTGAGGTCAAAACGAGCTGTAAAATGAACTCTGGCAAGAGGCTAGGCGTGTGCCTCCACGTCACTTTGTTGCGATTTAAGGATGTTCATTTGAAGGCCAACGCGCTCTATATTTTTGTCTAAATTTTAGATGAAAGAGTGGTATAGGCCACTGATGGTTTTATTATTTAAAATCAACAAAAAAAAGAACATCTTGGAAAATTCTCCTTGAAAACTCCTTGAAACTTTTCCTTTATGGTTTTTCGGTATGATTTTTTTTTCTTTTTACTAAATTTTAGATGAGAAATAACAGCCATTCATTCTTTCAGACGTAAAATCAAACAATTAGTAATTTGCAAAGAAAATATTGTTTATTTGCCACTAGTTTCGTCTACATGTAGACACCATTAGGCCTGATGATGTCTATGTGTAGACGAATAAAAATATATTTTCGGTGAAAATAGCTAAGTGTTCGCTACTGCTTCTTTACTATGGTGCCGTTCCACAAAGTATAGCTTGGACATATTAGATTCCTTTCAGAGAAACTTGCAAATTCTAAAATTTATTTTTCGTTTTCACGAAGATAAAAATGCCATTGTCAAAGAATTCGTTTCTAATTGGAATTTGGTGGGAGGTATTGGGTTCTTTTATCTTTTACATTGTCTTCCATAACTTTAATCTTCGTCGAAACTTCTACTCTTTTGAAGAAACACAATTATATATCCATAATATCATCCACCGTAGTTATGATCCTCCTGATGATGATGCTATGCATCGAACGTAGGTCGGGTGTGTGTATTCTCTTGTGGTATACATAATTAAAACTCTTAGTCCTTCTAATTGTGTTTTTCTCAGTTATGACATGCTACCAAGTAAAGGCAGAAACTTATACTGTATTGTATGAGTATTATACTTATATACCATTGAACTGTATTGTTATATACCGCACAAATGTATTTAAGTGAATGAAAGTAAATTTTGTTTTTCCGAATAGCGAGAATTTTCTAAATATCATATAGTATATATTTCTTATATGTATCTAAGCACTTACAAAACATTTTCTTTATGTTGACATTCTGAAGAAGTTCTTTGTCTTAAAATTTTTTGTAATTTTCCCAGAATTAAGGAAAACAAGAGCTACAAAGAACTAGTTTATCATCATTGGACTCCAAATCGTAAGCCTTACGAAAATCGATTTAGAGAAGTGTTGAAGAAAGGTTTGGCTGTGATCCAGTAACAGGAATAGTAAATTCACTGACATATTTTAATAACTCCTACCACAGAAATAAAGAACGAAATGGTAATAGAAAAAACGATAATCAAATAAGCAAGGGCCACAAGTTGCAAGTATACCATCTCTGTTTGGCCCTGGATTTTTAGTTGTATACCTCTGTGTTAAAAGACGAACAACTTTTCCTTTCCATTGCGAGTTTTATTTAACTATTGATTGATATGGATAATCTAATCTAATTTTCACAATGCACATTTCTGTGACTGATTAAAATCCAGAAATTCAATGGAAATATGTCACAATCTTATGGGAAAAATCAACGTTTCTCCATGTTACTCACACCTCTATATCGAATTAGGGATACTTTTTTGACATTTATTAATGATAATTTCTATAGTAAACAGGTACACAGACAGATGATCCCAATTACATCCATTTTAATAATTATTATTCTTTAATAACACTGACAACCATTCCCTAACCAGGAAAATCCGATTAGCAGGAACTCCAACCAGGGACTTTGGATTTAGAACACTGGCATACTAACCATAGATAACATTTTTGAAAATGTCGCTAGATGCACCCAGAAAAGTAGCTAAAAATTCCCTAAGCTCCGAAAAAAGGTCCTTAAAAAGTAATTAAATAAATAAAATAACTTCCATCCTTTCTGGCATGCCTTTGTACGAAGTGTATCCATAACATATGTACATAATGAAAGTTGCACCTTTTCATTAGGATAAAATAGCTTAAACTTGCTTCTATAAATGAAGCATCATTTCAAGGATTACAAAAATCAATTTATACGACTATTATTTTTATTAAACGAAGGTTATGCTATTTTAATTTAAAATAAGTAAAACATATAGTCTTAAGAGTAGGTAGAGGGTCGAGTTCATTGAACATGTTATAGAGTACGAGAACAGAAAAGAGGTCGCTAAAATAAGGAAAATTAGATTTAGCGACAAAATCGCTAAATTAGTAACTATGACGCTAGCCAACACCACCAAGGCTGGCCATCGGTTTATATGTTAACAGATAAATTGCGAAACATTCCAACAAGGGGTGGATATAGAAACTTGCCAATGGGGGCTTCCCTTGGATCCGCCAATGATTCTAATGTTGAAAGTACGACCTCTAATAACTCTCAAAGTATTACACAGTAATGACAATTAGGTTGCAAGAGATCTTTTTACCGTGGGTCTAATTATAGTAGAGATTAAAAGCAGATGGGAAGAGGAAATTGTTTTCCTGTTCAGGTCGTCTTTCCGCCCTCTTTCTTACATTGTAAATTTAATTTTCGAAAGCTCGGGCCAAGTTAAATGAAAACTAGAGCAAACCATTGCAACCTAGCATTAAAACTTCATCATCCAACGAATAACTTCTGTGAGCGGTGTTTTGTTTTCTAGAATATTGCATTGAATTATGAAAACAAAAGGGATAATCAGCTAGGTAACAGACAACAACAGAAATTATTTCATAAATATGTTTGGTTGAAGTTACTTTGTAGCTTCTTTGAAAACCCTATGCATATTTGTCTAATTTTTCTTGTAATGCATTTCCCATTCATTGCTTAGACTGAGAAGGTACTTATTTTCTATTTCTTATGACCCACAGGGTTTTTACGTTGTGGAAACCAACCAAGATACAATCTGACGAATCTTATGTTTCATAAATTCGCCAACCGTTGTATGACCGACCAAGTTCTTAAACCTTTATCTGTTATTTCCCTCGCCTAGAGACATACCTATGTTCTTTACAGGATGAGCGATCTAAGAAATTGCTATGAAATCGTAATTTTTGAGCTTGTTCAGTTGATTAAATGATATATTAAGTCATATATATATATGACTTAATGCATAACAATGTGTATAGCCTCCACGTCACTTTGTTGCGATTTAAGGATGTTCATTTGAAGGCCAACGCGCTCTATATTTTTGTCTAAATTTTAGATGAAAGAGTGGTATAGGCCACTGATGGTTTTATTATTTAAAATCAACAAAAAAAAGAACATCTTGGAAAATTCTCCTTGAAAACTCCTTGAAACTTTTCCTTTATGGTTTTTCGGTATGATTTTTTTTTCTTTTTACTAAATTTTAGATGAGAAATAACAGCCATTCATTCTTTCAGACGTAAAATCAAACAATTAGTAATTTGCAAAGAAAATATTGTTTATTTGCCACTAGTTTCGTCTACATGTAGACACCATTAGGCCTGATGATGTCTATGTGTAGACGAATAAAAATATATTTTCGGTGAAAATAGCTAAGTGTTCGCTACTGCTTCTTTACTATGGTGCCGTTCCACAAAGTATAGCTTGGACATATTAGATTCCTTTCAGAGAAACTTGCAAATTCTAAAATTTATTTTTCGTTTTCACGAAGATAAAAATGCCATTGTCAAAGAATTCGTTTCTAATTGGAATTTGGTGGGAGGTATTGGGTTCTTTTATCTTTTACATTGTCTTCCATAACTTTAATCTTCGTCGAAACTTCTACTCTTTTGAAGAAACACAATTATATATCCATAATATCATCCACCGTAGTTATGATCCTCCTGATGATGATGCTATGCATCGAACGTAGGTCGGGTGTGTGTATTCTCTTGTGGTATACATAATTAAAACTCTTAGTCCTTCTAATTGTGTTTTTCTCAGTTATGACATGCTACCAAGTAAAGGCAGAAACTTATACTGTATTGTATGAGTATTATACTTATATACCATTGAACTGTNACCAAGACTAAATAGATGATATAATATTCTTCGTTGATTAACCAAGACTAAATAGATGATATAATATTCTTCGTTGATTAACCAAGACTAAATAGATGAGATAATATCCTTCCTTGATTAACCAAGACTAAATAGATGATATAATATTCTTCGTTGATTAACCAACACTAAATAGATGAGACATTATTTTTCGCTGAATAGCCAAATTGATAAGAAAATATTTTTCGTTAATTAACGAAGGTTAAATAGATAAGATAATATTTTTTGTTTGTTAACCAAGACTAAAGAGATTCCATTTATTTTTAGTGGTTTCCAAGTAAAGTAAACTGAAATTAAGTATGGGAGTAATAAGAAAACATTCTCTATGTTATTTTCAACAACGTTTACCGTGTAAACGTTTCTGTTGTTTCTTCTAACCAAATATTAAATCCTTCTTCTCCAAAAGTGATCACAAGTTAGAGATATTACTTCTGATTTGGTAAAATTAAAGGCCTGTTATGAGTAAATTTGGGTGATTTTGAACGATTTAACTTCCAAGAGTATGTCATCGGATTTAAGGTTCCGAGTAGGAGCGAATTTAAACTATCAGAGGCCCTATGATTAAAATTCAGATTGAGACCCTCCACTAGGAATTATGAAATAAAATTCTGATTTTTCATAAAATAGATTCGATAAAACATTCAGTCGCTTCATTACGGAAGAATGAACTTAATTTTTACGGAGGAAGAAAAACTAAATATCAAATCATTAATTGTAACTCTATAACTCTATAAATAGAAATGGAAGATTGATAGACTTTACATTTTATAGTGACATAAAACCTATAATCATATTCTGTAAACTCACTCAACAAATATATAGATCTATTATGAAGCGAAAAACAAAAGCCTTTTTTTGCACATTACTGAGGATTCATAATCAATATTATTGATGTCCTCATATGGCCAAGGCCCTCAGCTAGAGCTTTTTGCGCCCAAATATTAATTCAACCCCAGGTTTCAAGATCTACATTATATCAGTTACAGATTAAACTTCTATTTAGAGAGATTGAAGGAGTATTCGATATCTACTTATATTCCTTGGAAAATAAATGAATTTATGAGATATCCTTAGTTGAATGTCCGCGAAAGAATTTCAATCATGTGCATGCATAAGACCTTGAAGCTCACTTTGAATCCTCTTCGCTCCATTAATCCCATACCTTTCTTTTGCTTTGGAGAAGTGAAGCAGGAATCTTGACCTTCTATGCAACAGCCTTAAGCGTTTCTTTGAACTTGTGAATGGAGAAAAGCTTTTCATCGAGCCAATTCAACATTCACTACCTGCATCGCTATGAAGCATGAAATAGCTTAGAATAGCAACTGCTTGTAATTATATTTTGGTATCGAAGAATAATTTAAAAGATTGTCTACCATCAATCTTAGACTTGACATTCTTTCCGTTTCCTTTTAAATATGTGTTGCTCTCTTCTCTCTGCTTGAGCTCTCTAACCACTGGCGGAAATTCAGTTAAATGAATATTTCTTTTTGTAGATTCCTTACTTTCTTAAGCATTTAACCGACTTTCTGTACCAAAGCTCCAGATTCTATGAGGTGCTTTTCTTGCTCCGACTGGTTCCACATCTTAGCGTCGGGTGAACACTGTCACTTTAATTTAGTAATGCATTGTCAGCGTCATTAGTGAATGTGGAAAAATGCTGCAAATTTCGTAGATGCGAGGGAACTAAAATTAAAAGATTAATTTGCGGATATAAAGGCTACCTAAAGTTTAATCAAATGATAATGATGAGCTATTGTTTTGTTAAAAGAGCCCCTCCTTGTTGATGGACAACGTTTTCTCAAAGACATGCCGATGAAATTTTATTCTATGATTTTTAGCAATACATCGGTCCGAAAATCATTCCACGCATCTTTCTTTATGTGATTGTAGCAAAAACGATAAAGTTACTCTAGGCTGGGGTTAGCGAACATATGTCACGCGTTCCCAAACGGCACTATCTTTGCTAAGAGATATGGGGATTCTATTCAAAAGTAAAGGTAGTTAAGGATTGTTTACGAAAATTACAACATATCAATCCCATTGCTGACATAATATAATAGGCAACACTAGAACCTCCCTCTACTGTACGGCTTTAGATGGGCAGGAAAGTTCTTTATACAGTGGTACCTTGGTTAACGAAGGCCTTAGTTAACGACGTACTTGGTCAGCGAGTGGCTGTATGTAAAGTATCTCGGGTAACGACGCAGTCTTTGGTTTAAGACGCCTTCAGGTGAAGATTCACGATTGAAAACAGCTTTTAATACTGTTCATTTAAATAATGACAATTTTTTGATGCAAGTATAAATGAGTAAATCATATCTACCGTATTTTAATGATATTTAAGTAAGTTTTTACTGCGTATTTGACATGCAGAATTGCTCTGGAAAATCGCGCCTTGGATTACGACGGTTTTGGTTAACGACGATTCTTGGAGCGGATTACCGTCATTAACCGAGGTACCGAATTTATCAAATATGGCACTCATTCTAAAACATGTTCGCCATCCCTCCTCTTGCCCATTTCTCCTTCCAAAATCGTTCTCAATTTATCGAAAACAATCTAATTTGGACACAGAAATATATTCAAAAGTTACTTAAAATTTAAATCTTTATTTTTAAAATTAACATTTTTTGTATTAAGGAAAAGTTGCAATTGGAATTTGAAAAATCGATATAAATGTCGAAGGGCTGATGATAACTAAATAATTACATTTTAACATTAGAAACGATGTTACACAGTCATCATCATTCTCATCAAACCACTCAGTATATAATCCTCTACTTTACCTGGTTCCTCTTAAAATCGCATCGTCGAGTTCTAACTTCTTCAAAGGAAAGAGAAAATTTCAAACCTTATTTGATTCTGATCCTTTTTACCACGTAAGTGCGACGTTTAATCTTGGTACTTTCGTAGCATAGTTGATACACCAAGAATACTGCGGTCTACGGACGTGTCTCTTAATGTATTTTGATGCGAACCTCTTAACGAAATCGAAGTCTTTCGAAAGTGCGTTCGGCATCATACCGAAGGAAGTACTTTCATGGGCATTGAAAATGTATGCTTCCCATGACGCTCTTGATTCCTGGTGTGCTCTGTTTATAAATTGTTCTTATTTATAAACTGGCAGCCGTTGCCACCAAGCGAAGAATACAAAAGAAATAGAGAGAGAAAATTCAGAGTGGATGAAAGTCATTTTAAAACTCTTCCGAGAAAAGGAATACGATTGCGAGACATTTTTTTGTAATTTATGCGTTTCGGAAAATGGGAAACAAAGCTAAGAAAATTCAATTCTCGGTCTATCGACACCACCTTATGTAAATAAAAATACTGGAATAGTCTTAAAAATTATTATTTAAAAAACACTAATGAATAGCAATTTACCTAACAATGCAATGTATATTTACATACCTTTACATACACTGTTATATATTTAAAATGTATTATTCTTTTGGGCTGTAGTAATTTATTTACTCTTTTAGTTATCGAAAACCACCAGTTGAATCCGAGATTACCCTGTTGATATAATTTCTATCAATAACAGTGTATTTTTTCAAATTATAGTATTATTCTATAAAAACAAAAAAATTTATTTTTATGGAATATTAGCTGATCGTAGTGTGTGCTTAACCTAATGAGGTCGTCAGATGTACCCCATTTCGGGGTAAAGTATTTCATACTGAATACATTTGTAAAATACTCTTTTCATTCTTAAATAGGGTACAAAGAATAACCTTTTTGGTAATACGGATATAATATTCTCTTTTAGCTTCTAATTATAAATGAATAGATTGTGAATCTTACCTTTAACTTAAATTCCAAAAGTAAGCAAAATGCTGATGCTATACAAAATGGAATAACAAGAACCGGCTATTACGCAAGAATAGCAAAACTGCTGGCAAATATTTTATCTAAACCACATTCTAAATACCAGGAAAAACCTCGTATATTCACGGATGAAGACATTCAACCGGGTTGTTTCTTCGATTAGTGTCAACTCCTGCATCCGGATTCATCTTGAAGGTGACTTCTGAAACAGGAGTCAATGAACGGGGTTGTTTTTTCGATTAATATAGAAACGGGCTTCCGGAAAGCCAAATGGGCTACGCGTTCCACTTCGATGACAGTGGTCCCGGTTTCGATTCCCGATGGGAGACTACGTGCGATATGACCTCAAATGTCAAAGCACTTTTAGCAGTACTACTACTAATATAGAAAATTCGATATGAATCTAGGAAACAACCCGACTGGAAACCATAGAAGTCTTCTTTCGTGAAATTCTCCGGAAAACCACGAGATAATTTCCAAATTTGTATGTTATTAAGATAGTTTTAGATCTGTTAGTAATGTTATTCTTACTGTTTAAATTTTTAATTTTCGTCGAATACGAAATAATGTTAACTAATTGTACTACACACTAGATTTCGTCCCACTCCATTCGCTATGTATAATAATGTATTATTAAGTGCTTATTATGTTAAATCTAGTAATATAGAAGTAGAATGATCATATTACAACCTTTATTTATAATATTTGAGTACCTCGAAACCAAAATTTTAATCTGGGCCCTGTATCTTCTGAAGACGGAACCTCTCCTGCTAAAATACATGCATGTAATCCGTTAAGTTCAGTACGTAGTCAAAAGTAATTAGATTGTCTTACTTGAGATACATATCACAATAGTAGCGTGGGTAATGCTTTGCACTTATCAAACCGTTATATCTAACACTTATCTCGCGCAGCGTATGTTTACAGAAAAAGAGTGATGAATAACAAAAGGCTGAGGGTAAGAAGTCACTCTCAACGTCTTACATTACCGTTGAGGCTTTTATAAAATCAGTGATTCTATTGTTCCAAGGGCTATGAATATTTATGATTCCTCCCCTCGTTCCCTTCAGCGTAGGAAGCTGTCACGTATAGCAGACAACTAAATAATGGAGTTTAAAATTTTTTCTCGCAGTGATTATATTCTAAATTACAAGTTGATTCTAGCTTGCATTCGGCAAATAAATATCCTGGATTGTGTGAAATATTCGTTAATTTCGTATTTAGGCTAGCGTTTGCTATTCAGTTAATATATATATTATATGATTCAGCGGGCTACCGGATAGCCAAGTGGGCAACGCGTTCGATCGCAACGAAAGTGGTCCCGGGTTCGATTCCCGGTGGGGGCCTACGTGCTAAATGACCTAAGCTGTTGATGAACTTTTAGCAATACTACTACTACAAGATTCAGTTGCTTGAAGTGCGCAAGTTTTAAATAAAATTTCAAAACGTTAAGATTTTTCATTTTCGCCCTAACTCAGCCATAATATCTATTTTATTTGTAATTTATTTGTTTGAGTGTTTTACTTAGCTAAATTTCAAAAGCAAAATTTTGATCCTTCCTAAAAAAGGATATTAATTAATAGTCTGGAATAAATTGTTTCATACTGATCAGGGTTCTAAGAAAATAGGGAGGTTATAGCGCTATTCGCAAGTATTAAAAGATTAAACAAAGACGAATCTTACTGATAAATAATAGTATAATATACTAATATAAAAATATTAGTCTTTTAACTGTTATTTTTATGTTAGAAAATCCATTTTTTTATTTATTCCCCGTGACAACATTATTAAAAGATTGTTCCAATGTTTACATTTGGATATCTAATGACGACATTATTATTCCCTTGATACTCGTTTATCATAATGATTGTTAATCGGGTGTGCCACTACGTTTTTTTGGCAGTAAAAATATTTCTGTACGCTCTCTGCTATTACTACAGCAGCCCTAAGCGTGTTTCCCAAATCCTCTTTCAATAAAATTGACATAATTACGCCTGAGTATGTGGAATATCACACCCATCTTAAGAGAAAGAACATTTGAAATTGATCTACTGGGGAAGTCACGAAATTTTCTTTGTTTAAAGACCCTCTTTCAATCTTAGTAATTTTGATGGTGATCCTCTTTTGATTTATCTTTGACCGCAGTCGTTTAAAAATTGTTGACTTAATTTCGTTAAATTTTTTTGGCGCCTTAACAGTCCAAAATCCTAATCTCTATTTTTTTTTCAAATCCTCAAATTGCATTTCCAGTAAGTTGTCTTTTCTTAAAATTCCTTATAATTTTCTATTCGTCGTATTTTATGATTTCCTTTACTTTCTCAACTCTTATACTCATTATAGATATCAATTTTACTAGTTCCTCTTTATAGAAATTCGTATTTTAATTTCCTGGTGCAATCTAATAACCATTACTATCAAGTTAATTACTAAGTCTATCAAAATTTTCCTCGCCTCTTTTGGATTTGCATCCCCCATTTGCGTTTGAAATCATTCAGTGAGCTGAATCACGGTTACTAAATATCACTTTCCTATTTCATTTCTGAAGCAACAACATCGAATTTGCTATTGTATGTTTTGATCTTTATTTCTATCATATAATTTAGGATTTCTAAACTGAGGCCATATGACTTTCTGCGCAATGGCCGAGCGCAATAGCATCTTCATTTTACGGCAATGACTGCATAGATTTCATCGCATGGTTGGAGTGGCATTAAATAGGAACTATTCCCAGAACTTTGTATTCCTTCCATTCAAAAGTACTGTTAACCTTTAATAATTTAATGGCCTATAAGTTCCACAATTTTTAAATAATTCAGTTTCTAGTATTGGTGTTATTTTAAATTTCTAGCTCGAAATTCTTCCTCGTAGGATTCACGGTATATGAATATTTGTAAGCATACCAATCATCTGAATAAATCGCTTGTCAATCCAAGTGGGATTAAAATAGAAAAATATGAGAGTTTGATATTGAAAATGCACAAAATGCAGGAGATGTAGATTTAAGTCTAACATTTGACAGCAAAGTAATCGTAAATTTTGAGAAAAACATGATCCACAGTGAATTCACTACTGACAGACGATTTATTCAGATAATTAGATTGCTAATAAGCATTCGTATACGGTATGTATATCCTATCACAAGGAATTCGATTTATAAAGCTATCTATATTACGAGTATATTAAAGAACTTTTATCTTCTTTTCAAGTTATGTTCGTTTTAGGAAGCCAAACTACGAGAATACATCTTTTCTAAAAAAACGGACAGATGTAATGAATTGGAGATATTGATAATCTGAGAACCTATTAATTACTAATTAATCTTAGTTTTAGAAGATACGAATATTTGGCAAATTACCAAAGTTTCAATTAATTGAAATGAATTGGTGAAGATAAATAGAAAAACACTTCTACACTATACCAGAAAAGGTTTTTATTACATGGTCATTACTTACATACATTACATTATTTACGACATGGTCGTGTAATAAAAACCTTTTGTGGTATAGCATAGACGTGTTTTTATATTTATCTTCATGATGGAAGACTACCACGAAGTCGAGACCGAGTTACTGGAAATGAATTGAAATAAATTAAAATTTCTTAATTTTGGAGACGTACAATTATGATAATGTGTTTAATACAAATTCATTGAACTAATTATTGCTTACGAGATATGTTATTAGATTTGCGCAAAATAAGCTGTATCATTAACAACCCTGAGACCAAATCCAAAATGAGGTACATTAATGAATAAAGAGAGCAAAAGAATCCAGAGGGATTTACGTCAGAACTAGAGCATGATCCATTTGGTACATGAGAACGAATCGAATAATTGGCGTAGTCTTAAACGAAGTTAATGACGAAAAATATAGTTAGTACTACACGCGGGAACGCGAGAAAACAGAAAGAAAGCCGGGGAAGGTAATATTAACAATGAATATAATTAATCTTGTTTAGCGATGATTGGTGGAATTTCATACTACCGATGTAGAAATAAATGCATGTACTATTCCACGAACTATATCTAGGTGAATATATTATACAGAGCACTACAAGTGAATAGTATTTATTTCTACATCGATAACAGATCCCATTATTGTGGCAAAACTTCTAATAAATAAGTCATAGAGTACATTCAGAATGGGATAGAGTACCATAATTTGGATGACCATGCACTGATGCAATAAATATTTATGCGAATAAGTTATAAATAAACGTATTAAAGGAAAAGGTAATTGAATGCTGAGAAACTAGCATTCGTGACTGTTATGGAGACAGCCTAAATGAGCGAGGTCTATATAAGGGAAAACATTAATAAAACTAACGAAGATAAGATCGGAATGCACGAATAATCTTTTAGGAGAAAACTTATTCCTCCACGAACTGAATGCTAGTCCATAAATTACTTGTACGTTACACTGTGGAAGCCAAGCCCAATTGTGACGTAAAACAGAAAAAAATGAGAATCTGAGCGTATGGCGAAAATGCTTGAGAAAACTAGAAAAACAGATTGCCAACTATCATTTAAAGAGAGACCTTCATCGTGATATGGCGTGAACGAGTGTACAATGATGAAATAAGATACAACTCTAATTGTGTACGAATAAAACAGTACTGCTAAATGCAGTTAGTGGTAATATACATAACACAAAAGGAGTGGTTTGTTCGAAGATGTGTTGGCATGGTATATGTGTTGGCATGATAGGGTGATAAGCGTTGATACGTAACAAGTAAAAGGATATTTAAGGTTTGAAAAATACAAAAAATGATGAGGCACTCACGGGCATTTTTGCCTGTGATAGTATTGCTAAAAGTGCTTCGATAGCTGTGGTCATTTAGCACGTATGGACCTCCACCGGGAATCGAACCCGGGACCACTTTCGCCGACCGGTTTGCAGATTCTCCTTTAGTGAGAATGCTAACGTTTGGCAATGGGGAGCCCTTTTTCCTATAATTTCATGCACCAAAATCTGGTATATATCTCTCACAGTTTGCATCCCATTTGTGTTACTAACGAGTATTCTAGAACTTATTCATGGAATCAACGAAATATTTTTTCTTTGCTCGTAATAAAATCACTGAATTAAGGCAGGAAATCTCTGAGCTATCACTAGAGCCGTTGCGTCACTTTCTAACGGATTTAAAACGGGTAGTTTTGCGTTCATATATTCTCCACTTCATGCAATTTCAATATCCTTGCCAAACTCCACACTATCATTTAAAACATAAATAACAGAATAAATTGCTCTGTATCTCTAGTTAAAATGTTCTATGAATTACTCTTCGGACGATTCCACAGCTTTTAGATCGAGTTAGGAGGTATGAAAATGGGAAACACACTTTTCTAGATTGACTCCAAAGTAATCTATAGAACTTTTTGTTGGCATCCTTCTCCAGTATTTAATGTCATTCTGGCAAGCTCTCATTCAATGGATTTTCATCGCCTCCTGGAAGTAGGAATTTGAAATCAAGTTTACAACATCAGTGACTACGTAAACCGGATTTTGATGCTAATTTGCGTAGTTACCTGGGCTACTATTTCACAGTCTTGTTTTTCTATGATGAATTATGAACTATTGCAGAAATATTTCTTAACAAACAGCCATACGTCCTGTTTTCTCCGGGACAATACCATTTTCAAACCTTCTCGACTTTATAGTGAAAAACTATTCTTCGTCCCATTTTAAAGTTCTCGTCTATAAAATACATAACCAGTTTTCAGTAATGAGAATGATGCTTAATCCATACAGAGAATTGTTTTATTCTGAGAAAGTGAAGAATATATATTATTATTATTCTGAGAATATTTTGATGCCTCTTGGGAAAGAAATATAAGCTCCGTTGAAATTCATTTCGGTGTTTAGTCTGAATTAATCACCTTGAGTTGAGTTTTTCTCAAAAGGACGCATCTAAGTATTCTAGCCGAGGCTGTGACATCTACATTGTCTGGTTTATTAGAAAATGACTTACTAAAAAGTCCAGGTTATTTCAAATTAAGTCTATATTGAAGCAATGAAAACATTTTCTGAAGTTATGAAAAGAACTTTCGTGTTCCCTTTTACTGCTGTAAAATATCCCATTTTCTACATTTCGGAATATGGTCAGGACCTGAAATTTTATTGTCTAGAAAGGTAATGTAAAGCCGGAATGATATGGAAAAGTTTTCACACCAGTCGTTTAATTTAACATAAATAGAACTTCCAAAACTTGGAAGTTTTAAATTAGTTACAGAAGAACCATTTATTTAATTAAAATTCACCGGATCATGTTTTTGGCGAAAGACTATTACAAATTCGAAGACAATATGTAAGTAATAATAATAAATGCCTTTATTTGGGCGAGATTGAGACTAAAAGTCTCCTCTTCCATCTAACCCATTGTCATAATAAATACATTTTTGAATTTGAAGAAATAAGAAAAATGAATGTGTGTGTGGATATAAAAAAACTATCTGAATCATAGGGAAAAAAAATATCCACTGCAGAAAAACACCCGCAAAGAAGGGGGATGTGAAAAACCTGCGCAAACCTACCGATAGTAACAGCTAAAAAGATACAATAGAAAGAGAGAAATAAGTAAGTAGTGAGTTGTCAATAGTACGTTTTGCGTCTAGACTCCCACTTCAACGAATAACGTGAAACGTAATTTCGGTGTGTCACAGGATTAATTGATTGTAACTTACTTTATTTTTGTCAGCATAACGCAAACCGTAAGATTTGCTTTTAAGGAATTTAAATGGAAAATGGTATGCATAAAATATCGGTGCGTTCCATTTCTGTTTATTTAGCCTCTCAATTTTTCACAATTCACGAATAATATTATTTTAATTGTCACAACATATATAGTACCTAATTTTTGAATTTGTCTTTTCCGGAATGAGACCAGAGATAATGATTCAATCATGAAAAAAGGAAAATCAGCGTAACGACACAAGGAATTATACGTTTCGTTTCCTGGATGCAGCGCTCGAAGTCTCTTGACATATCTCCAGATATGTTTTCATTCTATTCTTCATCCACTCCAAATAAAGCATCGCAAGGCACAATGAGTGCCTAAGCAAGTTTCCAGTGAATCTTCTCGTACATTTTCGTCTTAATAATTTAATAATGCGTAGCGTAATTGCTGTTTAAGTATGTAGGGCACACCCGACATTTTAGAAAGTGGATCCTTCGTGGCGCAATGCAAATGTTAATGGCGACCGTTACGGATATTGTCGGTTCGGATTAGTATCTCTGAAAAGGAAACGCTAAATCAGATTCGCTGTAATTTATATTCCGTGTTACGATCTTTTGAGCGTCGCAAAGTGATAGAGTAACGCAATTAAGCTTTGGTATGGAGCTTCTGCTTACTGGATGCGTACAACATAAAGAAAACCCTCTGAAAAGCGTGGCGAATGGTGTGTTGGAGATGCCAATGAAATTATTCTCTGAATGTTCATAAACTAAAGAAAATGAGGTCAATAGAGAACATGGAACACATTTGTTCATCTGGTTTTCAGTGAATAATTTCTTTAAAATATAACCTGTAAATATTTACCTGAATAAATCGATGATTAAAGGTTTAGATCGATTGATCAGACATGTTTATGCAATTAAAAATATACATTTCGGATAATAAGGCACGAAGGTTGATAAATTTGTCTCATTCTTTCTGCTTACCATTAGCTCTCGCCAAAAAACTGTTAGCAGGGCTCATAATCAGGTGGAATGTCTTTTCCAAGGTGAAAAGCCGATGGAGAAAGTCTGACTGGACTGGGATTTGAACCCGGGTATCCCAATTTCCGATTTGTTGCTCGATCTATTGAGCTTTTTAGTTAGAACATTTAGCCCCAGAATATCTTTCGTTTATTTCTTGATACAATGTAGAGGAAAATGTATCTTTCTGTTTTTGTCGTCCCGATCCATTTTCTTTGCTCGTGGCACGAAATAAACTTGAGATATGAGTGATGATACTGAATAATAGCATTTATTTTGATGATTTCTTATAAAATTCGATGAAAAGCGTTATTCGCAGGGTGAGTTAGCTGCGCTTCTGTGAAATTGCTGTATTAAAAACATTCCGACTCAGTGAGGACGAGCTACCTCACTCATCATCTTGCCTAGTAATACTCATTCCATCTTTAAAGCTTTTTGGAGCCATTTCCTTAGGGTTTGAGGATTAAACAGCCTTCAGTTTGATGAATTTACATTTATATGGTGGCAGGTCTATGATATCAAAGTGAATCTTTGGCGTGTCTGCATTCCGGTGGTTGGATGAGTTCAGTAGAACGGTGCTAAATTCTCAGGAATTAGTTTTCGATTATTTTTCACAACTGCCGCAGTTTTAGTATAAGCCAAGGAATCTCTTAGGTTCGGGCACATGGAACTCGCATTTCGAGGATGTGATAGTCTAGAAGGGAAGAGAAGGGGTTGAAAGATCTCGGCGGCGGCAAAGGGTGCAAAGAGAGGGCAGAGAAGCAATGGAACGCGAAAGTGATACCTTCGAGTGACCTCGTTATTCGCTCTCATTGACTGCTCCCCGGATACTGCAAGTATCGTCATGAGAAATGTAGGGAAAGGCAGCGGAGGAAGATAAGGGGAGTTGCATCTTGGCCGACGCGCGCTGAATTCTCCGAAGCGCGCAATTAGAAATTTGATTGAGGGGTCTGGATTGCGAGTAAAAGGGAAATTGTGCGTCGGGAGATTGGGTGGTGCCTCGCGCAAAATTCGGCCAATTGCAGTCATTAATCTTTTTGGTGTCCGAGAGCCTTTTGGAGCAAAGAAAGATGTCGGATTTCTTCTGAGTGAGGGACCTAAATTTTCAGCCAAACATTTCCTCAGTAGTACGTTAAACAACTTTCTCATACACAAATCAAACAGTGTCTCATGTATTCTCATACTGTCATCAAATATCGTATCAAATATATGCTATGTCGTCAATAAAATAAGTGCTCCATCGTCTTTATGATAAAAATGTGAATCTTATATTCATATCATATAAATAAAGTAGAAAATTGGTGTGTTTGAGAGATCGCCTAAGTTTGCGGAACAAAAATTTGGACAAGTTTAAAACATTAGAGATTGTTGAATGTGTTCCCTGCGCAGATAATAAACTACTTTTATTTATTAACTGTCCCTAGTTCGCCCCCAGACGATTCAAAGCGTTCTCATAAGAAATACTTTTTAATATCATTTGCAGGCTTTAATTCTTTTGCTAAATTGAATCAGAAGGAAAATTTTTTCTAAATTGAAACCAACGCCAAAATAAGGAAAATTAAATAGAGATTCTGATTTTGATCGAGTTATATTGCTTTTAATTTGAAATTGAGAGACGTTTAATGGAATACACGCAAATATTGTGAAATTTTGAAGTCAACGACCTAGCCGATAGTCGAATCCAAGCTAATTAATTCTTCCATAAGAAAACTCGACGATTCTAGACCCATTAAAAGTAAGGGTAAGAATTTATGATAGGCTATACGAAGAAGAGGCAATTTCAGCATTTGTATTTACGATACAAATCTCTGGGAAAATTTTACGGCGAATTTATCGTTATCTTAGGAGAGTTTCTTTATCAGCTCGATTTTGCAAATTACAATACGGACAACTATATGTTGCTTTTTCACGGTCAAGAAAGCGAGAAATTAAGATCTTTATCAATGTTCATCTGCTCTAATACTCAATTAAATATGTTATGTACTCAATGCTAGGGTTACCGTGTGCATTTACGTCTGTATTCTTTTTTGTGTTCTCAGTCGGTCAATTTCTGTACCTTTGTTATCTACTCTCAATTAAAATCCTTCGTTTGTATATTCCACATATACGTTTAAAGTGAAAATCCGTCTACGCGATCTCAAAGATGATGAAATGACAAAGTATGCCTTCCGTTGAGTAAATAAATATTCCTCTTTCTCATTAATTGCATCGACTATTTATTATTTTCTTGGACGTCCAGTTGGTCTCAGCATTTCATTTATAAATATTCAATTCTTCATTTAGAATCAACGGGAAGATCCGCTAATTATCTATTTTAGAATGCAGAGTGTTTTTCTATGTGTGCATGAATGCTTAATACACGAAAAGAAGAAGTTGCACACATTTCAAACTATACATATTATTAAAAGTTGACAACGTGCAGATAACACGCTAATTTTTTATTTACCTAATGGTTCCTGATTTGATTTAGACGTTAAAATAGCCCAATTTAAAATTTATGGTAAGAATTAATGATAAATTTTATAAAGGAGTGGAAATTTTGTGGGATTTTAGAATTTACGGTTACGAACAATTTTCAGGGACGTATTGCAGAGACAACAAAGACGAGCATTTACGAGTGTCTCTTACAGATTTATTTCACCAACGAGATTTCAAAACAATGAAGCAACTAAATGAGCTTTTCGTTGACTAAATTTACATGTAAGCTCCATGTAAACTCTGTACTGCCTTTGCACGAGGGAGCACTCAATGAGATTCTACTTCCCTAATCGGTTACTGTCGCTTGTTGAAGTTGTACGATGAGTAAATAAAAACGGAATTTCACGTCTCATTTGTTACTGTGGCTACCGATTGTTTTTTGTGGGTATCGAATAGGTCGCAATGTATGGTTCTTAGCAACTTTTATTCCCGTCTGTAATCTACGGCTATTTCAGCTATAATCAAATAATAATTTTGCACGTTGGTGTGTATGTTCATCTAAAATTCAAGATCTAGAGGCCGCAAAACTTATTCATTAATAAAAGGCTATACCACACAAGTCATATACTATTTATTGTGTGTCTATTGTTCGCCGGTTCGATTCCAGACGAGCCCAAGGCCATATTTCTATTGCCAAATTAAATTGGAAACAATCATCGTATAAACTCAATACAACCATGATAAGAATGAATTTCTATAAGGACGCATGATGGGGTGATCCAAAACCGAAAACATGGTCGTTTGGATAAATATCCAGTGCACATTAAATACATATGTTTCAGTGATTTTTATATCGAATTTCATATGGTTGAATATATAGTTTTCCTCGTATTGAATAAAAAATTGGCAGCTCTAGCAACGAAATGTATTAAATACTAGTGGCAAATCGGATTTTTAGTCGTAAAACCTGATTATTTTTTATGCGTAGTTTTTCATTTTCGAAAATGAAACACATTTTTGAAAATGAAACAAAGTATTAAATCTGTAAATAGTCATCATAGTACCGTTAATAACTAACAAAACTACTGGAAAATAACAATTACTATAACTGCAAATTGGATTGCACACTCACATCCTTTGAACATATTATCTCCACTTTCGACGTCCGCTAATCGTTTGACAAGCAAGGGACAACTTGCTGCGTAACCACACAATACTCCATTCCCTTTCGCAGTAAGCACGTCTATTTGTGAAATCTCCTTCATTTGATGTCACAAATGGGTTATATCGAAGAAGTGGATCCCGATTGCGGCCATTGCATCTCACGTGCTGCTGACCTCGTCTCTTTACTAAACGTTCTAGTTTTGAAAGTGTTCGTTAAGAAAAAAGATTCACGCTACCGTCAGATTTTATGCTTGTGGGGCCAAACCAAACGCCGCAGGAATAGTGCGTTCTTTCTGCGGTAACTCGATGAAAGTGAAAACGTTGGTACGCTTCCTATACCCTGAAATCATTGTGTCTCCGCTGTTAGATGAAATTTCCTGAAATATTTAGGGTAAACTGTTTACAGAAAGTGGATCCCTCCATGAAAACACATTTCATTAATTAGAATATACACAAGAATGCCAAGCGTACAGACAATGAATATTATCACACAAGAAAATTTTAATAATATACTTGGAATTATATGTAATATGCAGTGGCGTAGTCAGGATTAGTCCATGCGGGGTTTAAAGCCACGGTAAACACTTAATTGCTTAAAATCCAGGGGCAGGAATTCTTCTGCCCCAAAGCCAACTAAAATAGAAACTGATTTATTTTAACAGGTATACCCTACATACATAAAATAGAAGGGAAAATAGGAAGGAGGAAGTATGGAATGCTGGCAAACATCGAAGAAGGAAGGAAATATGTCGAGATGAAGAGAGATGCACAAAATAGAATGCTGTGGAGGCAATAGTTTCGTTGAAACTTGTCCTAGGACAGAATGACTGAAGAGAGAGAGACCCTACATATCTCCAGCGGTGCTTGTATAGCATTAATGTGAGTGGTTATCCTCTCGCATGCTTTCGTTAATTGTTGGCTCTGTTCTCATGCAAGGGGAGGGGTTGAACCCCAAAAACCACCCTCTTGCCTACGCCTCTGGTGATATGTCGTAAAAAAGTTTTGCCTTTGGACAATAAGGTATGTACTAGGTGCTACAACCTTAAAAATTTTAAACCGAGTCTCTTCTAACAGCTTTTATTTATTGACAAATTTCAATTATTACCCTTCTTCAAAATATTTATGTTACCCTGAAAATTTTTTGTTGAGAAATCATCTCTAAACAGTTAATACAAATTACTAACGTGGAATCTACCTCTATTTAAATAGGTATAACTTATCAATGGTTTCGTGCCTTTCTGGTGTACACTGTGGATAAAGTTCTCTCCGAATTTCCACCACGTCAAGTGAATCGTTTCCGACGTTTCAATGGCTGAAGACGATGTCAGAGTCAGCCATCGAACCGTGGGCAACGATTCACTTGACCTGGTGCAAATCCCGAGAGGATTTCATTCATAATTTAGCAAGTTGACAATTCCTATTCTTTCTGTGTAAAGACATATAAGTATCATAATTTTTAATTTTTTTAAAATATCTCTAGTAATACTATTAATACTTGCGATACCAAAATCGCAATGAGAAATAATTACAGCGAGAGCAAACACGATTTTTCTCCTTCTCTTATCTTACATTTATTTCTTGACGGATGGATTGGCTCTTGGTTTTCACGCAACGAAATTTATTTTTATTGGGAATATTCTAAACTTGAGAGCAAGCCGTTGATTTCTTCAAAAATTTCCATTGATTTCGAGATAAAATCGAAAATAAAGAGCTATTATGTTTGAATTGAAGCGTACATGGAAATCAACGTAAATTCTCACTTATAAACCCCTTATTTAGTGTAATCTTGCTTTAAATTACCAGCGTAAAGTAGTGTAATATTACTTTCAGGATTCTCATTCGTTCATGGATACCACTTTAGAGAAGATTCTCCAGATCAGGATTTCTTAACTAGGGGTTCTTGCTCCTAGGGGCGCGAAACTGTATGGTAAAAGAGACAAAGGCTTTTGCTTCCTACAAAGTTGCGGAGACAATCAAATGAACGATTACTTCTGATGGATCATTTTAGTAGTTTATTTCAGTTTACCAATTTTCCTATACAACATCAGAGAGCAGAAGTCTAATTTTTGTTCATCGTGGTTTATAAATATTTGATATTTTTTCAATTGGTGCGAGAACACATTTTAAGGATTTAGGGAGCCAACAACTGAAAAGGTTAAGAACCACTGCTCTAAATGATTCAGATTCAGGATTCTTGTAATCGTTTCACGCATTCCTTAAAAATTGAGCGTTTCGCATGCTATCGGGGAACGAAATGAGTGATTCCGTAAAAAATGTTTCAATGAATTCGTCATATGCTAATTCTTGTTTGTCTCAACATATAACCTTTGTTTGTTATTATAACATTGCGTCACGGGATCTCCAAACTTTTCTCCTCTGAAGTTCTGAAGCCAAGTCAAAATCTATTTTACTCCTTCATGGAAAATACTTTTAAGAAATCCAAAAGATGTTCAGTGTATTATGCCTATCAGAGAAAGCACTGTCTGACGTTAAGTTATGGTCCCCAGAGGTGTCCTAGTCGGAAGGGAGTACTTCTTAGGTGGTTCTAATACGAGTCAGAGCCTACTTCGCCTACATTCGCTGATGCATGTACAGACGATACTTTGATGTGAAGTGGTGTGAGTACGAATTATGATCCTAATTTCAAGGAAGGAATCTAAGGTCGACAGAATTAGAGAGAAATTATTTTCTCCGTGCTCTGTACTAGACAAGGTCAAATGTGAAGATTGAATCGCAGATTACTTCAACTAACGAGTAGCTATGAATATCTTCACAAAGAGTCAGTAGCATTCCCTCGCCGTAATGCATCCCTTTATCTACTTTCTCTTCACTTATTGAAGTATTTACAAGATGCATACAAATTCCAATCTCGGTAAAATAAAAAATAACTAATTTCAGCCGGGCTTGGCATTAGTCTAGTAATTTTTTTTCTCCCTCTGCTTCGGAGAGAAGCTTTCATTGGAACATTCTAGCGAATTGCTAGCGAACTTCCTAGTTTTATTGATACTTCCGAAGAACGAGCCTGGAGAAAGTGTTTTCCTTTCCTTAAAAA
Organism: Ladona fulva; assembly: GCA_000376725.2. Lineage (NCBI taxonomy): Eukaryota > Metazoa > Arthropoda > Insecta > Odonata > Libellulidae > Ladona > Ladona fulva. The sequence goes on from KZ308235.1 coordinate 720,250, forward strand.
TCTCTCACTCCCAATGGAAAAAAAAACTGGAAACTCGTATCAGGAAAAGTGAAAAATTCATGACGTATATGCTGTAAGTTGCATAGACCTTTGCCTTCGCGCATTCAAATCGCCTTAAAGGGTCAGGGAAGAGCAACTGGGATTCTTCGAGCTGCTCCTTCTCCTATAAGGTCCTAGGCGTCGTTTCATCCCTCTCACTTTCCGATCGACAACCCGTTTCCCTGCGGGCGTGCTTTCTCCCGCTATTGCCCTTCCTCACCAGAAGCAGCCCGCACCTGCAACATCTCCATGGAAGGGCAAGGTCGGCGAGGGAGCGAAGGGCAGTTCACTCTCTCTCCGGGAGAGGCGCGCCCCTCCGTCCACGTGATCTGCAGGGAGGGGCCGCTCATGGGGGCCTCTTTTTATTTCGAAGTCCACTTTCTCGTTACAATTAAAAGCGAAAGGTCTCCGTGTTTTCACTCGCCGACGGTGTGTCACGTTTTGTATTCTTTCGGATCAGCCTAGTTGAACAGGGAAAACTTTCTCCTTATCCCTCTTTGCTCTCTTTCCCTCCCCTTCCCCGTTCCTCTCACTTTCCCTCCATCTATTTCATCTGTTTACGTTTGTCACAAGTGAATTAAACGGGATTGCCCCATAAATGATTTCTTTTGCGCATTCTTGAAGTAATAGCGTATTGATTAATTCCAAGGAAATCTGCCTCGTCAGCAATTACTTTCACTCTAAAGGGTGGTGTGCATTCGTAAGTCGGGAATGTAAATTTTTTGCTGACAAATTTTCGTACTTTTGTAGTTAAATATTTGAAGAAAAGCAAATAGATTTCAATGCATGAATTAGAAGAATATTTTTAGGTGAAATCGCGAGAGCGCACTCTGATACTTCGTTTTTGCTTAAATTGTGCGGAATCTTGGAATATATTCTCTCTCTCTCATAACAAATTGGCGAGTTATTGGCTAAAGCAATTGCTTTTCAATTCTTAGTTCCGCGAGAAGAATCATTGAGAGTAGTGTTCATTGACGGAAGAAACTACCATAAGAACTCCCTCTCTGTTGAATCCTCCCCTCTTGAGAATATTTAGTAAACAAAGTCTTGAAGTTCAAGGTCATTATCATGGTCAGATTCACCGTCTGGGTTTTTTTCGATGGAACTTGACTTAAATGCATCACATTGTTTTTTTATAAGAGTAAATATTCATGTAAAATTATTTCTTTTGAGCTTCTGCACATGCTTTGAAATTAAAAAACCTGGGTTTGATGGTTAAATTTCCCTATGTATCACATTTTCTTTGTTTTTTGGAATAATTCGTTGTTGTTGTTATTTATACTGTTTTTTATTATAATTGCTGTTGTTGTGGTTATTTAATAAATTTAATTTAATGTAAATTGCTTTTCTTTGTTTTGGCAAATGTTCTATCATATTAGTAAATACTGTCCTACGGTGGATTAAATGGCAGTGTAATTTAATTTTCTTCACTATAATTATAAAATTAAAATGAAAT
>KZ308235.1:721801-778671 GCA_000376725.2 Ladona fulva
ACAAAAATGGGAGACTTAAAATTATAATACTTTTTGACAAACTTTTGCACCATTATGAGAACTTCAGGAAAGAGTTTTACTGCTATATCTGATGTATAACTTCAAGAAATAAAACTGGAAACTATAAGTGCATAGATGATATTCGTACTCTCTCATTAACTTGATTTTTAATAATTTTTATGAGTAGTGGTTTATGAATTTTTGTCCAAGCACATTTCCTCGCTTTGTTCCCTATTTTCGCACCCTTCAACTTCTGTGCCCCTTGCATGAACTAGCACATATTCATGTGTAGTTATATTTTCTCTTAAATCAGTCAATTAAGATATGTAAATTTTTTATATATGAAGAGTTAATTACAATACTAGACGATACAGAGAAATTTAAATAAAAATAATCAGTCTAGGGATATAAGGTATTTGAACTTTTGATTAAAAGCGTTCGAGATACGATCGTTATAATACTTAAGGAATCATTCTCACTTTATTTAAACCACCTCTGGTTAATTCTGTTTTCTATAGGAAGTCGTAATTTTGACTATTAACCAGTTTAACTACGCGCTCTGCTTTCCCGATATCAGATAGTATTCCGGAATGGAGGATTTAAGTCAGGAAAGTAGAGCTATGCAATAAAACTGAGCCATTAAATCTTGGAAAGATTGCTATACATTTTCCAGCAAACTAACTGGAATTTACAGCGAAAGTCTTCCTTAGTATCTCCCTGAATCCGCTGGTGAAAATAGAGCCTAATCAAATATTTCAAATTCTTGCGCCGATCAAGTATAATATTATAAAACAAGAGGAAAGTGAAATACTATTTCCGGTTTGATAGATGCTATGGATGAGCAGATCCTGATCGAAAACAACTAGAGTTTTTACATTATTTATTTTTTATTTAAGATATGATATTTAGGAGGTAATTTAAAACGGGAACAGTGTGTAATACTTAGCTTCTGCTACCATATCTTACAATTTCAAATCCAACCTCTACACTTATCTGAATTATTTGTAAGAATCATACATTTTTTGTCTATTATTTCCAGATGTATAGCTGACACTTTTCTTCTACTTATTTTCCCCTCTTATTTTAAATTTTAGTTGCTACTGTCAGTTAGTTTCGAAGGTTTTTCACGTCCTCCTTCACGTGGGTGTTTTCCTGAAGTGTTTTAATATTTTCCTATGTGCAGAATTAGGTTATTTTCAAACCCACATAATAGTTCCTTCTTTTATTGTTTTTCTTTAGTTCAGGTCTTAATATTTCTTTCATTCTACCTGTAAGGACTAAGGGTTAGATGCAAGAAAAGATACTATCAATCTTGCCCGTAAATAAAGACATTTTTTTGTTGTTATTATCTTAATGAATCGAATATTTTCATTTCTCTTGGTATCGGACAATGGAAAGTTTATCCTTAATTTACTTTCAACTCATCCTTGCTGATAACTGTTAAACTGTTACTGAAGTGTGAACGATGGCATTCATTTGGACCTCTTCATTGATTGCCATTAATTAGGTCTTTCTGCTCTTTGTTCGTGGAATTTTCCAGCTAATAGCATTCGGACTCAGTCGACAAACATGTACAAAATACTACGCATTCATGTCTCATCCTCCCCAGCCTCATTCCTTTCCACGGCTAGTATCGAGAGTATTGTGGTTTGAAATGGTCCTCGTTTTGCGTATATATAGAATATTCAAATTCATACAAAAGCAAAATTTTGATTAATGGAGGCTTGTAGATTCAGTCAGAGCAGCGCCCGTCCTATCTGCATCCTGGATGCAAATACAGTTTGTAGACCCTTAAAATTAAACACTAAAACAATGCATACTTTGATTTGGAGGCAACAATTATCTTTTATGACTTAGAAAAACTATCGTTTTATGGCTTAGTTCCCCATATTACATTAGTCAAAATACATCAGTAACAGTTGATAACGCATGTGCCATAGTGAATTTTCATTATGAGTTAATAGTTTACGTTACTTTTGATTATCTTAGCAGCAACATCCGGTAAACAAAACAAAATCCGGTAGCGTCAATAAAACCCGCAAAGCTAGTTTCAAATTAGGAAACACTCCGATCTAGAAAATATGTACTCCAAAACCTAAAGAGGATTTGTTCTTGGTTCTAGAAAATCTATTATTGATTCCAATTCTTTGATTAAATCCACTGCACGAATATTCCTTTCTCGTCTTAAGTTATCCGTAGTCATTTCCTCTAAATGTTTGTCAATCATTAATTTTAGGCCATAATTTTTCGTTGATATGTCGCGTGTATCACACACAAAATAAGAAGTAATGTTGTTGTAATAATAATAATGGTTGGCTTCTTCTTTAGATGCCGCCGCCCGGGTGCGATGCACCCATAGGACGGCGCGGCTCTAGACTCAGTTACATCCACTGAACGATTTTAGACAAACGAATACTTATAATAGCCACGTACTTTCTTGTCAGCGGTGCCTACTCAGTGCACTAATTTGTGTGCCATTGAGACCAGTGTCAGTTTAGCAACATCAGAGAAGCTAACGATAATTACTTTGTGAATTAGTCTCATAGGGCTCTTATAATCGTCGCAGCTATTATGAATTCGCCCTTCAATTTCTATTTTTTGTTTTCCCGAAAAAGTTTCTTTAAGAAAAAACTTGCAAGTTTCATCATGATAAGAATAAAATTTGAAGTGTCGATAACCTTAAGAGTCAGTATTTCTAAAAAACTTTTCCGGTTGCACTACTTTTGGGGAAAGTAGGTGTTTTTCAGATATGTTCGAAGAACCACAAAACATGTGTTTCCTTTTGGATTCTCCTCATTCCAAAAAAATCAAGATGCAATTTTCTGATACTACATTTTCGAGAGATTTTCTCTCTTCTTCTACAAGCTATTATGCTTTTCTTACGTATTCTTTCGCTTGTAAATTCTATTAACCTATTATATTATATTATTATTATATATTATTATATTATATTGGGGATATTAGCCTTTGTATCTATGTAAGTGTGATTAACAATGTAGTTTCATTTTAACGTTACAAAAACCCGGATTTAGGTAGTAGGATATATATGCAGTCTATCTGTATGCAGTATATACATCATGTATAATACATGGCACAATTAGAGTTGAATTTAATAATATTACTCAAACAGTTTTTGCTCGTTAATATATACTGTCGTTATTAATATTTATCAAGTCATACTTTCGAAATTTTTACTCATTTCATTGATTATCTCGATACTACTTTATATGGGAGACTTACTTTCCCATTAGCCCGGATTTTTGGAAGTGAAGCGCATCCATGTAATAGGACTAGCTAGGATAATAATAGGAATAGCTAGGATAGCTATAGGAATAGCTAAGATAAGGCAGTAGCTTATCCCTAAAATAAGAGTTATGGCTGCAATTTAATAAAATGTGTGTGTGTTAGTTTAATAAAATAAAAAAATGTAAGTAATCAGTAGTAGTGTCTATTCTCGATAAATCAATTTTAGGATCACGCATAGCCAAGTGGGCAGCACGTTCGACTTCGATGAAAACGGTCCCGGGTTCGATTCCCAGTGATTCGCAGTACGTGCGAAAGGACCTTAGCTGTCGAAGTACTTTTAACAATACTATTACTCAAATTAATTCTCTATGAAATTTTTTATAGTAGTTGTCTTTTTACTGTGAGTATATAATTCCTATCTGTATCATATTGTGAAGAACCCGAAAGAATACTCCTATATCTGGTAATCCTACAGCAATTTCAAGGAAACACTTATGTTACTTAATCATCAGAACAAATTAGCTTTTATAGTCTCAGAAAAAGATGGAAGTAGGAGAAGGGCACAATTTAGCTATGGAAGGTTGTCAGGGTTCAATGAGCGTAAGAAATGATACATTTAATTAGCGTTCTCGAGCGTAACTTTGTGCAAAAAGTCTTTAGTAAAAATCTTAAGGAAAATAACATTTAGTAGCTTCCACAGAGAGATTTGTTCTGACGAGGAACGTTATTTACTTATTATGATATCTCATATTTTTGTGTTTACTATTTTTCTGAGAGTTACAGAAGGAATCTCTTGTCTTAAAATTTTCATATTCATGGAAACAATGTTTCTCCAGTGGAAAGGCTATGAAAAAGTTAAGCTACAAGTAGAAAGCTGCCTTGAGAATTTTGATATTCGTCCAAGATTATTAGTATATCTTGTTCGGTCTATGATGAGCATCTTTAATTTGGAAAAGAAAATTATTGAAAATATTTATTTGAAAGGATTAGGACTTTTTTAATTAAATTTAATACTGAGGAATTTTTCACCTGTATTGATAAATTGTAATAACGTTTAAGTATATACTGGCTTTTAATATCCCGTTAAAGATAATAAAATGAACCAATGGCTTATTTTATTAAGACTATGAGATCTTCTTAATGGTTGTTGGTATCTTTTTTCCTCGAAATCAATGTTGTTGTGACGCTTCTATTTTAATTAAGACCACTACTGTTAAAATATTCCGAAACTTTTAAATAATAAATCAAATAATTTTAAATAGTTAAATTTTTATTGATGAAATGTGCATACATATCCTGGCGGTACTAAAAGAAGAAATATATGATAATATAATTTAAGAAAACTTATTAAGAACATTATACACTATGGTCAAAATCCCCAAAGGAAGCAGAACACTAGCTTATGATTTAGTTAAATTCCATATCTGTTTTTTTTCTGTGGAAATAGCCTAATTATGAAAATTCAGGATCTAGTATCTACTGGATAAGTTGATTTCTATGTAAAAATACAATCATGGAACTCTGCCAAATTAGAGGAGTTACGTTTGAAGAGCGTTAGTAATAACGTAAGTGTTACGTTTAACTTCAGTTAAACTGAATACGCTCTTATTAAAGTCTCCGTAATACAATCAAAGGGAAAAAATTCCCGATCGCAAATGGACTGTAATACTCTACCAAAGTTGTTATATAGGTATACTATATTGTTCTATTACATCAATCTCTTATTCAAGTTGCGTGTTGGCTTCCTTATTTAATTCTCAAAGTTTACACTTCGGTAATGACGTTTTAAAGAGTTCCTTATCCATGAATCTCCGTGAGACTTGCCATAGATTTGCAGGCATTTCATTACTGCCAAGTCAAATATTTAAATACATATTAAGTAATTGCTTAGGAAGTTAGAATACATTGGGAGTGCACTAGAGGTTTAAAAACACTCCATAAGGGAAGTGCTTTCTAAAGTACCTATTGAGAATGAGAATGAGACATTATTTAAACTTAGATTGTTAGTTTAGATAAACGCTCACCCTATCAAACGTAGTATGTGCGGCTGACGAAAAAAATCGTGACAATCTGTCGGCAGCAAGGATTTCATAGAGTTCTTTTTTCTATGATCCGAGTTTTGTAATAAAAGACATTTCCTTCAATTAATTAGTTTTGATTTTTATTAACGATTCCCATACAATTAACCGGATATCTTCCTTATTCTTTTCCTCCCAACGCCTTCTTTTACCACGAGCCATATCCCGGCTTGGATGGTGCGGCTGCGAACTGTGCCTTGGGCGACACAGAGGCAATGTGCTGCACCTGCTGCGATAGGGTTGCGGCTGCAGCCGCGGCCGCCTTTGCAGCGTGATTCCTCTGCTCCGTGGCCTCCCTCACGGCCTCTTTGGCGGCACTAACAGCGGCTATTTCGCGGGCAGACGCGGCGGCCGCAGCAGCGGCTGCGTACTTCTGTTGGGCGACGGCGAGTTCAATGCGCTTTCTCAGAGCGACGATGTCCAATGCAGTGGTGGCGTGAGCGGGTGTAAGAGCACGGGGTGCCCATGGACCGGCGGCGAGGAATGGGGACGGGAAGGATGGGATCCAGCCAGCAGACCAGGGTCCAGACTCCAAGGGGTTTGGCACAGGGGCGGCCGGCAAGGGTGGCGCGTGGACGAGCCATTCTGCAGGAACACCAACACCAACTACGCCCCTCTTAACCTTGCTTGTCTCCTCGGAGGCAAAGACCGCGGCGGCCAACACAAGAGTGCACTGCAAATTGAAATTGCTCATTAAAATTTGTCTTGAAATGAATTGTCCTTCCTTAGGAGGAATGAATGAATATCATAGAATGAAAATTGAAAAAGAGATATCATCATCAACAATCATTCCACCTGATTTGTTGCCTGAAAGTTTTCGTGATTACTCGTACATACGCTTAAGTAGTCACGAAAACTAAAGTGATCATTTATATTTGGTATGCTCTTTAGAATGTAATTTTCATTCTTGACAAGGGCATGAAAGCAAGAAAATTTGTAAGTGTTCTGGAAGACGTTATCTGGAATGTATTATTCCTTTCTCATTATGTAATTCATCTTCGAGTGGAATATATCTATAGTGGAGAGAACACTTTCGTAGTAAATATTTTACATGCAGTAGGTCGTGCAAGCTATCAAAATATGGGATACTTTTCTAAAAATATGTTACCAATATGCCTAAGATATTCGGAGTATTTTTTCATAATAACGCTGAAAATCCGCGATGATGTCCAACACTTATTATATCCTCACGAACAGCTGCTCGTCTGAAGATATGTGTAAACGTGTACTGTACGTTTGACTTTAATTCTAAGTTACCACAAACCTCACCGCATTGAAGTGAAAGCAAATGTACTAACGCAAATGTATTTTATTAAGAGCTAATGAATTCTATCGGAGTAATCATATATCCTTTGATTTTGTTACTCATTGATGTCTCTGCTTTGGGAAAGCGAAATAACAGATTTGGAAAAATACAAAATATTTTCAAAGAATAATAAGTTTTGAGGTATTGAGCAGAAGAAGTATGAGAACGGGAATGGTAAATCTACCGCATAATTAATGAAAACTTTGAGAAAGGTAGATTATCTCAGTGATAAGGCTGACCAGAAGATGACTTTTGATACTTTAGATAGATTAGCCGTCATGAGACTATACTAACTACGAAAATTCGAAGGAAAGGCAGTATTACACCTCAAAAACCTAGTGAAATATAAAATTATCTGTCAACTTTTCGAGGAAATCTCATTCAGAGCTTAGATCAGGAGAACAGGAAGGACCATACGTGCCATGGACCATGCTCTGGACTAATAAGTGAAGGGGGAAAATGAAAGCCAGCTTTGGGGTCTGAAAGAGGCTGCATTAAAACGCCCTCAAATGTTAGAAGAGACGAGGAGATAGAACTTTTGTTAGATGCCCTCGACGGTTTTCCTTTTCATTGAGAGGCGGAATGAAAATGTTACTTTCTCGGTCTTTCTATTATTGTTAAACTTTTCCGCCATCTAATCTTATCAACGTATTAAGCAACGATAATAAATAACATAGACGGATTGGAAATGAAACATTTCTGCGTCAATGAAATATAACTGTGTTAGAAACGTAGACTAGAGAAATGAAATTTAAATTGAATGGAATGAATTTTTGAAGTGCCCTCAAATGTTAGAAGAGACGAGGAGATAGAACTTTTGTTAGATGCCCTCGACGGTTTTCCTTTTCAATGAGAGGCGGAATGAAAATGTTACTTTCTCGGTCTTTCTATTATTGTTAAACTTTTCCGCCATCTAATCCTATCAACGTATTAAGCAACGATAATAAATAACATAGACGGATTGGAAATCAAAACATTTCAGCGTCAATGAAATATAACTGTGTTACAGACGTAGACTAGAGAAATGAAATTTAAATTGAATGGAATGAAGTTTTGAAGTGCATCTAAGAGAAATATTTCAAGAGTTGCATATCAAAGAGGGAGGGATACTGGACACAATGGTGTCCGTCGAAAGTGCTTTCCTCTGAGGTTTCTATTTCAATGGATTGCGGATTACTCTTGATTCTGTAAGTTACTTTGTAAACATACATTATCTCGATAATTCCAAGATCCAATGCAAAGTTTCCGCTCAAGAAACTCCTAACTTAGATAAGAAAGGATTTGGTGCTTTCCCGGTGAATGTGGTGCAGAAATTCTTCTCGGGTTCCAATGGTCCATTGTACCACCCGGTTGGAAACCCGAGAAGAATTTCTACTCCTAACTTAGATAGTTTTTCCTTTTTTCAATGGAATAGAGAAAAGCTAGATATCCAGTGGATCATATGTACAGTGTGTTAAATATACTTTCAGAACTACGCGGTTATTTCTCATAGAATGACTAGTAGGAAAAATTGAATCGACTTGAATAAAATTTAACTAAGAAGTAAGTGTGCAAATATATTTATGGTGCTGTATACAGCGTTGGACGGTTGAACCAATCCGCTTTCTTAAGTACAAATTTAATGAAATACGGATAAAACTAAAATATTTCAAGTGGAGACAACGGAGTAGCAGTAGATTTCGCTTACCAGAATAGTCTTCATGGTTCCTCTTATTCCGAAGATTGCTCGGGATGAGTGTGATGCTGTGTCCATTGATTCTCCCGCTATATATACTAAAATGGACCCCATCTGTTCTCTTGCATCCGCGACCCTTTCCCCTGTTTCAAATTAATAGCTGCGACCCTTGACCCACACAAGAGATCCGCAATTTTTGAGGGGGCGTGTCAACTGCAGCAAGTGTCTCCCGAAGTCGTGATGCGAACACACAACTCCGTGACTCTCCGTGATGAGGAAGTCCATCACAATGATTTGATGATCATCGAGGTGACCAGATGATGCGGTTTCACCTCCAATTCTTCGTTATTTCACATATTTGGCATAATGGTGACGACGAGGAAAGCGAAAGTATTCGGAGCATATACCAGGCTTAGCTTACCTTGCTGTAGTTTGAATTGGGCTGATGTGTAATTATATATTGTGTAAATTTATATCATTAGATGATTGTGTAATATAATTTAATTTAATTTATACTTTTATTCCATTTATACGTTATATAATTAAATTCTAAGAACAACAGGTGATTTGTTTCCGCATGTAGAAACATCGAATAGAATTGCATCGAAACGGAACCGAACCGAAAAGCAAAACAGAAAAAAGTCGTTATTATCGTCGGAATGAAAACCAAACCGGGACCTAAAAATTGAAACTTTTAAACCCGAACCAATTTCGAAAAAATAAATTATTCCGTTCCAATTTTTGCCCCTTTCAACGCAAATTTTACTCAAGTATAATTGGAAGAAAGTTCATTAATTACGTGTAATTACGACATACAACCAAGTAATACTAAATTTCGTTCTAAAGTTCATTGTCATTTAGTGTACATGGAAAAAGCTAGAAATGATAAAACAAACTTTAAGAAGAATATTATATCATTATGATCGGAGCGAAAAAACGTTTCCAACCGGTTGGACGTTGGCAGAAGGAGCGAAACCGGAACGGAACCGATATTTGCATTTCCATTGCACCGGAGTGAAAACAGGAACGAAAATGATTACGGTTCGATACTCAGGTGAGTTCATCAGCTCGAAAGATGCCTGAATCCTTAACCGTTACAACGTCAGCAATCAAAACCTATAATGAAGGTATGAGACTTGCTAGTCAATATGAGAAGTGAAGTAATTTTTCCTTGCTTTCCTCAAAATGCCAGGATGCTATGGTTTGAACCAGTCCACTCATGTGCAAGAATGACTTTTGATGGGTATTTTTGATACTTAATAGTAGACAATTGAAGTAAACTGGGTCGCTCGGTAGAAGGTAGTTATGCCTTGAACTGAGAAATATTTCAGTTTTATTGCCCCGGGATTCTACCTAAGCCTCGGGCATACATAGAACCAAAACAAAGATAACTAAAGGTGAATATAGGAAAAGGGTTAGGGTGACTTTGCACTCTAAGGCGTGTACCTTGGAAGTATATTCATCGAAAGGATCTCGAAAGTATTCATGCCTCATTTTTACTGACGTGTCTGATGACTAACACTTTTATTGGCTAAGAAAGTGAATGAGTCAAATATTATACTATTCACACTGTTTGGAAGTTAAGAACTCTGAGTTTTAGTGGAGATAGAGACGAGACAAAATTTCACTGATAGTGTCGGGACGTGAGAATCGAACACGAGATTATACTGTGGGACATATTTCCATCTTAATTCAATCTAAAATATTACCCATTATTATTAAGTCTGGATTCGGACAGCAGGTGAGGTAACCGCTTCTTGTCTCAGTAGCAATGATTGAACATCGGAAAGTTTAACACGCCTGCAATATTGAGGACTGATATCTTGCGTTTATTTACTGATTTTAGCGATGCAAATTGGCTGAATTAAATTGTAATTAGCAAATTATGTGTGATATTTGTCAGTAAGGGATCACTTGAAAAATATTGAGCTAATTTATCCAGGATAGTCGAGAAAAAAACGTTGATATCAAGCTATGCTCTCGGGCATGTGATTGACACTGATATTGTGGAAATGTCGGCTGACATGTAATATATATAAATGTCGATATATAAATGTCATCAAATGAGTCGTTATATCGTGTCAATACAGCCAATCTGAGGGTGCTACTGAACATTACCTATGCGAGGGCATAGCATCATCAAAAACAAATAAAGTTATTCAAATATCATGAGAAATTAACACTTTTCTTAAAATGCAGATAGTACGAGTCTTGATGCAATTCAATCAATTCATAAGCTTATTGAATGTTCCACTTTCACTCTCCTTCTTTTTTTCCCGGATGTTTGGCAATAATTTTCCTTGAATGAGATCTGCAAGTTGCATTCGTTAAAAGTTCAGTATTTTAACAATTAGCTGGCGCATTCAAAAGTTTTTTAATTAAAATGTTTACATTTGTTGAGCGATAAATTACAAAGTCCGTAATTCAATGAAATTTACCTAATTTACTAATTTTCAACAAGATTATAGAAAGTGATCAAGTAATCCTTCTCTGTGGCCATCTTCAGGGCGAAGTGAACTTCCCGGTTGGAAACCCGAGAGCTCTTCCTGCAAACACCCAAGTGTTTGAAAACATTTCTTTGAGTTAGCAATCCTAAAAATTTTCCTGAATTTTCACTTCGAAAAATGTCATTTTCTGAACAAGGTGATTCATCGGCTTCAACTCAGCTTCGTAAAGAGAATAGTCGGTCGGAGCGACGACAAACTTCGCGAGCGATGTTATCTTGCGTTAGTCAGACCTTTAGTCAGATCTTTAGTATGCGTGTAGTGTATGGGACCCTGCCAATAAGTGTTGTATTAAAGAATTAGAAAGGGTGCAGCGAAAGGCGATACGTTTTGTGAAGCATTGCTACGATAAATCAGTGAGCGTCACTCAGATGCTACAGGACGCAAAATGGGAATCTTTGGAAGTTATATTATTTCAACAAAGGATGAATTTACTGGATAAATTCAGAGAAAGCACGTTTAGAGATGATGTAGCAGATACAATGCGTTCACCATGCTACATAGGCCGTCCCGATAATGCGAAAAAGATCAGAGAAATAGATTCCAGAACAAATAGATTCAGGAACTCATTTTTTCCGCGAACGATACGCGAAAATAATCGATTAATGAAATAGAGTCATGGTGCATGCACCCCCTACCAAACGCCGAAAGGCGGCTTGCAGGGTATAAGCATAGACATAGACATTCATCTTGGATCGTAGTTTCCTTTTGCTATATTTTTCCTGCTGCATTCGACAGGGTGAACTTGATTTGAACGTAAATATTTTCATTGCATCTTGTAAATTTTATCGAACATCATAAATAAATAGTAATGATAAATATTTATAATTTATATAATTTCTCTATAGTTGATCCTGAGAGTAGAGTAAAATATTTTTTCCAACTTAGATATGGAAAGAAAAGAGAAATTTCTATATTTAAGACTCGAAATCATTGGAGAAATCAATCTTATTAATTTTCTGAGTGTGACTGCCACACAATATAAGACTTTCTTCTGTCTCTTCATCGCATGAATAAAATTAGAAAGTAATTTCAACATGGGACATTGATCTTGGGAAACGGTTGATGATTTTTTGGTGGTACTGAACTTCAATTTTTCTGAAAATGTTATTCTGGCTGATTCAGGAAAGCTAGATAAAGAACTACGTGCGAAATGACTTTAGCTGTCGAAGCACTTTTAACAATACTGCTACAACTAGATAAAGAACTCATTCCTCATCTTTCATAGCAAGTCTCACTCCCCCAATAAAGCTTTTGGGAGCTAATGATGAGGGGAATGAGGATGTAACTAGCCATTGGTACAATAACTTTACAGAGTCGTATAACTCTGCAAGAAAATAAATAAATTGCACTATTAAATGTTCTTATAGGGTTTAGTTGGAAATTGAAATAATAAATAAAGGGTAAAGAAAATATAGTTTTGGTTTACTTTTAGCGTCAGATGAATTTCGCTGAATGAATTTTCTTATAATGATCTGAATTCTAATGTTTAGGAGAACTGGGACCTCAGCATTCGCACTTTTAATTCATACGGAATTTATAATAAACAAAATAAGCTGTAGAACTTCAATTGAACTCAGTAATTGATTTTGGTGTAGCTCATTGCAATTAATCAAAGATTTTGTTTGTGACTTACTGATGTTCTACTATAATGTATTGAGATATTCCTCATAACGTGGACGATACGCACTTATTGAGTAACTCTAATACCGAGACGGATTGATGTGAAAGCAATTTCGAAGAATGCGTTCATTTTCCCACCGACGCTACTGATTCCTCCGCAGAACTTCGCACGTAACTATTCTTAGAAATGAAAAGCTACGGATTAGGAAATTCCGTGCGCGGGTCGCACGCATCGCGAAGAGACTCGAGCGGAATGAGATGAGACAAAGGCTCATAGGAATGCTCTGATAGAGCCTTCGAGGCGTCAATATAATATTCTCAGCGGCGTGAATACGAAAGAATGGCAATTATTAAAAATAGGATTTCGAAAAGGGATTTCCTCATCTTGGATTACAAAAGCGCGCTTTCACTCTTTCCGGCCGCCATTCCTTCACTTTGAAGCTCTTTTTAATGGAGCTCAAAGCGAAAAGAGGAAACGACCGATGTCACGGTCTGTTTCAAAGGGTTACGTTTCAAAATATCGGGGATTATAAGGAAGGCCAAGACCGTTCATCCCATAAGCCTAAATGACGAGTAATTAAGCCTGTGTGGCGATATAGCGTCGGGGGATATGTAACTAACATACCGGAAGAGTCGTGAGCGTCTCCTTTGCTTGCTATTTTTCAGTTCATCTTCATTTGCGCTTTGCTCATCACTTCAAGCTAAGTATTTGCGTAAAAAGTGGGTAAATCTGCATCTTACGATTATTTTTCCCCCTTCATGTTTAACATCAAGAGGCGATTAACTTGTAAGAGGAGTCCCAATGCTATGACAGTCACCGTGGAATCTATAAGGAAAAGAAACACGGCTGTGGTAAGGCTTTGGCCGATCCGACAGTGAGCGTAAAATAAGAGAAATAGACGCGAGGACAAGTCGTTCTGGGGACTCTTTTTTCCGCGAACGATACGCGATAATAATACATTAAAGAAGTAATTCTACTCTTGGTGTTTACACCCCCTGCCACACGCCGGAAGGCGGCTTGCAGGGTATTTATGTAGATGTAGATGACATCAAAGTTCGAGAAAATTTACAAGAAGCCGCTGTTTGTGAACAAACAAAGAATTGGAGAACTCCAACCAGCTGGGGTTAGGGTTCTCCGTGGTCGCGCTTTGCAAGTACTGTTCTCAGTAAGTATTTCGGCAACTACGTTGCTATCTTCGGGAGATAAGAAACTCACCGTGAATGAATCAAAAAGTTTCCGATTGACGTTCAATTGCACCTCACCAAGGAACTATTTTCTACGTCTACATGTATATGCTGCATGCCGCCTTTCGGTGCGAGGCAGGGGGTGATAGCTGCATTACACATTCCATTACTTGCGTGAATATTTCGCCAAAAACATGAATTCTTGAAACGACTAGTTCTGGAATCTAGTTCTCTGATATTTCTCGCAGTATCAGATCGGCCAGACTTCAGGGATGACCGTAGAATGCAGTAAAATTTTTCAATTATTAATAACCTTTGCCCATTGACAAATTTTTTCTTTAAATATTTACCAAAATAAATACATAATGATATATAGTAATCATACAATATTAAAAACAACAATAAAGTAAACTTAAATGCCTAACTAATAACAGTTTAGTGCAAAGCAGTTTTCGCCAACTGTTTTCTTACCTACTACCCACCATTGTGATCTTAATAACAGTATAAATTCCCAACCGTCCCAGTAACTTAGTTTATCACTCAGAAAAATAATATCAATAAATATAATTAACCTTTTCATCATCTAACCGCTCTCCTGAAGCGGTTTAATCGATAATTTCATCAGTGGGCCTTAGAGACCAGTTTGGCGACCACTGGTGCAAGGTAACCCACATCCCGGATCTCTATTTCAATACAGATTAACCCATCAAGAGGTAGATTAACTTGCAGTAAAACAGAAATCATGGAGGTTTTTTGGGATTTGGCTGTATTATGAGATATTAAATGGGTTGGAGCTATAATATGGGTGACACCCATGATATAAGAATACTTTAGATATGTAAGAAGTAGTAATAGTTATTCGTAAATAATTAGAATGTAACACTAGCATGAGTATGACCTCCGAAACCTGTATTTCTGTCGTTCTTCTCGATAGAAAACTATAGATTATTAAAATGAGGGCGAAAAACTTTCTACTCCAAGTTCAAGCGAAAGTTATCAGCATGTCTGTGAGTACTTCAAGGGGGTATTCAAGTCTGCGAGTACTATTAATCCCGAGGTATAAATTTTCCTAACAATACAGGTCCGTCCTATTCAAGAAAATGCATCTTTTAAATGCTGTCTACATTTGCGTCGGAAATATACAGTGATACATCATACAGCGAATTTTTCGGATATATATTATATCCGTGCCCATGAAAATTCTCAATCGCCAAAAGGAAATGGATATTCCAATTCTTCCTTACAAATGAATGAGTATAATATCTTTTTGGTGGTGAGTTTGTGTTTATTTTAGCATCTGGAAAGGAAAGTGCCTTTATACTGAAGTACATGATTTCGGGACGAATTCTCTTCATCAGGCGAAGAGTCATATAATTTTGATCATAATTTTTATAAAACTTACCCCGAAGGAGTGGATTTATTAGCTGATTTATTTTTATATGTATGGGCCGTTAACATATTTTGAAATCTATATGTATTTTAAGGTAAAATTAATTTTGTGACAAAAGTATTTCGGAAATTGAATTGCGACTTTGCTTAGGTTATCCGGAGACTTGGATCGAGTACCGTCCCCTACGTATTCACATTTTGATAAGGAAGAGGAGTTGGATCACGTTTAAGCTCACGTTTGGTGGATTTACGTTATTCTGCGAGGAATTCGTTAGTGCTTCTTTTTGGAATTATCTCGAAAACTGTTCCATTGAAAAATTAGCCTTCATTATTGCGTAACTGATGGAGAAAAATTCCATTAACTTTGTGAGAGATGGAAAAGAAATGATTCGTGAGAACGAAAAGAACGCACGCTGAGACATAGAATAGTAAGCAATGAGATTGCATGATTATGAAGTGTGAATGAGAAATTGAGGAATCAGCCAAGGCCAACGTTTGTTTGCGCAGAGTAACTGTGGCGTGAAGAGGCATTTTAATTTCAATTAGACGAATGTGTGTGGGTTCACAGAGAGTAATGCGATACTCTAACATCGATCTTTGTTACTTTTAGTGCCATTGTTCAATGGATTCCAAGGATTTATCTTGAGAAACGTCTGAGAAAAGATACTAATATGAGATAGCGTTTCTTATTCTATCTTATATTTATTTACTGTTGATTTTCTGCCCGAATTGTATACCATACTGGTGGTAGCGTGGGAAAAAATCTACATTTAATTTAAAATGAATCGATTGAAATATCAGATAATCTCTATTTACTACCCATTAAAATAAATGTTCACAAAAAAGAATAAAAACAATGCTGCAATTGCCATTTTGTGGCAAAACCATTTTTATAATAACTCAATTTGTGGTACAGTAGGCAAGGTTTTTCAAGGTGCGTGATAGGTTCTCGGTTAGCCCTGCTGTATCTTGTGATGGGCCTTTTAATATAACACTCATCGACTATCATCTTAGTTATTACATAAATCCAAATGAGAGCTCCCTTGCCGCAGCTGATTTCTTACATTTTCTTAAGATATATTCTCCGATTTCATCCGTTGATGATAATCTCTCGTTTGCAAATCTGATAATCTCACAGGAATTTTGAGGAATTTAATGGCCTATAAATTATGTGAAACGTGAAACAGAAGTCTAACTTTCACACCAGCTATTACCACCAAAGATAAAGTTTTAATTTATAGCTTCATTTAAAAAGTATCAAAAGAGAAATTTTTATCGTGATGAAATCGATTACGGTAAGTTACGGAATTCAAAGATGATATCAATAAGAAACAATTTTGGAATTTAATTTGACGTGGATTATAATGAGGGAGAAAAGTGTAAAAAGGATTCTCAGGATTCCAACCAGGTTAATTCAGAGGTAGAAAAGTATTTTCCTCGATAGCATATCTTGATGAATGAACTATTTAGAAGGAGAGATATGTATCTTCCGTTTACTTCTTTCGCATTCTTGTTCGTGGGGAGATATTATGGAAACTTCTGAGGTATGAGGAATGCTGAGTTACAGTATTCGTTCGTGGATATCTTTCGATAGTATATACTGAGCCACTCTCAATTTCCTCCGCATTCATTCGTCATTCGGTCGGATACCCGACCGATTTAGCAAAAAATTTCAAACTAAATGGGGGAAAATTTTGCTCCAGAAAACCTTTTGTTGACGGTTTAGAAGAATGAATTAGCCGAGCATATAATTCACTTTACGTGCATATCTTAAAAGGAACAGTTGATGAGTGTTTTACCTCTAATGATCCGCATTAGTCCCCATTCAGGGTTAGATAGGATGTGTTCCGATTAATCATTTTATCGCAATGGTATAAAAAATTAGCGTTCTTTTCAAATCCTGGAAGATTTCAATGCGTTATCTCCACGCCATTTATCAAACCCTAGAGCAGGGGATGCGAACCTATGGCACGCGTGCACAGAATGGCACGAGAGAGAATATTATTGGCACGTGGAACTCTTATGACATTATATTCACTTATTCACTTAAAATATTAAATTCCAGAATACATAAATGTGGAATCTGCCCATTAGTGATAATAATTAATGATTATTAACGTCAATTATTACATATTAATCCCATCATTGACATAATAAAATAGATGATATCAGTATCTCACATTATGTTCTGGCACCAAATTGGCACGCGAGTCCTTTATATTTGTCAAATATTGCACTCTTGCCAAAAGATCCCTGTCCTAGAGAAATAAATTAAGGAAGTGTCTGAATAGAAATAGCTTAATAGCCGCTCGGAATTGGTTTAAGGACCTCATACGTATAAGGGCTGCTTGATGGACATTCCCGCTCTAATGCATCCGCTATGTTCCATCCGTTATCTTCAAATACTCAAAGAATGATTTATTAGTCAATGCTCATCCAAGTCGTCGGAGAATGGACTAGTTCTCTCACCCAATATGCCATTATAGTGCCCAAGCTTCACTTAACATGATTAAGGACTTAAGGTCGTGGGACTTCGTATAAAAAGATATCTATAGCCATAAAGAACAAATTGGTAGGTCATATAGTACTAAAGAACATGAACGAATCTATTTTCGGAGGGTCCAGTCACCGTATCCGGTATTCAACAGGATAGAAAACCGAACTAATGGTTCGGCTGGAGGTGAAAAAGTATTCCGTGCGCTAATTATAATTTTACTTCGACATAAATTATACTTCAAAAGTGTAAGTCTTTTCTCGATTTCAGTACATTAAGTTCTAATTGTCTCACCAAATTCTTGATAATTTATTCAAGGAAGTAAGCGGAAATCGTACTTTATTTTTAAGCGAATACGTTCTGCTCCTGTCTAAGGAAAGCCCATTTCCTGGTTGAAACCTCACATCCTGTTCTGTATATGTATAAATCAATAAAAGGATAAAAATTAATAGAAATATTTTTAACCAATGGTTAGTAAAAGAATTGAAAACTGCTAATCAATTTTATTTGCTTACAGTGAAAACTATGAATTTTAATTCGAATTTTAATACGAAAATAGTTCTCTTATTATCCCCGTCATCCTTCTCTTATTCCTCTCATAAATCTTTGTTGAGTGCATCTTTCTTATTGCATTTGTTTTATTACTCTTCTAATAATTTTCCAATTAATAATGAAGCAATTTTTATGTGTACCTTTCTGTTTCTATTTGTTTAACTGGTCTTTGCATATATTGTTTGCTTTGTTTTGAGAGTCTACTTGGTAAAGTAATGATTAAAATGCATTCCCCTCAACTCAGGCGTGATGAGATCACAGGTCCTAATAAGATACAATTTATCTTGTGCCAAATTTCTCGTTTTATAATTCAAATATGAGAATCCTTAGCAGTGAATTAACTACTGCATTTTTTTTCAAACAGTCCAAGTTCGATTCACGGTTGGAGCCGTAATATTGACCTAGCATCAGGAAAATTGTGGAGTCCATCTAATAAATAGAATGTGTGTGCATATGTTCTCGGAAAGCAAATAGGATGTCGTAGGAATACACACGCCGGCCAAATATCACGTACACCAAATGCAGGTTGGTTAGGCCACAGAACTCCATGGACGCTGCAGTTTACAGTCAATAAAAAAATGGCTGATATATAATGATAATAATTGTGTACTTTCTTCGTATAAAATTAAATATTGCAGTACTTTAAATTCCACGCTCATAATTGTATCCATTTTTTTACAGGCAAGTGCAGAATCTGATATTACCGATTGAGACGCAGTTTGTGAGTACCCTAAGCATTTTGTTTTCACTTCAACAAATACGTTTGTGCATCTGAATTACCTAATTCATTTAAATTAGATGTATAGATCCATTTAATATAGATATTGTGGCAATTTTTCCATCATTAATTGTAGTTTTTTAAGCTTAAGTTTTACTGCAAGAAACACTTTATTGTGTGATAGTTTCTCAAATGTCTCAATTGAATCCCATCTTATTTTTTTCATAAGGAATAGTTAAATCAGTTAAACTCATAATATTTTTATTATTATCATTATTTCCCAGTCGATATTTCTTTGTTCTCAGAACAGTTTGTAGTCATATGCTGCTGATTCCAATTTGGATATGGTTGATCCAATGTTTTGTGGCTGTAGTTTAGTATAAAATGCATCTATATGTATTAACCACCCGCTCCGTATGGGAGGTGATGCGATTAGCAGCATGTGTCACATATGTGGCACATAGTCGTTGATCTGTTATGATGTAAATGTACTCGAGTCGTGAATTGCGAGAATTTACCGTATTTTGAATGGATTAATAAAATCGGCTATGCGGATAGCGATTTCCTCAAAGTGCTACTGCAGCCGTCGCTAAAGCTCAAATTGACCAAGGAAGGGTCATTTTCCTGTAATCTACGGAAATAACGGGACTGTGCCGAAGTTTCAAGGGCGAGGCTGCCCTTGAGGGGAGGGGGTTCCTGACGAATCACCATATTCTAGGAGCTACTTTTAAACTTCCGACATTCGTTTTGTTACACTATTCCGTGGAAGAAATTCATGTTTCAATTTTACTAGATTACTTTATATTTCATCACTAAGTATGACATTCTAAATCCTTCTCTACCGTTTTGGTTGATTCAAGTCGGCAACGCACACCGAATTCTATTTATCATCTTTTGTAAACAGGGCTGCTGATTTCTTAATCAATTTTTTCTTTGCATGTCAAGAATACCTAAGGTAAATGAAAAGGTATTAGCAAATATTTGCGATTAACAGTTGCTGGCGATGTTTTGTGGAAATACATCATGATGGGAATGAGAATATTTGTACTTTTTCCACAATATATTTATTTATTAAAAACAAACAATAAAAACTCTTGATGGACCTGATGATGGCGATCATTCGCCAAAACTAGTCGTGAATTTTTATGGTTTGTTTTAATAAATAAATATATTGTTGAAAAGTACAACTATTCTCATTATTTGTGATTGGATTACGAGACTATGAGCTTGAAACGACGATGTTTAGACATTCCTTGCATTCATAATACAAATTCTTAATTTCATGTTTCAAACTCAATGTAGTTTCTTCTTGATTACATTATAGTGCGATTTGAGATAGTCGTTTCAATCAGCCTTATCGAATACTTTGTCCATAGGAAACGCTTGAACAATTAAATTCCTTAGTTAATAACGATACCCCGAATCAAGCTTTTTCTCTTGCATCTGCCATCACTCTGGATGTATTAGTACATACTATTAAGCTTGGAAACATTTACGGTATTCTGATTAACATGGTATTTGAATTTGTGGTGGAGGTTCACAACTCTGTTTGCCCTACCCATCTATTTCGAAATTTTTTTTATTCCTTCTGAAGATACTCTACTGAACTAAATTTAATTTTTATTGTATAGTAATAGGTAGTAATTCATATTAAAGAATCGAATTTTACCGATGAGATTCATTAATAGCACACAAATAAATCAATAGTAACCTAAGTAACGCCTTGGTGAAGGATTAGCAATTAACTTGAAATGAAATTAACTTCGTTTCTCCATTAATCTTTATTTTATCGGTCAAACATTTTTCATAATCTAATGAGGTACCTATTCTATATTTTTCATGGCATAATTGCTCGGAATAAGTACCTCAGTGAAATGCAATAAGGACGACAACCCTGTATCTCCTTTTTATCGGTAATAAATGAGGTTAAATATAGAAAATATCCATAGGCATAATAAAAGAGAGACATATGGAAACATTTTTATTTTACCAATCGTTTTAACAACTTGCACATGTCAGACCATATCTTTAAGTATCACATTATCAAATAGTAAGTTATTCATCATTTAACACCAGCTACTGCTGTCAAAAACAAAGTTAGTGATAGTGATAACTAGTTATAGTATAAAGCTGTAAGATCTATTATATTTACAGTGGTAGAGAGTGTTGCAAGTTCTTCGAATCCACTCAAATTCTTCATCTCAAATTATATGAAATGGAACTCCGTGAGCAGTCTCTATACCAAAATGAAAAATAATAAATTAAATCGTTGTAAAGAAAACATCATACCATAACTTTTCGTAGTCTTTGGCAATTTTCGGCATTAAGTTAAAAATCATTAGTGAATCTGTCCATTTTCTGGATCTCTTTCTCTAACATATCTCCCATGAGGTGTTTGGCGGTGTATACCTTCCATATAGAAACTATTTTATAATCTGGAGAGAGTTTTCCCCAAAGCACCCCAAACCTCATTAAACGCTCAAATGCCAAGAAAGCACTTTTCATTGGAGGAAAACTGTGATATCTACCAAAGAAGTCCACCACAATGGCTTTCTTCCCTAACCAGTACGTATCCCACGTTTTATCCCAACCGAATATCTCGTACGCAAACCCGTCTTCTCCAAACATGAAATTTATGGGAAAGTCTCGATTTTTGGCAAAAAAGTCTTTTTCTTCATCCTTTAGAATCCGCATGCACTGTTTGGTGTCGAAGCACCTGCTTTTACTGTTACCAATAACGACGAACTCTATCTGTGAGGTGTGATTGTTGAAAGGATGTTTTATGGGTTCAGCATCCCAGTCCTCGCGGAAAATCAAAGGAAAAACTCCAAAGTTGCGTTTCGCGCCACCGATATCAGTATTTTCTTGGAACCTTTCCCAGCTCCTCAAGCTGCTCCTCTCGAAATTCGTGGGTTCGAGAATTTTGTAGTCGAAAACGTAGTAGGACGGAATGAGTTTGTAATCTGCGATTAATTTTCCAAGGCAAATTGCTGCTTTGATCAGCGACTTGAAGGCTGACCCTGCGGAAGGTGAGGGGGAATCTTCGTTTGATTCTTTCAGGAAGCCAATCCTCAAACTATTTAACCCTCCGCTGCGGGCATAATTGGAATGGTCCCATCCGATGCCTTCGTACACTTTACCGTCGTCACTGACGTAGAAGTTGTCCATCAAACTACCGAATTCCTTGTTCTGATGCTCTTGCAAAGCTCTCATTTTTTCTACGTAATTCTTTGTCGTCGTACTGTAACTGCTTCCCTCGACGACCACGAATTCGGCAGGTTTTGTTTTCACCTCCGGGGCCCTACTGTCCTGGACTGCATTCCATGCTGCCCTTTGTATGATAGATAAAGTGGTACCACCTATGGAAATGAGAGATACGAGAGGCTGTAGATAGTGAAGCTGTCTTTTTGACTAAAAATAAGGCAAATTTTATAATATGTAAGCCCAGAAAAATCAAAGGAGCTGTAAGACAACTGATGGGACATAATACTTTCACCACAGGAGAAAAAAAGTCACCAATAAAGGAAAGAAATATGGAGGATAATTCCTCTTGTTATAATTCGGCTTGTTCCGCCAGGGTAATTTATTATCAACCCATTTCCTTGTTGGAAATGGGTAAGATGACTTGGCACGATAAGTCGTGCATCTAGGAAAATTCCCAAGGAGAAACGGACATGCAAAAAGTCTGACGGAACCGGGACTCGAACCCGGGTCTCCCAATTGCCGGTCGGTTGCTCTATCCATTGAGCTATTCCACCAGAACATTTCTCTATGCCGTTTGGGGAAATACCCGTACCTACAAAGTCTCCCAAACGGCATGGAGATATGTTCTGGTAGAATAGCTCAATGGATAGAGCAATCGACCCGGGAGGTTTGGGATTCGCAATAGTTTGGGATCACCGCAATTGGGAGACCCGGGTTCGAGACCCGGTTCCGTCAGACTTTTTTCATGTCCGTTGGGTTTTCGTCTCCTTGGGAAGCATATTCAATTCGAAAAGAAGTACACAAAATAGCGTAAATACGTAAGAAAAGGAATTCATAGAAATGCTAGGAAGACAGTAAATAAAACATACAGGAAAAAATAAATAATGGATTGCGGAGAGAAAAAGTTAACTAGGAAGTGAATGCTTTATTTTTAAATAGTTATCCCTGAAGAAGAAAAACGCTTCCCGTGAGGAAGCATTTTACCCTGAAAACTGACCTTTACAAAAAAATGTGGGACGAGATACATGCATATGTATTCTGCATAAAAATAAACAATGATACAATCATCGTCCTTAATAATGCGTGGAAAAACAATCTGTACTTCATCTGAACGAGGTGTATTCTATAAAATTCAGATTAACTTGTTAGCTGTTGATTGATTAATAGTTAATTAGCTGAATATGATCTGCAGTCAGATAATTTATGGAGCGCCATTATTATAGTAATTTAGTTCCTTATTATTAATTATTATAGTGAGAAATCATTGCATAATATTTGCTCATAGATCAAAATTTTGAACTACAAATTCGATTGGGAATTAGATTAGAATTTATATGTGGAAAACATATCTTAACTTTCTAGTACTAGTTGTATCATAAAACATGTAATAAGTTGATTGAATTAAAGAAATTTGTAGTTTCATTCAAGCCAAATGAGATTAAATGAATTATCTGAAAAGTAAACTTCTATTTTTATCAGACAAATAATATACCAAATCCATCATTTTAGATGATTATTTATTTTATTAGTAAGGATATCAAGCTCGAGATATTTTACTTTGTAAGATAAGCAATCAGTTATGGAATTCATTTATAATGTTTTGCGGTGAATGGAACTTTGAATGACCTTGAGGAAGATTAATTAATATGTGTTTTCTTTGTTTCTGACTTGCCTTCACTGTAGCATTTGTTACTGTTGACCGGAATGACTGATGCTGTCACAGTTTTAAGATTGCAATCTGAAATAGAATAATATTATTTTGTATATAAAGTTGAATCTAGTATATATAAAGTTTAAATAGTAGGTTTAAAGCTGAGGGCTAAAAACTAAAGTTATGCTGTAAACAGCAATTACAGTAATAATTATTAATATAACTAGAAAATTAACTTGCAAAAACTACTTAATGTAGTTTTTGCAAGCTTTTTGCAAGTTTGCAAATTTTGGAGAGAAATATTCTAAGTTAACTCATCGCTACTAAACTCTCTTAACACTCTCTCAGTTTAATGTGTCCTCATTGCATTCTTCTGTTATAAATTATTTCCATGATTGAGTAGGATATAATACTATATCCACAATTAATACATCTACTGACCACGTTTTGCTTTTTAATGTGAAATATTAATGTATTTTAATGCAATTTAAGGGTAAATCCAATAACCATATAATCAACTGGTTAAAATAAATATTGAAATTGTTGAAATATTTAATTTATTAAGTAAAAGACAAAGATTGTCTAATTTAAAACACAACACTTCTATAATTTAGAAGTTGGATATCTGGCAATTTATGATTAAATTCGATTTATAATTTTAATGCTATTGATTTTTAATAAAATAATGACTTACTGATTTTTATGAATCCATCAGCTTTATTTTTCAAGTGAACGTTCAGTGATCCTTTAGTGCACTCTAAATGCTGACCGATACATACTGTAAAGCAGAAAGCGGTGCAGATCACAGAAATAAAAGGGAAATTCGCCATCTTCAGCGATGAATCCCTGATGCTGATGAACCTGAAAAGTTAAATATGAGCATTTTTAGACGTTTCATCTCCGAAGTAAGTCATCCTTTGATATGCACTTAATTACATGCAAGCTAATACTTTATGATACTGAAATTAGAAATAAATGAATGAGGTTGCCACAGTTCTAGGAATATATCAATCAGAACTCAGGAAACTAAGGGATTAAGACTTAGTCTTTGAGGTTAAGAATCAACCATAAAATTTAGAAATCATTTTAATTTTTGGCCTCATTGGAGGGTTAGCCTTTAAAAAGTCAACATTTCAAGGAAGATTTCAAGATTAATTTTCTAACTAATGGTAAGAATTGTAATAGGATATTTATTTCACTTCTCGTAAAGATAAATATCTATGAAAAAAACAAAATACAAACAGTGAAATTAGGCGCTCCGAAAGAACGCCTCCTAAAGGGGTTGCCATCACTTTGAATAAAAAAATAGTTTATTGATGTTATCATCGTAACGTATAATGGTATCCACCGATATAATATAACTGAAGAATTCCTGAATTCAAGTAAAATCTTCATCTTCACATAGTCTTTGTTGATATTTGTTGAATTCATTTTTCGTCCTTTTCCTCTCTCTCCCTTTGTCAATTATTTTTGCTTGAATCTTATCTATTTACAGAGGTTTGTGTTTACGCGCGTGATTTTTTAAAAATATTTAATTATATTTACTTGTATATTAACTCTCCAAGACCGAATTTCAGCTATCAGAGGCCATATGCGCAAGGTCCCCGTCCAAAAGATTTTTTTTAATCTTAAAAAGCGACAAAACGTCTTTCATTTGACCACGTAACGTCGGAGTTCCGTATGGTGCGCTAAATGACAAATCCGTCATTGTTTCAGTCCTTTACTAATCAACACTTGATTGTCATAAAGTTCTTCTCCTTTTTTTAAATCTATAATTCGCTAACAATATTGTAACCACTACAAAGTCACTCTTTCAGTTAATACGTCTACATACAATATCATTCATTTTATGAAAACTCTGCATCCTACTAAGGTACAGCTTCTTTAAGTGCAGGCCATATATTGAAGAGTGCGTCTTGAACTCTGATCGGTTAATAAAGTGTCACGATATTTATATATACTCATAAATAGTTATTCAGGAGACGTCCAAGAAAAGACGTTGATAGCCTTAACAATTACCTAAGCTATGATGCAAGTCATATAGTCTACTCTTAAATAAAAAAAGTAGTTTTCTTACCTTGTATTCTTACTCCGTGAGTCAGTTTAGAAAACACTATCCAGTTTTCCTCCACTTGTGTTTCCTTTGAAGCGATTTCAACCTTGCGGAGATCTGAAAGTCACCGATTTCCTCGTCCCTTCTAACTCTTCACCATGAGGTATTCAGCTTCATTCTTCTTTGTTTTCTCCTCTATTTCGTAGATTTTTCTGCAAGTGTCGCGAGCACCTTCGCTGTAAAACTTACGGCTGAAATCTTCTTTTCTTATGTTTTCTCAGACCGCTCAGACAGTCAAATAACGAGCATTTTGCCTTAAATAATTCTACAAAACACTTGTTTCACCTCTATGATGTTCAGACTGAGAAATCTTTTCCTGCTCGGCCTCTTCGGTGGTTGACCTTGAATGGAGCATCCTTGTGACGCAGCGTTTCAACTCACAGTTTAAATGAGAGGACAGATATGGAATATATTTAAGTCGAAGCGAAACTTCCTAAATCGTTTTAGATGCGCGAACAAAAATTTCTTTACCTCTTGACCAATGCCAATGATTTTCAACAAGAATTATAATGTGTGAAGCATCGCTACTTTCAGTTAAACAACAATATCCCCCTAAAGATTTAGATTATACCATACGAGCCGATAGTGGCGTATGGTAGGGGGTACAAGATCCTTACCTAATCTACTCCGTTAGCTTGTCTAATGCTCTGTTGAAAGAACGACGATAAAAGTTAACAGTTGACAAAATGAATGCCACTACTCGACATCACTGACTTGTCGGCAGTTTTGATGTTATCTAAGCCATGAGCGAAACTTAGACAAATCAAATGAAGGATACATTTTACTTTATTCTATAAGGAAAACAAAGAATAATATTCCATTCATCAATGTAAATTAACCGGTGTTTGATGAGGTCTACAGCCATGAAAACTCGAGAAATTCTTCCATATTTATAAAAGCTCAGGAATAGGGGAAATGACCTTAGCGGTTATAGAATCCGCTATGCTATGTTCTGAACGAAACTTCTCGTTTGGGACATATTTTTTCCCCCTTCTTTCTCTCCAGGTAACCGGCAAAATTACACTAACAACGCGATTTTGAGTTTAAAATCCTGCAGTAGGCATAGCTGAGGGAATCACATTTACTGAGCCCCATGCAATTAACCTTTCATACAACGGATAGGCTCCATAAATCCAATTTTCCGTTGTTTGGTAACTCCCGAGATATATCTTCCTCTCATCTATATTCATCATAAATGATTTACCAAGAATTGTGCTACTGTGAAGGGAAATTTCCAATATTTATTCTTGTAACCGGAAAACAAGACCTTTCCGAAAGCACAAGCGTGAAAAGCGTATATTGTTCATCCGTTTAAACACGCGACGGACGCAATCAATAATGAAGCAAATTTTTTACCAATAAATAGGAAAACATAGCATTAAAATTTATGCTAGGATAAATGTATTTATTTTTGTGTTTGAATGAAGGTAGATTTTTGTACATGAAAAGATAAGTCGCCCTAAAACGCGTAATATGTCTTTAGGAGGAAAAATTAAATTTATATCCGGTCTTATTTTCAGGAAAACACCGTATCACAAATTTCGAACTGTAGCGAAGAGAATGCAGAATTAATTTGGTAAAAAGAACTCTTTGCAGCGTATTACATCTGGTGCTTGCTTATTTATAATAGTAGAGTCTTATTCAGGGCGAGATTGAGACTAAAAACTCTCCTCTTACGTATAACCCTTTGTCATTATAAAGGTGGGTTAAAATAGAGAGAGAAAATGGGAATAAGTAATAGAAAAGGAAGAAACTACAGAGGGGATTAAAAAGAAAAACCTAAGTCCAAAACTTAGGAAAAATGTCTACTCCAGGAAGGGGGGTGTGAAAAACCTGCGAAGCGTACAGCTAAATTTTAAATTAAAAATTCAAAGACAGTTATTTTCTGTAACCTGAAAAGAAAACATTGACAGTAAAAGGACATGTGTACAATGGCGTTGCAAAGTTCCCACACCCGAAAATGATGAGCATTGAAAAATTAAATAGGAACAATACATAGAAGTTATGAATATACAATACAAAATTGCAATACGATATCGATATTTTTACAATATCAAAGTTGATAAAAAGCTAGAGACATGAGATCACCGAATATGGAAGGGAAATTGCATAAAAAAGACTAAAGTACAACAATGAATGTTACTCGTGTATTAATTAAAATATTTATTTCGCTAAATGCTTCGCAGATTTTTATTTGGATGAATGCGCGGCAGATAGAGATTTATTTTATCTGACTAAGATATAACATATACGTTACTGATTAAAATTTTCCTTTTTCTATAAGAAGATGCATCAATATATACCGTTTACACCCAGATAAAATTCAACAATTATTCCATCATACTGATCATCTAAAAACGTTAACAGGTTTTTAACTTTAATCTGTTACATTATGAACATTGAAATCATGAAAGAATAGCGACTTGGAAAAGTGGGGTACGTTTTTATCTTCACTTGCATAAAATCATTGATTTTAATTCGCATTTTAAAGTGAAACATTCAACATCTTACGAGCGTCTGATTTCCCGTTAAAATTCGACCGTCAATACATTAATTAAACGTAAACATATTATTTGGTAAATAATTAGCTTAGGGAATATTTTTCATCGCTGTTTGGCATAATATGAAATTGATGTGCATGAATATTTTAGTTCGCCAGTTCGCCGTTAGCTATTAGATTATCGTCTGCCATGTAATATTTTTTACAATTGTTTCAATTTGCAGCATCATTCCGGGTGAATTTTGGTTCACCCGGAAGTGTCTTACAGTGCATGGTGATAAACATCTCGTTGTTGTAGTTGAATCTCGTACCATTTTTCTTCTCCAACTGCAAATTAAATTCGAAATTTGTCTATTAATGTAGTCTACTATGCCGAAGTATCTTTTATACTTAAATGTATTATGTTTTCGCTGGAATTTTCCTCATTTCTTTTCTTCGAATGGTTTTATGCATTTGAACGATGCGCAAAGACTGGTACATTTCATATGCTTTTCCTTCGAATTTATTTCATTTACTGTCTATCTTTTCGGCTAAATTCTAATGCACTGAATTAGTGGTGGAAAATGTATGAGCGAGTCAGAACAGACCCGGCAAATTGAGCTGTGAGATATGTGAGTCTTATAGGAAAGGCCACGACTCTTTTTGCGTTCACGACTCATTCTACGCAAACGTCTCCCTCTTCGCTAACGACTCTTTCTCCGTTCACGGCTCATTCTGCGCAAACGACTCTTCGCAAACGACTCCCTCTTCGCTCATGACTTCCTCTTCGCATACGACTCTGTATTCATATTATGTTTGTTGGTGTTTTGAGAAGAATTCTTAACAAAAAAATGTGTGATTGATGCCTATATAAATTGAAGCAATATACTGAAAATTTGCATACGTCGGCGTTAGAGTTACATGAACTGAAAATTACACGAAAAAACGACTTCTTTGCCTCATAGGGGCCTCAGGAGTATAGCCTTGGTTGAGACGGAGTACAGACTATAAGGAAATTTAATTTTCTTAAATAAGTCATGATGCTTCTCAATCAATATGTTTGATGAACCTTTTTTAATGGAATGAAAANAAGAGTGATTTTGCCAGCAGTTCATGTCTACCCACTGAAACCAAAAGTGGAAACTAGGTAATGGAAATGATTTAAATGGCCTTCTCCTTTCCCCTTTCCCCCCTTTTTTAGTTTTGTTCTCAGAGAATTGTTGGAAACTGCCTGCAAAACTGCTCTGGGATGTTTTAAACTTCCAATTTTTTAACAACCGTGTTCCATTTTCATCAAATTCATTGTGGTTGTGAATAAGTACATAACATTCATATTGGTTTTTGCTTTAGCAAATATTATGGTTACGAACATCAGCATTTGTTGAATGATGCTTAAAATCATTTCTTTTATACGCCACTGTGGTCAACATGAAGACAAAAGGAAGGGATAGCAGTCTGAATTCCTTGAAGATGCTAAGTCTAGCTTTAGTGATTCTGAGTAGTTTTAATTGTATTTTATAAATTTTGATGACATGGAAGGGGATGCCATAGAAAAGTGTGCTGCATTCAATCAATATATCAATCATATAATAAAAATAAATCATTATAACTAAAAATGTAAATTTAACGCATAATGAGACTCAGTTAATTGATCTGGTAACATTTCTTGACATGTCAACTAAGATTGAATCATTAAACGATAAAATGTAAATTTAACGCATAATGAGACTCAGTTAATTGATCTGGTAACATTTCTTGACATGCCAACTAAGATTGGCAAGTTGTTGGTTTGCATTTTTCGAGGATTTTTTTTCCTAGAACGTGCTCTACTAAAATTTCAGTTATCTCACTTTCTGAAGGTTCCGTCAGTTAATCTAATTCGTCTTAGCAGTCTGCTATTATCTCTACCATAGACAGAAAAGTCCTATTTTAAATCAGTTACTCTCAAGATGGCCTCAAAATGGTTTGTTGCCAATGGCAACATGGTCACTAATGTTGTCGGTAATATATTTATATTATAAATTCTTAAATTTGTCAGAACTTTGATTTTTTTGTGATAATGAATTGGCGAAGGATTTCTCGGAAGTACACGCAGGCAATTTCCGACTGGTGGACCGACGTTTCGACGGTCTACCAGCTGGAAATTTCCTGCGTGTATTCCCGGGAGATCCTTCGCCATGTGATACAGCAGAAATGCCCGAGTTCTTACTGATAATCAATTCTCAAAATGTTTTGTTGCCGGTAATATATTTATATTCTAAATTCTGAAATTTGTCAGAACTTTGAATTTTTTTCTGATAATCAACTTTTAGTCCAAAGAGTGAAAAAAGAATTTCAATTTCTAAATTAAATAAATATTAATAAAAAGTAGGAAGTTCTTTCGGGTTTCCTGCCGGTTTACTCCTTCGAAGTCCGTCGAAGTTTAGGTTCCTTCCTTCCAGTCGAAGGCACTTCGTCGCCGGGAAAACACGAGGTCTTTCATATTAGTAAAAAAGTTGTAAAAGTTAACATTTTAAGGGAAAACAAAGAAGAACAACAAACACTAAGATTTTTATTTCAAATCATTTTGAAAATTTGGTTGTGCACATTATTATATATCGCGATATACATTAAATTTATGGTAATTACGTAATTAATTTTGATACCTTACTGTATTTCTAAAGAGCTCAAGGTAGTAAATAAAAATCAGTCAGCATTTTCATTATGTCTTGAGTTCAATGAAACAGTTTCATGAGTCTCAAATGAGAAGATACTACGTACCATACTTTTTTCTGCCTCACCAGGGTCACAAGTGCAGGTATCTGTCTGTCTTCCTGTGATCGCATTGTTTATTTCCGTTTTTTTTCATGTAGCTTATATGGACATCTCCATTACCATTATTAAGAAATATAATTTTCAGGCCACACATTAATCACGAAAAAGGTTATATTTTAGTTAATAAACAAGTAATAAAATAAGAACGGTCAGTATTGCAACATAATAATTAGTAAGTGAGATCATTCATAAATCTCATCAAGACTAAAAGAACATAGCAAGTTCAGTTTATCTCCACTGGTTGATGCTTTGGCCATTATTTAAATCAATCATTAGTCAAAATCGATTTCAAATGTCATATAAATTTGACAATTAATGATCGTATGCATGTAGTTGGCGTTGAGTAGAAAAAGTTTGTTTCTTCTGTTGTGGAACAAGTAACAAATCAGCATAACCTAGTACATGTAAATGATAACATCATTTCAGTAGTGATTCGAGTATTTCTCTTCCGAGGTAGAAGGTTTGAACTAGAAAAAATGTAGATTTCGATTGGAAAGACGTATATTTTGGTATAAAAATATTTAAATATGTACAAGATGGAGCGAAATCAGACATGCATGCAATAATTAGACGGTGATAGTTCGTAATAAAAGATCCGGATAGAAGGGTGATAACCAGTCACTGCTCTTAAAAAATGAAAGTTCTTTCACTTCAGTTATCCCCTCGCCCGCTCTACTCACTCACTCACTTCCTCTCTCTCGATCTCCCGGAAAAATGAAAGTTAACCTCCATTCTTCACGAAGTGTATCCCCCTCTTGCGAATGCAGAGACTGCCCCGATCGGCCTAACCCCGCCCCTCGATCCCTCCCTCTTCACTCCAAGCGCAGCCTGCTTACTGCTCAACTGATTACCTCCAACTCCCACGATGACTTGATTTCCGGCGGGAATACTTTGGACAGTAGCCTTCTGGATTTGCCCCCCAACCGCTGCCCCTCCTTGGTAAAGGTATGGCTGCTGGTACACAGCGCGGCTATCCAAAAGCTCCTGCTGGGCTGCCTGCAGATAGTGCTGCTGTCCAGGCTGCAGATATTGATGTTGAAGATACTGATGTGGTACTGCTTGGATGAGCTGCTGTTGAGCTTGCTGCAGATATGGTTGTGCGGTGGACTGAAGGTACTGCTGGCGATCTGGTTGCGGGATGGGTTGAGAAGCCGGTTGGAAGTACTGCTGGGATGACCCTGCATGACCTTGTCTCAATTCAGGAGAAGGCTGGAACTTTGGACTCTCTTGAAGAGAGGAAAGTTGAGCCTGGGCCTGTTGCTGGATGGCCTGAATTTGTTGCAGGTATTGAGGATGCTGAGTAAGTTGCTGCACATATTGAGGCAACTGGAAAAATTGCTGCTGTGGTGCTGCATTTTTCTGGGGAATAGCAACTTGCTGAGGTGCCTCCTGCTTGGATGGAGCAGCGTACACGAACTGAGGCTGGGCTATTGGCTGCTGATATTGTTGGGCGATTTGGGGCTGTGCCTTAGCCAATTGTTGCACTGCCTGCTGTTGTAACTGCTGTATCTGCTGTTGGTACTGTAGCTGAGGAGAGAGCGCTTGTTGAGGGGCAAGCTTGGCAACGGCTTGGGGTCTTTCGCTCTGTCCATAGTAGGCCGAGGGGGGCAAAGAGTATGCTCCTGAAGGAGTAGGGGGGACTGCGCCTGTCCTAAAGTGACCGATAGGGAAAGCACCCGTGTTAGGAATACCTTGCGAGGCAGCGTTCCCATAAAGGCCATGGAATGGCGCTACGGTGAAGCCTGGATGCTGGCCGAGAGCTTCGAGTAAGGCGAGTTGATCACGCTGTCCCAGATACAGCTGAGGATGTACAGCTCCTTGCAGGGCGGCACCGTAATCAACTGCCGGCTGTTGCCCGAATTGGAAGTACTGATGAGGAAGTAATCCGCCCTGAGGTGCCACCTGAGACTGCTTCGCCGACGCTTCCTGTGCCTTCAGCTCCTGCACCCTCTTGTTATTATCATTTTCTATGTCTTCTAAGCGAATTTTCGCTTGAGGTTTTGCAGCGAAAGTCTCGTTTATAATAAGGCATAGAAGAAGTGCATGGAAACATGCCTTTAACTGGAAAGAGTAAAAACAAACTATGTTTTCTTTTCACTAGGAAAAATACCTTTTCAACTCCTATCTTAATTTAAAAGTATTTTACCACGCATTACCTTAATTCCAGAAACTTAAAACAGTGAAAAATATACATTCTAATGAAGCCCTTGTATTCCGTCAAATATGCTTCCAAAGCCAAAAAGATTACTCAGTTGATTTACTATTAGCATTAGTAACTATTCACGAATAAATAATTGATGTATGAGATTGTTCCAATCTTTATTCCAATCAGTTTTTATAATTATAATCAAATATACATTTCTGAATATAAAGAATAATTCCTTTCTAAAAACGTTTCTTCTCCAAACTTTGAAAATTTCACGATAAATTGAAATGCATATCAAGCAGTTTGAAATCACTTTAACACAAACACTATCGAGGTTAAAAGATTTTCACAAACTTCATGGCAGAAATTAATCGAATGACTTTACCGTGGAATTTATATATCGTGGAACGAATCTTCTCCCATGAATGATGAAGCTGTATCGAATCTTTCACACTACAAATTTCTAATTTCCTGGAAAACCGGTGGAGGTAATGCAAATACTTCTCACTGGCTTTCCACGTTATTCAGGAAACTCGAGGGAAAGTGGCACGAAAATTGGAGTAGGTAGAAACCTTCAACTTACCGTAGGCAACATGGTGGCTTTATGACGATTCCCGAATCAATGGAGCTAGATATTCCCAGTGGATGTGATTCTTCTCGTATATGAGGTGGAAATGTGAGCGAGAGGTAAGAGGCTCGCTTCCTTATATATATATAAGTATGCACCGGAGAGGGAGCGAGGCAGGAAAGGAAGAGTGGCTCTCCCCCGCCCTCGGGCCATTCCTCCCCCGCCTCTTTCCCCGCCCTTTCCGCCACCCTTCGCCTCCGTCCAATCCTCGATGGCCACCCTCGCTCCTACGCAAACCGTCTCTCCGGACACCCTTCGCTTTCATTTCGATGCATCGGGAGAGATGCTCCCGAAACACCTTCCTGTCTCCCTAAAAATGCATCCTGAATTGTTTGCCTTCGAAGGCGAAAGGAAATCCGTCTTCCTTGAGGAATTGCACTGTTATTACCCCGCTAGTCGCTCGAATTGCGTGCTCTGAAGCGGGATCTATGACCCGTAGCGCCTTCTAGCCGCGCGACCCAACCCCCGAGTCACTCTCCCTTATCGGACCTTTCTTCCACATTTGCAGCTCCCACTTTCACTTCTTCAACCCACTGAGGCTCTCTAGAAACAGATTCACTTTTCTCTGTTTTCCTCCGGAAAAAAATTCTATTATAATCCCAGAGAACCCAGAATTGTCTCGCCTCTATCTTATTTTTCATCTGAAAGAGGATTTCATTTTCTCTGCGGAACCTTAAATTATCACGTTCCCCAAAATATACCTCCTTGAGTTAAGTCTAACATCATGATTCCCCTGAATTCTTATTGCAGGTAAATCATCCCTTCATTATCCTTGAGGGAAAGTGTTTTTATATTCCAGTTTTCCGAAATTGTCGGGTATTTGGATGAATTTCCGGCGAGGAAGGGAGTTAATAAGCACAAAAAAAGCATAGTAAGAAGATAGAAGAAGTAAGTAGTACACGAAGGAATGACGCGGAAGAGTTTCAGACTGAAATTGGTACTAATTATATTCCCATTAAGTCTATTAGATTAGCCCAGATATACTTTTTTTGACACAAGAAATAGTTCGTTTTCGTTTCCTTTAAAACTTCGATGGCAATGAATCTCTTTCCACCTTTAAGCTATATGAGATTCCTTCAAAACCCAATCTTTCGATTTCTCCCTTTATTTTCCATTTTAGTATAGCTTATATTTATTGTTACTTATTTCAGTGTAGGATATAAGGATATAAAGCTTAGAATTCTGAGATTTTTAGATTTGTTGACTATTCACTATTGAAAGAAATCTGAGACGAATTTAAGCGATATTCTGCTGAGCTGGTTCATAAAACTAAAAAATTACATCACATTACTTACATAAGCGTCTTAAAGCTTAAGGATTCAAAAGTTACGGAAACGTTAAGCGATGATTAATATCCCTCCATTTTTGAAATTATCGATCATTTTTAATTCATTCATCCTTTTCCACTTAGTCCCTCCTGTTGCTAATTGATATCTTTGTAATCTATTGGGAGAGGAGATGGCTGAGTTAGTATGTAAAACCAGGAAGTTGCGCAAGAAGTTCATTAGGGACTTCAATGTGCCTGGGTGAGGTCGTATGACATACATCCCCGTCATTATTTCTTTCGTCAGGTATCGTTTTCAAATTGAAATATAGACCACCATGGGACCAAAATTTGGGTCGCGTCAAGTCAACCTGCTATTTTGCCGGATGAGGTGTCTCAGCACCGTAATCGCTCCGAAAACTTGCAAATTTGCATTACTTCATCCCTTCGTCTTATTCTCAAAGCACACAATCATTTGAATGTATCGTAAATGGTACAAGAGGAAAGAATATGCTGCAGTATCCTGGAATTATTTGAAGTCCCCAGTATATGGTCAGAAGAGTTTATAACAAATTAATAGTTGTCATGAGACAAAATCTGTCCACAAACCGCGTTGTATTCTTAAAAGAATTAGAAAAATTTTAATTAATAAACGTTACTATTCAATACGAGAGTTCTTTAAAGATGTTGATATAAATAAATAGTATAATGAATGGTCCTGCATAGATCTAACAATAAGATCAAGTATCTAAAGAAAGGAAAATGATCATAGATTCTTATTTTAATCGTGAAATATTGATAAAGATCCGAAATTTCAAAGATTTTGATAAGACACACTGAAATTTCGTAAAATATTTGGGAAATAAACAACCGATCCCTTTGACGACTAAGGCCATTGTTGAATGTTGATTTCATGAATTATCCCATATAAGTGCACGGGGATAATCAGTTCTTATAACTTTTATAAGAAATTTACGCAAACAAGACTTTCACGACTTGAAAACAGTAGAATAAATATTATAAATAATGTTAAGAAATATATTGAGTTATTCTGATCTTACAGCCGGATTTTTTCTTGCTTAGGAGGACCAGAAATATACAATAATAGATATATATTTTTGAACTAAATTAAGTCCCATCATGCTTGACGGGGGCGTTTACTAGTAAATATATAGTATAATGAATGGTCCTGCATAGATGGTAATGGCTATGATGTATAAATCTTTCATTTTATTCTATTTCTATGTATGCTTCTTCCATGTATCTTCTATGTACATTTTCAAATTTCTGAACTTACCCTGTGAAATCTGTAATTTTAAAGTAGGGTTGTAATGTAACTGTAAGCTTTAAACAAGCAGCATCAGAGGAGATACCAACTTGCAAACAGATTTTTCCTTTGCTCCTTTATTGCTGCAAGTTTACGTATCAATATTGTATCATGATCTATTTGCTATGATTAAAATCGTCATGCTCCACATGCATGACATTCACTGCCACAAGTACGCAATCACCCCTTGTTTACCTTTTCTATTTTTGACCTTCCATGCCATCCGGAATAGCCGTTTTCCGTTCGATTAAGAATGCTGCACTTTTGCCTTCCAAGTCTCGAAACGCGATTTAACACTTTCCCTTTCTCCCTTCACTTTGGCTATCTCTTCTCCCACGAACAATCCCGTTTTCGTCACCGTTCTCACTCCTCCCTCTTCGTCGAAATCTTCCCTTCATTATCATTTGCTTCATCTCTAAGTTTTCATACAAAGGTGTTCTTTTCTGGAGCGCCAATTAGTTTCGAAAAGAAACTTTCCGAAACACAATGGAGCAATAAAAGCTCGTATTATTTCATATATTCCTCGCCTATAACCTTCCATTCCGTCGCTTTCTCTCGTTTTAACAATTCCATTTTTTATCATCTGCTTGCGACCCATTACGTCGTCGATCAAAACGTCCCGAAGTTCCGTTAGGAAATGGAGCATTCGTCTAAACTTTATGGCGGTGAAGGGTACGGTGTTTTACGAGGAATTGCAGCATCCGCTTGCTGCTTGGAAACCGAGGGTACTTTTGCAAGAATCGTGCAATGAATGAAATCCAAACGGAAAAGTCGAGAGTGCGTAAGCTTTCGATAGAAATCCATTGCTCCGATTGAAGTAGTTTTCGCTTAAATAGCCACTTACTCCTCTCTTCTTGCCGTGCAAGTTTTTACAAGGCGCCGGTTTCTTCGGACGCATTCGCAGCCACTGACCTCTGCGACAAATACACCTTTGTTTCTGGAACTTTCTTCCTCTTTCTCCCGTCAACTCTCTCGTGCGAACGGCCTTCAATAAACCCTTTTAGTAAAATCCATATCCTCACCAGAGCCGCGCCGTCCTATGGGTGCAAGGGGTGCATCGCGCCCGGGCGGAGGCATCTAAAGGACAGGAACAGAAGCGTAGCCAACCGTTATTATTATTACAACAACATAATATTTTGTTTTCTGTGCCATACACACGACTTATTTAGGAAAGATCATGATGTGAAATTAAAGACTGTCTAACATTTGAAGGAAAGAATCATAGATAACTCAAGACGAGAAGGAATTATTGTTTAGTGGATTTTATCGAAGCTGTTTATGTTGCAATACAATATTTATTAGAAACTCACATTTAAAAGCGAGAAATTATTTCATGCAAATCATATCATTTTGAGTTGTGCTCATTACTATGATAATGTTACTTGAAATTAATGTGAACAAATAACAGTTTACTATTCCGTATGCTGACCATTCGCTACGTCAGCATACGGAATATGCATTATCAATTGTTACCGATGATTTGTGACCGATGTAAGCTGGGGAACGAAGTCATAAAAAATCTACTTTTTCAGTCATACAAAATGATTTTTACCTGCAAATCAGGAAATGTATGGTTTTGGGATTTAATTTTAAGGGACGGCAAATAATGTTTGCACCCGGGCGGCAGATAGATCAGGCGCGGCTCTGTCCTTCACTATATCAATATATTTTCCACTTATTGCACAATTATCAACCAATGATAAATTGGCCATGCGGTTTACAAATAAACAGCATGCCGTCGTGTGAGGTTATTGAATATGAAGGTATAAGGTTGAATAAGAAGGTATTTGACATTCAGCGAAGCTCCTTCTTTTTATCGAATTATATAAACTCCATATCAGAGAAGGGAACCTTTTTCTTTTGAAAGGCCGCACGGTATGACGGCGGATAATGCCACGCAACACTCAAGTCGTGATTTGTATAGAACAAGAGTGGGGAGCCTTTATTCATCGGAAGGCCCCATGAACCATTGGGAACTCACTGGTCCGCGTATGATAACGTAAGACCACTCTTGATCGGAATATTGCCTACATTCAAATAGTTCAATTAAAGAAAATCTAATTTAATCCTAAGGAATAGCAGTTATTCCTTGGATTTCAGCCGCACGGCTCTTCCCTGCTTATCAATTTACCTATCCTCAACCCTTCCTAATTTAATAGTCAAATGAATCTAAGTAGAATATTTTCCATATTAATTTCGTGCCTTTAAAATAATAATAATTATTTTAAAAACTAAACAACAATAAACAACTAAATTTTATTGCATAAGAAATATAACATAACATGTGAAAATATTACTAAAATACGTATATTTTTCATAAAGAGATAAGATAATTTAGTCCTGCTGAGCAAAATTCTTATCATCAGATTCCTTCCACGCATTCTGTTACAAATATATATGAGGTATTAGAAATATTACAGTTTATTTAACATGGAAGAAACCATACAAACATATTCTTTTATAACAGAAGCATAACATATGTAAACGTATATAACTTTTCTGAGACAAAACATTAACAGTGCTTCAATTATATGCTTATTTACAATATTTATAATAATAATAAAACGTCTTTATTGACGCTCGAGACTGAGAGAGAGTCCCTTCTTACATTTAACCCTTAAGATAATTTAAATACGTGCAATGCATTTCATAAAGTGAAAAAACACCGCAATTTCCCCACTTCTACTGCTCTGAGTCCAAAATTTAAATTAGGATTGCAAACTTCTGTCTGTGTTACTGACATATTATCATCGATTCGCGGTATGGAGTATGAATAAGTTTGTATCTCCCCAAACCCTCCTGAATATAGACTTTGGTAACGAGTAAATTTCGCTAATTACTCCTTGTTTCTTAGATATTAAAATAAAAGTTAATCCATTTTATGGAAAACAGTACAGCAAAGTAAAAGTTTGAAAAAGTTCATGCATCTTCGTGAAACATCACGTAATCCCAAACATCAGCAATTCGAAAGTTTCTTAGCTGAATACGTAATTCAATGTTTCCTATTCTGTCTTGGGTGTGAAAATGTCCTTATTTAATTTATTTTCAGATTTTTGAAAAACTTAAGGAAAGATAACTGACCCGATTTATTTCAACCAAATCTCTTATTTCACACCATACATGTCGTAAGTGCAGAAAAGAATTTCAATTCTCAATGAGATACGCGGTAGTATTTTGTTCGCATAATTTGATAACTCTGACCACATTACCTTTTTAATCGCTTCTTCCAAGCAACACTTATTTGCTTATATATGTATTAGCGTGTACATTTGCCAAGGGAATTAAAATCCTTTACTTACTAGAAAGGTATGAGAGCTATGTCATAATGATTCGACCCTCTCAAATAGTTTGAAGGAAACTAAATACTATTGTCTCCATTTGGTTAGCTGCCAGGGACGTCTTAACAGAATTATGTGCCCCTGGGCCCACCCGTACAAAGAATTTAAGAGAAAAGAGCACCGATAATTCTTGATGGCAATGAAATATATTACTAAATCGTTATAACATTTTTTATGGTGTGTTCTTTCTTATCTTAGAAAGTTAAGACCTTGAATGCGGCCTTTTATGAGTATGAAAATAGATTTCAATCGATTTATAAAGTACTAGCAGAACTTTCCGTCTATTTTCATAAGGGGAATAAAAACTGATAAATGCGATATTACTGGGTTCTCAGGAAATCATTAATGTCGATGTAGCCATAGTGACGGAGAACTTTTCACTCACTGGAAAGCACATTTTGTTGCCTAATCATATGTCAGAACAGACCGATGGATAAACGTTCACTTTTATATGTATGCGTGTGTAAACGAAGGATTCGAGCTAAGAGTAGGAAACAAAGACACAAAATTAGACGAATGTGGTTTTCAAAGTAGAATAAGGATGTAAGTCCCTACGGTAATCATACAGTGGAACACATCATGTAATTGCTACCCTAATTTAACACCTATTTTTTTCTAATTATTACCTCAAGTTCCCCTAAAGTTTCCTCTTTTCTGTCCCTGCACTAAAGAATATCTTATTTTCGAACCTCCTTGATCGCGACAAAGCAACAAATACCTGTTCTCATTTTTAATTTGCCAAACCGAGCTGATAAAGAAACGCTCCTAATCGCTAATCCCGTAAACTACAAAAATAACTTTATATGTATTTCTTCTGTGTACGCTTTGACTCGTCTTAAGTCGGACCGGATACCGCTAGGGAAATGAAAGGTAGCCCATCATCTGCACAGAGAAGATATTAAACAGTCTATTAAGTTTAAAACTGGTGAAAATCTTGGTTCTCGAGTTTTAAGCTAATACACACTAACTTTAATCTTTATTTATAGGAAGAAAGACTGTTACCTCAGCTATTACATCATTTTTAAGCAAAAATGTATATTTTGCAGAAATAATCCATGGACATTTCCTTCTTATATGTAACGTGAAGACATTCTTTCCAAACCACAATTTTAGCAACATTTTTCTACATATCTTAATTGCAAAATCCATTCTCGATTTCATATTATGTTGCAGCATAATAAAGCTGGGAAATAAACCTCCTGAAAAATGTGTCCTTGACTTTACGTCTCAATTTTGTAATGAAGATTTTGGGTCACCTGGAATTCACGTTATTCATAAATCCAAAATGAGGAAATAAGTCTCTCACGAGAAAAAGAGAATTTTCTTCAATTAAAAAAAATGTCATTTGTACACGAAATGTTCCTCTGGCAATGACTTTCATAGCTACTTATAAGTTCTGCATTGTAGAAACCTCAGTAAGTTATTAATTCATAAAATTATTGAAACGTTTCCATTTTCATTAGTTTCACTTATCAATTAATTAGATCACATCATCTTTTCATGCAAAGGGACGATTTCCAAATTTATAGTCAACTTCGGAGACATCCAAAACTTACGAAGTTGTGATGCTGAAAGTATATTTCGGTTAAAATAATTAACGCCTCTGTGTCTCCAGAATCAGCTACAACTTAAGGGTGTTTCCTTTTTTAAGTAAATTAAAGTAGGCATCTTAAAATATAACTAAAATTCAGTTTTTATTCAGTGATTTCCCGTTTGAAAAGGATTCATCATTGAATTCATCTCGTAAGCCACTTCCGAATTATGACAATGTAAATATTATAGTATATTCATTCATTTTAATCATACATATCTTTTTGTGGATTATAAATAATTTATAAGGAAATCTTCGACAGTTTTATGACAAAGTTGAATTATATTCAATATTCATGTTTATACTTTTCCCAGTATTAGATTGAAGAACTTGTCATAGTAAGACACCACCACCAAAAACCACTAATTCTCATAAACAAATCCAACTACATCATTCAAATTATTAATAATTATAAAAATAAATAGTTGCTAAAATTCAAGCCTACGTCTACGTACGCAGGATCTCAATTAAAAGATACTACTGAAACCAAATGGGTTACAATGAGGTTTTACCGTTCATGACACCATTTAACATGCCATTACTTAGTGTTGCATTTATTTTATGCATTGATTTTTGTTATTTAATCGACGAAACCTTTTCCTCTCTTCATTTGAACGGCTGCTTAAAAGGCGGGAAAGTCACAAGCGACTTTCGGTGGAATTATGGGGAATTACGTGAATTCTCTGTCGTGCCAGAAAAGAAACTTTTTCTCCCTTCAAATGTCTTGCTCCGGGGGACCAATTCAAATGTGACCATTTCTCAAAAATCAAGAAAAGGAATGTAAAAGAA
This sequence comes from Ladona fulva, assembly GCA_000376725.2. Classification (NCBI taxonomy): domain Eukaryota; kingdom Metazoa; phylum Arthropoda; class Insecta; order Odonata; family Libellulidae; genus Ladona; species Ladona fulva. The sequence continues at coordinate 763,916 of KZ308235.1, forward strand.
GATTTAATTTGAAATACCCTTCCGTGAATTTAAATGATTAATAAACTATTATTATATAACTATAAACTAAGTTTGGATAATTTTAGGAGAAATGTGTATTTTAATATTCTATGGGAAGAAAATCGAGAGATTCTAACCTCGTTAACTCGGTAGATGAAGACAAAGTCGCAAATATGGGTTTTCATTAAAAATTCGCTTTTCGCAAGATATCGCTTTTCTCCACTCGGATTGACGCAAAAAATATGCTTAATTTTGTACTTCATTACCAATAGTAAATCATTCTAAGACATAGGAAAAATAGTTTCTGAAAGAACTCGTCGTCATAGACGTCCAACGCTTCTTTTGCATATGCGAAGAACGCAACAACTTTTCAAACAGCAATATCGAGAGAATGTGCTGGGATAGATCGACTTTTTGGAGAAGATGAGGACTTTTCTTTCCGGAGTTAAAGTATAGGAATTACTTTAATTGATTGAGATGAATCTCCACTTTGGAACGATTATGGAACTTTGTAAACTTGTGGAAATGGTATAAATTCGCTATTGTAACTAGAAACGATTTTTTTGTGATTTTTGCGCAATATAAATGATGGTATTCCAGCTGATAAATTAGCTTTATAAGGTAGATTTAAACGAATAAAAGACCGATCGAAAACTATTCCTGTTTGTATAAAGATAGTTCAATCCAAAAATTATTTTTGTAATAAATTTGGAAAATTGATATTTTTTTCCACGTTTAGTCTAAGTTTATAGATCCTCATGAACTATTATCCGTTCTAGACAAATTTAAAAAGAAAAAGGAAATTAGTTACATTTATGTTACGATTTAAAAAAGAACACGAAACAATTGCTACTACATTCGTTCTTTCGTCGTTCCTTTTATAAGGATATTATTGTTAAAGTTACTTAAGGATTGAGTTTTGGAATTAATATATTAGTATTCTGATTTTTTATGTTGTCTAAATCAAGTACATGCATTAAAAAAGCTTAATCATTTACTCGTATTTTTATATATCCTCAACTTTAATTGGAGAAATCCGAACTCTTAATGTAAACAGTTTCAAATACAAGCATCCCTTGGTATTTCCGTTTTCTCTTTCACAATTAAAATGACATTTTTTCTAATACCAATCTTCTTACTTGATGCATTCCAACTCACCATTGCATTCCTTTTAGATGGAACGACGCTGCATTTTCCTGTATAATTACGAACGTAAAATTAATTTGGAATTCAGATTTTTTAAGGCATGCGGAACAGGCTGTTTGCCTCAATAAGTCATTCAGGTTGAGACGATGAAAAGTGCCTAGGGAAAAAGTACATCACAATTTAGTACGAAGATAAATAACTATGTTTCACTTATAAATGCCTAAACCGACGCTGAATGGTATCGGCCGTTGTAAACTGGAATTCTTATTAAATACTACGTTGTTCAAATAACTTTTCTATTATTTCATAAAGTAGTTTTCCTTTGATCTGTGTTTTCGTAGTTTCAACGGCATTGCAAAACTATAAGAGGTCCCTTTGAATTTAAATCTACTTGGATTTAAATATGCGATATTTATTAATAATAACATCCCAGAAAAGGTACATGTTAGTTTTAGCTTGAAATATTTGTGCAACTTGCTATCTTCGAAAATAAAGGAGTTATTTGCTAAAATAAAATTAGGTGTGATGTATGTATTTCATAAAATCCTGCTTCAATGAAATAGACCGATCCATTAATGAAAGCTCCATGGGAAGTTAATATTTAATATAAATAATAACTCTACAGTGCTATAAAATAAAAGAAAACAAAACAAATCATAGCTTGATATGTATTAATATATTCATAGCTAACGAGTTCTTTCCTGCACCGATAGAATCATACGCGAAATCATCACCTAAAAAAACACATTGGTAATTGTCAACGAAATTTTAAAATTGATCCTGAAACTGTGCTTATATCTCAAGGATAAACGGAAATGATAACCTATCGACATGATTGGTCCTAAAAACCAGGTATCGTATAGTGGGACCAACCACCACCGGAGGTCTTGAATTTTAAGGCGCACGACTCCTCGTACATGGTCTCCTCTCATCCTTGTTTATTTCCCTTTGGGGCCTTCCTCAAGCTTCGCTTTGTGCGACGGCAGACGCGGTGAGGACCTCTGGCGGTGGTTGGTTCCAATGTGTGGAGCGCCACTTGCCTTGCTCACAAATCATCCCGTGAACAGTGTGGAATTGACTCGGCATGGTAGTCTAGTGGTAAGAATACCTACCCGGAAAGTAGTATACCTTGGATCGAGTCCCATTCAAGTCTCTATTTTTCATTTCTACTTATTCGTAGGTTTTAAGACGCATGTCTCCTCGAGGAAAGGGTAATACCCTTCCCTAGCCCTTGTGTTAATATATCTCTTGATAAAAAATTAGTTGAGGAGTCACAAACTATGCTTTAGGTTATACTACTTTGAATTTGTTGTCAACGAGCAATACTTACCGTATCATGTCACACATCTGCATGAAATACATAAATGCTCATGTCTCCAACTAATTTTTCCTTAGCGGGCTCCACTCACACCTTCATTCATTTTATTAATCGTTTATTAGTTCATTCGTATTCTGCGGGCATCGTCTAGTACGGCATTGTAGTTTCTTTAGTTACCTTTAATTCCAGATCAGAATGTTATTCTGGAATCCTGAAATTAAAGAAAAGTGATTCCCAATATTTCCTTACGTTGATTTATTAGTGAAGTGGTAAGTAGATAGAAATGAAACTGGTGATCTAAGATGGTGACAATGAAGTATCAATATGAACGGCTTTGCATATTGGAAATTCATGAAAGGAAATGTGGGAATAAAAATTGCTCTTGAAATATTTCCACGGATATATTCGTGGAAATAAGTGAAGTTTAATTGATGGGAAATTGTATTGAGCAAAATTAAGAACGGGAGTGAGATTGTGCTGTCCTTTATCTCCTACACATTTCAGAATGTAAACTGAAGAAACAGCTAAAAATACTTGGGGAAAAATTGATAAAGGAGTAGTGACTTCAGTTACATATCCAGACAACGTAGCTGGTTTCGATAATTTCGATAATTAAATAACAGATTCTAATAAGTGCATTGACTGATATAGCGAAGGATTTTTTTAATGAAAATAAACGTTGAAAAAACTAAAGTTATGAAATTGAATGAGGGAAGGAAGGAAGTTAAGCTACCGATTGGGGTAGACGGATACACCCTGAAACATCTTGGGTATATCTCATTTCCGGAATGTAAGGTACACACATTAGATCATCAGAAGACCAGGGAAACCTATCCAGGGAAACCTCAGTCAATATCAATATAAGAGGTGACTTGGAAGACCAATGTGCGAAAGATGAAAATGTTGTGGGCTTTCACAGGAATGTTAATTTAGTAATCTGTAATTTATACTGGGTACATCTCCTATATATTCAAAATGTAAGCTAAGGGAACGATTAAAAATACCTGTACAGTACAAACAATAAGAATACTGGAGCATCTTGGGTATTGCTCCTTTTTTAAATGGAAGGTGCACGAATGATTTCGGTAGAAGAAACACTTGCAAAAGCCAAAAATTGTACAAATTCCACAAAAATTGTAGCTGTAAGGGTTTGCCGGTTTCGGTGTCAAAGCACCATCATCAGAACATGGTGTTCTGATGATGGTGCTTTGACACCGAAGCGAATTGTACAAGTTTTGGCTTTTGCAAGTGTTTCTATATTGAAGTTCCACCAAGTATCATTTGAGAAGATTTCCTCGGTAGAAGAATATTAGTTTCCAGAGAAACCTTGAAGCGACATGAAACTGATGGCGAAAAGCCATGAAAAGGGAATTCGGGAAAAGCTGAAGGATACTTGCTCAGGGTTACTTCGGTAAAGAGATGTGAAACGTAGACCATGAGGAAAGAAGACAGTCAGTATATTAGAGTACCACCGGATGCGACGTAGGGTGGAAAAAAGGTAACTTGAGTTGATAGAAAAAATCGCACGAAAATGTTAGGGATGGTTGGAGAAGAGATGGATGTCTTGATGGAAGCAATTAAGCGTTAGCAGAGGAAATGAGTGGGCAAATATTTAGAAGAATTGCAAAAAAGGTGATGGAAGGCTGGATGCAAGGGAAAAGGCAGAGGGAATACAAGGAAAAATGTTGTCGAATGAAACATACAGAGGGATATGAAATAGTGGTCGTAATGTAGGGATTTTAGTGCATATGAACCAGCAAAAAACTATAAGACTGATGTAAATATGATCCAAACAATTACAAAGAAACTTTTCGCGAATATCCACTTTACTTCTTTTTCATCAATGATTGCCGTATTATTTTTTTTATCTCTACTGAGAAAGAGGAAATGGCGAATAAATGGAATATTAGATCATGAGACAGAACTGCGGACAAATAGTTTCCTTTGAGACCGATGCTTAGAGAATTTGTTTCTATTTGTCGCTCGTTTCGAATTTTTTGATTAAAATGGGTATTTTCATTTAGCAATTGTAACGATATTAGTTAAGTGTGCACATCTACTCCGTTTAAAATAGAAACGTTTTTGGAAGCCATTTTTGAGGAGCAATAATTTATAATCTTTTGATACCTTAAAATTAGACATCACTGTAGGTTTCCAAAGTAAACCCTTTCCCAAATACCAAATAATCGGTTATATCTCAAATTTAGAAACTTTAAGATTTACTAAAATTAGTAATTTTTCAAAGTTTAGTCACTTGGAATCTGTTATATTTTTGTTGTTCCCATATCCTCAAATTCATTTTAAATTACTTCAGAGAAGAGGTTGTTGTGCAGCTGAGTATTAAGAATTAAAGGATTTTTAAATATTTTAGCTTTATTTACATAACAATAACATAAATGAAATACAATAATAATTACAACAGAGTTATCGGGGCCATTCGAAGCCACCTGAGATGAAACAGTGATGAGATGCGGTGGGTGGTTGTCTAAGCAGTGTTTTTCCTGAGGCGGATGTGACCTAGAAGAATGAGTTTCAAAGCAAATCTAAAAAGGAAAAGAGGTGCGCTCGCCTACAAATTATCAACTAATGTCAGCTCCAACTCTTATCTTCTAATCTTTGGGACTGTCATTTCTTGCCTTTCGCCCACGTCGAACGCTAACAGAAAACTTATCCTCGAAATGTATGACATTTCCCGGCTAAACCTTTCTGTTTGGCTTCTTATTGTCATAAGCAAAGCATCACAGATAAAGATAATGATTAGGAAATTGCCAGATTAACTGTAATGGTAAATGATCCTCAAACTGTATTGGTGCCTAGCTAAGCGATTGTGATTTCTTCAAAAGTGATTACTTAATTAATACTTGATGGGTGCTTGTCATTGCATTCGCAGGTAATGGTGAATATCTAAGCGCGAACGAATGTCGCTCGGTATTTTAGATAACTAGCTTGAAACCAGTAATTCTCTAAAATTTTAGTCCGCAAGCTCTTTAACCACGAAACGAAGCCCGGAATCTGACCTGAAGATTTCTCGAAGATTTAGACTGTTTATTATACCGAGCTTAGCGCAAACCGGTCTGGAGATCACCCTTGAATTCGTTCGGAGCCAGTTTTCGAAGAATATTTCCCGCTCGCGACGGCCGCGTTCAAGGCCGCACTGTCTTGCGCCTGCGCGGCGGAGGACACATGGCCCTCGGCCACACCTCCGGAAGCTGCGAGAGCGTAATTCTGAGGTAGTTGGTGAGCCACTGCTCCTCCGAAGGGCTGTACGTAGGTCACGGCCTCAGCACCCCTTGGTTCAACGCCGGCCGCCTTACCGCTGTACGCGAGAAGTTGCTGTGCGGGATAGGCCTGTTGGTTACCGAGGTACGCTTGGTAGTTTGCCGGCAATCCGCTGTAGTAAAACGCCGGATGTGGTTGTGGAGCGTAATACTGCTGGTAGACGGCTTGTTGTGGAGCAGCGTAGAAGGATGCTCCGGGATGGGCGGCGTACTGAGCGCCTAAAACGGAAGCATGCCCTGGATGGACGTAGTATTGCCCTCCGAGGTAGGCTTGTGGTAAGGCTGCCTGCGGCAAGGCTGCCTGTGGCAGTGCTGCATGCGGTTGAACATACTGAGCACCAGCAATCGCCTTGGGATCAGCTGCGGCCTGTGGATATACGTATTGAAACTGTGGCTGCACGTATTGAGCTGCGACAGCCGCTACTTGTTTCTGACCCGGAGCCTCCCTGAACACGTATTGCAGCTGTTGTTGTGGGTATGGGCTGCTGACAACTGCTGGTTGTTTCTGCTGTGCTGGGTGGGCTTGGATGTACTGGAAGTTGTGTTGGCCCACCACCGGTTGTACCGCTGCCTGCTGCACCCCCCTGCGCTGTTGCTGCGGTTGATATGTTTGAGTTGTCACTGCTTCCTTATCGGAGCCCCTCTTCTCCTTATCCTTGACAGCGGGGGTTTCAGAGGAGACCAGTGCTAACACGGCCACGATGACCTTCAATTAGAAATGGAAATATTTTTAATGACAACGCGTATTTACTGCAGTGCGCCTGTCTTGAATCCTGATTTTCAGTTCATAACTTCTGAGGTTCCAAAAATCCTTTTCTGAGTTGCAAGTAGATCGGATGCGATCTCAGTTGGCGAGTGAAATTATCGAAGTAACAGTCAGTTTTAAATACGTAACAAGTCCACGAGGTTAGTATTCATTAACGCAGAGGTGGGGCACATGCTGCCTTTACGGTATAGTTACTTTCCAAAATAAATGCTCGCGTTTAAATAATTTTCTTTTCCAAACTTGTTTCTTACGTTAGGTGAAACTAAAATGGAAAATATTATACCTAGGTTTATTTAGCGATTGGATACTTTTCATTCCTGGTAATTTGAGGTTACACTAATTGAATATAGGAAAGAAGCCACACGATTGATGCATAATAGTTTCCTATGGTTCTGAAAAGTAGAGGCGGGTCAGACTAAAAAGTACTCCCCAACTCAACTATGAATTTACGCCCAGGAAATACTTTTGGAAATAGATGAGTGAAATTCGGTGCCTGAATTCTCATATCACACCCAATTCGTGGTTAAAAGATTAGTCAGAGCACGAGTAAGGTGTTGCGATGAACACTAGAATAAGGCATTGAGATTAAGGTATGAAATATTTTTCAAGCGCTACCACAGTTTCTAAGACGGATTTTTGAAGCTGAAAAGTTCCCAAAGAGTGATTGACATCGCCAAGCAGCAACCAAAAGGTACTCACCGCAATTTTGAGTGCCGCTGACATCTCGAGGAAAATGCTCTCACGTCTCGGATAACGCTCCTTGAGCTAAGGCGAGTGGATCTGCCGCGAAGATGCGCTTTTCTCTATATATATGGGCGGCATCCTCGCTTTCATCGAAACCACGCGATCGCATCCTCCGGGCCACTTTCTTCTTTTAAGACGCTCTCCCCTGTCCCTCCAACCCCGGCGACTATTCGCGGGATCGCCCTAGTCTACGCCCCACATACGGTCTTCTCCTGAAACCCCACCCACCGCACCCTCTCCCCTCCTCTTGCCCTTTCGACGCCCCGCAGCTGCCGATTCGGAGACGTCTCGCAAAGGATGAAAATGTTAGAATCTCCGTCCGCCGAATATATCCACATTTCCCTCAGTAGTCGCTCCGGAAATGATAGTTGTTTATGGGTCTACTTTCAATTTTACGATCTTTTTGTCCAATTCTCAGTGGAAAGTGGATTTTTTTCTTTGGTTTCGGAGCGAAATGTCTGTAATCTGTAAAATATCTGTAATCGAGAGGCTAGAGATATTTGCAAGTTCAGTATTTCAGGTCTGAGATTCTGTTCCTAAAATTGGCAAATATAGGGGCTCCCAGATATCCGAGTGGGCAGCGCGCTTGTCTTTGCCCGAAGTGGTCCCGAGTTCGATCCCCGGCGGGAGCCCTTGTGTGAGACTGGACCTCAGCTGTCGAAGAAGTTTAAATGATGCTTATGCTACTTGGTATACAAATGTGATTTTATTTGTCCTGCTCCGTATCCTTGTGATTAATTCCATTGTGGTGTTTGTTTTATAAGTTGACAGCAAGGGATTGGTCAAAATTATCCTATTTGTACTTAAAGAATGAGAACAAATTCCATTGTTCTATTTCTTAACTTTTACGGGCATAAATTAACATGTCCTAGCGTTACTTCGTGGAACTCAACACGTATCTTAACAGAAAGAAAAATTCGTAATTTCCACAGCAGATTTTTATGGACTAGTTTCGTCAACAAGTTGTGCTGAAGATTGAACTCGCTGACTAAAGTAGTCAACAAATATCTGATTTGGAGATGAAAAACTGTTCTTTCTTTGAAGATATTTTACAGGCATCTTTACGTTCACAATACTACCAAGCAAACATTGAATTTCAACGGTATAAGATCTGGATATTGTTGTTGCTTTGACGAAATGTTATTTCACGCGAAATTACGCTGCTTAATATATAGAATACCTAATGATGAAATCATTCGGTTAATTACTCTGATGAATGTTTTGGGATTTTTTTAATGATCAAGGAAATCATTTTTCATTTTTTTAATGGGCTCATGTCTCATACTACCGCGGACTTAAAAGTTTTAGTATATTTCTTTATGACTTAATTTTGCTTTTGGAACATTCACCTTGGTCATTCCACCTGAACTGTAACAGAGGAACCTATCTCCGAATAGCCTTTCCAAATGAAACAATTTCGCGCAACCGCAACGCAAAAAATTCTTCTCCACTTTCACCGCCAAAACGATCAGCGCGAATTAAGCGGCAATTTAATACTTTTAATCCTTTCCTTCGCTTCCATCTCCGTTAATTTGACGCATTTTTATGCTCAAATCCAAATTGATTCTTCCTTTAGTTTCGCGCTTGCCATTTCTTCCGGAATAATTCGTTCTGGTTCCTAAGCATTTTTCTCCATAATCGTTCTCGAGGTCATGCACCGGGGATTTCCCCAACTAGCCGAGCGATTCGTACGGATTAATACCTTTCTGCGGATGAAAAAAGATCGGCCAGTCCATCAGTATGGCTGAACAGATCGTTCATCTCCCGGAAGCTTACCTTTTCTTCGGGCGTGAGAAGGGGAAAAGTGTGATCTGAATGAGAGGAAGTAAAGAAAATAGCCACAATGAGAGGGAGAGGGGCAATGTCGGTGGTTGTGTTAGTGACCTCAAGGGAAACGGAGGAAAACTAGGTATGTGTGACAAATAGAGGAAGAGGATCATAGGAAATGGAGGCGAAGGTGAAGGACGAAAAGGTGAGAGTCGCGGAAAGAAAGCACAAGAGTTCATGCGGGGGTTGGCTAAAGGTCGCTGGTATCATTCTGGTTTACGAGGGGACATTTGGTGAATCATCCCAAGATTTATCGGCAAAGGCCCGAACCGGAATTTATTCCAAAGCAGGGCATCGAATCGTCATACTTTTCGTGCCTGAGTTTGCTCCGCTTCAATGAAAGTACTAAATATCGGTTCGGTTCCGGTTTCGCTACGATTGCCAATGTCGAACCGGTTCAAAACGGTAAGTTTCGCCCCAAATTTTGAAATGTTATACCCTTCCGACGATATAATGTAGCTTTTTTAATTAAGAGAACATAAGATTAAATTTAATTCAGAAATAGAACTAATAAAGTTATAGCTATCGAACTGTTTGACAGGCAAACTCAAATTTGAAGCATTCTTTTTTGGTCGATGGAAATTTTTCGCTATGGGTTCTGTTTTCATTCCGGTGAAAAATAATGTATTCTCGTTTTCGGTACGGTTCGGGTTCAACGCCCTATTCTAAGGACGTATGCGTCATAATAGATTCAAAGACGAGCGATTTACAACCACGCCCAAGTTTTGCAGCACACCTCAAGGTAAGAGGGTTTCTGTAAAAGTATCTTCGATTCATTCTCATCATTAAGAAGTTAAATTATGTCAAAGATTAATTATTGACACACTTAGCGCAAATTGCAGAATTTGAGCGCTTGATGATTTTCATTTTGAAACTCCCCACTTTTGAGATCGATTTTCGAGAAAAACGTAGGTGAAATTACCGGATAAGTTAGAAACCGAACAAGAGGGTCTACTAGAATCGAGCTTTCTCTCCGGAGATGTTTATACACTTCGAATACACAATTAGAAGGTTAAAAAATGGCAATGAATCTTAGAAAATATTTTCTACAAATTGATCATAGAAGTAACTTAAGATAAAAACGATTTGAATGAAAACCCCTAAAGGAAGCCTTAGCATTGAACATAGATTTGCAATTAACTATAACTGTAGGCCAGTTATTATGGCTAAGTCGATGTCTTTAGAATTCCTTTTGCAATGAACAGATTTGTAGAATCTTTCACTCAGGGAAAAGTGTCATTCATCTTTAAAAATATCTTTATTGTTTCTTGGGATTAATGCTACAGTTCATAGGAAACATTTGAACAATTTTTGTCATTTATACATGGAACGAGAAGTTGAAATTATTTCCTGATAAAAACGGGCGCATCTAGAAAAATGCCAAAGGGGAAGAATCCTGTCAGGGGACGATTTAATTTAAATTTCCTTATGAACTCATCTCCAGTTAACGTTAAATGCTATTTTATCTTGATAAACGTAGAAGATGTATGTACAACGATCTTGAAGAAATTCACAATGTGATTTTATTCCTACTTCCTTGGCAGATCCTATGGAAATTGCTAGTACTACAAAGTCATTAAATAATTGTGAATATTCTTTGTTTTGGGTTATTGGTAATTATTTGAAAGAGATCGATTATATCGCACAAAATTTCGAGGCAATGTTTCTAATTTCCTCGTATATATGTTAAATCAGGTTTTGTTCGGGATATCTTCTCCTCAAATGGTAAGACTAAAATTCTTTTATTATTTTCATTTTATTTGTTGGAAAATAGATTTTTATTCCAAATATATAATAAAAATGGTATCTATAACAAATTATAGCACATACTATATTGGAGAGGACAAAAATTCATAAATTCGTTTTCTATCTCAATAGGAGACACTCTTCGAGTTTTAATTTTCCTAAATTTTTTTAACTTTCAAATATTATTGAAAACAAAGTCAGGAATAGGTTTTGCTGATTAATGATCTTTATTCATTCGATTAAGAAGGGTATTCCAATAAAAAATATTTTACACTTAAAGTGTTAAGAGCATATGAAATTAACTAACTCTTAAGGGAACTGCCTGGTTTGACCCGCTTCAGAATTTGATGAGTCCCAATTTTTACCTTCGCAATTTGGTAAGACTAGCAATAACAACTTTGGAGTTATCCATAAATTGGAAAGCAGTATATGGAAACTTCCTACTTCCTCTCTAAAATTCCTCTGCTTATAATCTTGGAGTTTTTAAAAAGTAGGGCAAATAATTTATTCGTACCTTCTGTTGTGATTTCACTATGGACTGTTAGCAAGGGCTTCCGTATTGATATTCAGAAAAATGTAAAAAGTGCATTGGAAATTCAATTGAGTCAAACAGTCTGTGAACCATAACGTATTTCATAAATTTTCCCTCTTTCGATGTGTTCTCAGCCACTGACTTGTAAAGGAATGTTTCCATCTCGGATGGGACTAAGATTATGGGAGAAACGTCAATGTATTTAGTATCATACTCTCTCATTCCAATCTTATCTCATTGAAGTATTTAGGAGAAGAGTAATCAGCAGGTAATTTACAAGATCTCAGAAATTTTTATACACATTCTTTCGTAGAAACATTCGTGAATAATAGATTTTATTAGCTGCTCATCGATAAAGAGGTAGAATCAGGATTCAGGAACTTAAGAAATTCTTAATGCATATTTTGAATTCCATGCATTAGTTGATCCATGAGCATACTGAATTCCGTTCCATTGTTTCTTGCGTTTTTGTTTAGCTTATCCTTTTGTTACCAAAATACAAACACCAGAAGATGCTGAATTGGATGTGCTAAATGAATAGATGTGATTCATTGGATATGTAATAATTGAATTGCGGTATTTTTAGACGACCTTGATTGGTATTTAAACCTTCCTTATATTTACATTGTTTTTGACGAATGTAAAGTTGAATCAATCGTGAAAAGACGGTTGGACTTAAATCTCATATTCTGCATTTTCGTATGAATCGTAGTTATACGCTATTCAAAAATAATATGCCGGTTTCGAGTCAATGACCGCTAAATGAGAAGGTCTTGAAGTTTTTCTCATGTTCCAGTAGAGCACTCACCCGTTGGCACCTGAGGATTCGAGCTTTTTACAATGAAAACATCATTTTTCGGAAGGGAGTCCAAGACCTCGCTCTCTGCGCTTCTCCAATATCACAGAGCGTCACACTCCTGCGACCTTTTACTTCGAAGGGGTTGAAGTTGAAACTTGATGCTTAAATTCCACCACTACCCACTATAATTAATTAACTAAAAAATCGAATAACGACTGCGATCCTCTCCCGTGACCGTGACACACTGCAACGCGTGTGACAATTTCTCTTATAGCATTGATTTTGTTAGAGCGGTGACCTCTCTAAACGTTTATAAGGGAGTAAAACTTGATAATGTATACTAAAATGTGGTTTTGTTATCATTTTGAAATAACATATGCATACTAAATACAGTTTTTTATATCTGTATATTATTTTTCAACAACCCTGTTCTTTTTCCAAAGATAACCTTCCCAATGAAAATATTTTAAACTTCTTCAATGAAAATTTTTAAAATACAAGGATACGGAGTTACTATAACTAGACTTTTTCACCTAGTGAAGTAAAATTGCATCATATTAATTGTGACGATAGTTAATTTCAGTATTTTAGCATCCAAACGGTTTCAGAAGGAATTCTAAGAAATATAATTTCATTCTTAAAATCGAATTATATTTTCATCGATATTATATAAGTTCACGTGGAAAACCCTTCATCTTGTCTCCAAATGTTATTTTAAATAAAAAATCGAGTCAAACGATCAATTTAATTGTAAAATTATGGAAAACCAATACGAACGTACATAGTCTTACAAATGAGTACTGGAACAAATCTTAATTCGTTAATCAGTTTTCAATCGGATTTCACACTAATATCAACACTGGGTCAGTATCAACTAGTTTGCGAAGTAAGGTCAATTTAATGATGTATTACTTATCCTACGATAATTCTATTCTTGGGTTTTAGACTGAACTTCATATAATCTTAAAGTTACTCGAAATCATCTTTCGATAGAAAAGCTCCAAATTATTGTCATGATGCGGATCTGAAAATTATGATAATATATTCCGGTTTTAATCCTATTCTCTTTGGTTTTTATGAATCAGGCACGAATTTATGAAACATAAAAAACTGACTTGAAATTGATTCGATGAGAAATTAAATCCAAATTCGAAATTCGAAATTTAGAAAATGTGTAATTTCACTAGACTAGCAAAATTGTTTAACTTTAATGCAGATTAAATATTAGCGACTTTTTTACTTATTAATCATCAGAAATTAATCCTCCTGAAAATGGAAATTGTTTCCAATTATTCCATATTTTAAATTTTTGAACACTGAATATAATTCGGAATTCGCGTGCATGTAAAGATCTAGTAAAGTGATAACTCTTTATTAATATTAACTCGGCAATCAAGTCGCTGAGTATAGGCACTCGTCTTAAGAAATGATAGGAGAAAGACTGAGAATGAACTCACTTAGACTCACAAATAAATTTAAGAATATAATCAACCTCATGCTCGGATTCGGAAATTAGTTTATATTAACAAACATCTCACTTCAAAACACTTGCATTCAAATGAACTGAGAGGAAATGCGTAGTATTTATTGATTACGCTTCTTTCTTTACTAATTCGCTCACGCAATATGAAATTTCGATAAGAAAATTCATGTTAGGGGTTGTTGAAATTCTATGCAGAACACGTTTGGTATGCGAGTAATCATTATTGTAAGTAACTTTACCAAATATTTGTAATGAAGATTAACAATTTTTCTATATTCCATCTTGAAGACATAATATCGAAGCCTGTCAAATTTAGGTTGTCAAATTTCCCATTAGTTAATTCTATTTTCCTTGTCTTAGTAACCTGCCATAGTAGGTTTTTGTAATTTCAAATGCTTAATGTTTGTATGTATGCACATTTGCTCGTTAGTTAGTACTGGGACGATCGTGTGTTGCGATTACAGTTCGGTACATGTGCAACCAGCTCTACTTCCGAACGGACCGATATAAACAATAGTTTTCGGTTGCATATGGTGGATATGTAGGTGGGATATGGAGTGGAATATGGTCCCAGCTCAAGATCTTAGGGCTACCCTGAAAAACATAGCCAACTCACAGTGGAAAGAACTATGGCAAGTGCAAAACGGTAACAAGCTTAGATCAGTAAAGGAGGATATAAAATCTTGGGCAACATCAATCAGGAGGTGCCGTAGAGAAGAAGTGGCAATCACACGTCTCAGGATAGGACACTGCTCCCTTACACACGCATACTTATTCACAGAAATTAAAGAGCGGCCGATCTGTCATGCCTGCAAAGAGCCACTATCAGTCCATCATATTTTGCTAAAATGTCCCAAATATCATGATACACGAGAGAGGTTAAATATCCATGGAAGCATAAACGAAGTATTAGGTAACAATGAGGATGCTGTACAGAAAGTCATCAAATTTATTAGAGAGACACAACTAATGAGAATGATATAATTAATGAAACAGAAACACCTCTATATCTATTTCTCTCAAATAATACATTTATAACTTTAAATAATAGTCTAGACTGATAAAGAAAGATATGCATGACACGCGGTGCAAATAACCTTAGCCGTTGACGCACCCT